>OZ012697.1:31686770-31784270 GCA_963942565.1 Maea johnstoni | reverse complement strand
GTTTTTGTTATAACAAAAGGGACAGGTCAGCATTCAGGCATCAACATATGTTTCAGAACTAACTTACCATGCCGGCGAAGTAGTTAATGATTTTTTACTTGCCCGCCATAATTTTACTTACCCGAAATAAGTTATGATATACACTATTATCAATCATGGATTCAATGATTTGAAACCTGTTTTCTTTTTAAAACGGTTGCATTGTTTGCATACTTCTAGGTATTTGCGCCATTTTCAACATAAAAATGTATGATGTTCGGAAAATCTGCTTGCCCATTCTGGCATGTTCAAAGTACTTTGATAAAATATCAGGCGCTAGGTCCATAATTACATATGATGCCAGGCACTGACATAAGTATTCGCCCTTTTATCAAAAATTCACTTGCCGGGATAAGAATTCCTAACTCACCTTACGGTTCTCTGTACCTTGACGAGAGAGAGGCGTGGCAGGGGTTTGTAGGCCAGTGCGATGACACGGTATCCCACCTTCGTGTAGTGCATCAGAACATCGTGGAAATCTGTTGGCACTGGGAGAGAAAAGGTAAGAGTAAGCGAAGATTCAACAAGACTTGGCGCTACTTTACCCTAATAAATTGTGCGCTAGATCTGAATCTCTGATTTTAATCAATTTTTACAAATACATTGTAGGCCGTGGTGTACCCATATACTGACTTGAAGAAATTCACATCTGGAGTATTTTGGCTTTACCCATTCAGGCAAAAAAAAATCTGAAAAGGGACCGAAAAAATAGAGTAGGTAGCAAGGTAAGTTTTTTTGTTATCATTTTCTTTTCAAAAAATGTACGCTTGATGCATGTTTTATTTTTTATTGAGAGTTGGAAGGGCAGGTAAATCTTTAGGGTAGGGATTTTTTTGAGTAAAACTGGAAACAAGCAACTTTTTTATGCCTTAAATTGAAAAATGGTGATTCTTTTTACTGTCTTGTAGAAATTCTATTCTGGGCTGGTTTGGCATATTTAATTCATAATGAAAACTAGTGACTCTTTTTACAGACTTGACTAAATTCAAATCTTGAATGGTTTTTGGAAATTCATATCTGGGCTAGTTCGGTATATTCCATACTTGCTTAAAAGTAGCGGGTCTTTTTACCTGTCTCCGGTCTTGAGAGTGCGGCGACCATCTCAGGCGCCCCCTTGGTGAAGAGATCGAACTGTTTGGCCCCGAGCGTCCTCGTGATGACAGACATGCGCTGAAGACTGGATGAGAACGGAAACTGACGCACGATGCCAACCTCAAATGGAATGTGCTGAAAGCAAATATAAATAAAAGTCAGTATTGATTATTGTCACTTTTCCTGCCATATCGCGGCTAAGTTGTGATTAACCAATTGTAAGTAGTGGAGGAAACCCTGAGTACACTGCGAAAGTGCACATAAGCAATTGTTCAATATATAAAATTTGGAAATTTGATTTTTCTTTACCTTTCCCGCCATATTGCGGCTAACTCTCGACTAGCCAATTGTAAGTGTTGGAGGAAACGGAGTACCTGGCAAAAACAACCAGCTAACCCCAAGTCACTGGCAACTCTTGCACATGCCCCAGCCAGAATTTGAACCAGGTATGTGGTGGGAAACAAGATCTCCAGGCAAGAATTAGCGAAGTACTGCATACGGCTTTAATTTGAAGCGTTAAAATTTTTGCTTTACAGTGCTGCTGGAGGGTATTTGTGCGACATTAAATTTGAGCATTCAAGCTTTCAATCTATATATTTATTACTATAAAGATATTTATTCACAAGATGTTATTTTGGCGCTCTCATTGGGAGCGTGAAAATAGCGAAAATTAAATGCCTGTAAAAAATACCAGTTATACAGTATTACATCTTACCTCATCATCGATGGAGTTGTTACTCTTGGTCAGGTCAGCTGACTTGGGCTTGACGACGGTCGGCATGAAGACGTCATAGCGACTGGTGTCCTCTCCAGGCTCGTCCAGATCCTGAAATCACCATGGAAACAGTCACAACAGAGAAAACTCAAAGATGATGGACTACTTTTTCAAACGAAGGGTCTGGAATTGATTGAGGTTTAATTCATGATGGTTTGTTATTCCATCCAGTCCCCAATCCAGTTGGAATTTTAGCTTTGACAAAAAAGTTTAAGTAAGGGTTGCCCAAAAGCTGTTCTTCAGTGATAGACCATTATAATGATTGTTTAGGGGCAAATCATCTTATTTCAATTCATATCTCCCAAGTTATTTTACCTGACATATGCACACTGTTACCGGCACCCTGCATGCATGGGTATTTATTTGCTCCTAGATTTTAAATCCTTACCCATCCGGTCGACTCAAACATCTTGAAGTCGAGAGGGTCTCCGCTTACGTTGCCCTCTATGATGGTCAGGGAGTGACACGTGGCCATGCCCGTCAGGAATGGTCCCTGCGGAAGATTTTCAGGATGGTGCTCCACCTCCTCAAACCTACAACACACAGGGGGTAGGGTTACTATTGTTATTATCATAATAACTACTACTACTAATATTACTACTACTACAGGAATGGTCCCTGGAGAAGATTCTCAGGATGGTGCTCCACAGCCTCAAACCTACAGTACAGGGGGGTAGGGTTACTATTGTTATTATCATACATTAACATACTAAATACTTTTAATACTATATTTACTATTCTCATTCTCATTATTATAATTATTATTATTTTTGTTATTATTATTATTATCATTATTATTATTATGATGATGATGAGGTTAATAATTATTATCTTATTATTTTTATTACTATTCTCATCATCATTGTTTTATATTATCATAACTATTAATATTATCATTATCATTATTATTATTATTATTATTATTATCACTATTATTATTGCTATTATTATTATCATTATTATTATTATGATGATGATGATAATAATATTATTATTAATATTATTATTATCTTTATTATTAATAGAATTATTATTAATTATTATTATTGTTATTATTATCATTGATATTATCATTACTATTATTATCATCATTACTATTACTATTATTATTATCATTATTATTATTATTTTCATTATCATCATCATAATTATCATTATTATTATTATTATTACTATCATTATCATTATCATTATTATTATCATCATCATCATCATCATCTTTATTATCATTTTTATTATCATTATAATTATTGATGATTAATGAGAGAGAGCCTTACTTTTCGTTGTTGGTCCTAACTACGCCCCACATATCCAGCCCATCCTCTGTCAGTGTACCAGTCTGAGAGAAAAAGAAAACACAAAATAATACAGATATGTTTTTTAAGAATATATTATTAATAACACATATCCATAGAGGAAGGTAAAACATGAATACTTCTAGTCACTTTTTGAGTTGGTCAGTTGCACAAGAGAGATTAAGTCTTTTTGTAAAGTTCCCTCAATTAAAAAAAATATCTTAAGTGGCACAGCGATATTTGACTAATGAACATAGAAAGTTTTCAGAAATATGAATATCTGAATTATATGCAGGAAATTGAAATTACACAGTAACATGTAGCACATAATATTCAATTAATCCTGTAATTACTATCATAGTTTCTGACTATTATATATCATTTCAGTTGAATTAAGAAAAAATAAATGTTGAAAAACAGAATTCTTGTAATTGTTCAAACTTAATATTTATGCTAAATAACTTTCATTACTCATTGGCATTTCTTATAAGCTTCTCATGAAGCAGTATTCAATCAGTTCAAAAAACAAATCACAAACAAATTTCATTTGGAACGCAATCCTGGTAAAATCACCCTTATTAATTGGAACTTTTTGAACCTTATTCATAACACACACTTAATAAAACATTCCACACACCAAAACAATTGGGATGAAATATCAAATTTGAAAAAAGGTGGCGATAAAATTGGGACTAGAATGAGATTAGTAGATAGTGTGGTAGTCAAAGAGGTTCTAGAAATTTGTGAGTTAGGGAAGGGCTCTCTAGAGCTGGGTGGAAGGGAAGTAGGGTGTGAGAAAGAGGTTCAATAAAATGATAGTTTTATATAGAAAGTAGAAATATGATCTAAAAAAAGGCAAAAGAAATGTCTAGTATTTTAAAAACTAGGGGTAAGAGAATGGACACTAAAAAGGGGGGGTCAAAACAGGCCAAAAAGTGGCCTGAAATAAAGGGAATCGAAAAAAAAGGGTGTAGAAATATGGATTGTAGAATCAAAACCAGTAGAAGTAGCATCCACTGTTTATGTATATAGCTTAAATGTAACGTTAGTAAAGACAATATGATCAATTTAGTACATATTTTAAATACTCAATATTATATTAATAAAAATTTCTGACAAATTCCAAAACTATAATGGTAAAAAGATTCTTTGGCTTAGAAAACAACTAGGGAAATATTAGAGAAGAATTATGTTTAACATAATTTTATGTTTATCAATTTGTTACCTTTCAAATGTGTGACTATTTTAATTTAACATGTTTTTGAATTTGCTGCGTATATGTAGATGGACCCAATGGAGACATCAGTAATCATAGTCATTACAAAAAAGAATCCTTGAGCTGTTTATTTCACTGCGATTTAATTCTCGCAACACATACCTTAGTAAAGAAATGTTTCACTTTTGTAATAAAGATTATTATCTACATAGTGCATCATGAGGAGATAGTATCCAATTCATATTGTTTTAAGCTATTTTCATTTACCAAATATATATTTAATATAAATGGCACTTAGACTACAATTTTGGTTTCATGTCTATCTTGTTAGTCGTTTTTCACTGATTTTATAACAAATGATACCATCACCATAGTAACAGTTCCCATAGGAACCAAAAAAACTTGCCAGGATATAAAAGGGAATTAACTCCAAAACCAACAAAACCGGGACTTCTTATCTCAAGCTCAACATGCTGAGTACTTGTTGACATGGCGTTCCTTGCCGACCATTGCTAAGCACTATTTGTGATACTCATCACCATGGAGTTCCTTGCCAACCGTTGCTAGGCAACATGCTAGATACTCATTTCATGGATCTCATTGCCAACCGTTGCTAAGTAGTAGGGGCAGTGGGCAGGCAACTTTTTCTTTGGATTTTCTTGCCAACATTTCCTATGCAACATGCTGTATTACATCTCAACACAGCCAGTTGAACCAATCATGATTGCCAATCACAGTATGGTTGCATCATAGCATATTTCATCCACAAAGTATCTTTCATAATTATGTGTCATCTGATAGTTTAACTTAATCTAAATTGATTTAGAACTACAAAGTTGGTTATTCATGTATTTTATCATTATTTATCAAAGGAGGCAATATTACATATAAATTACATATTACATTAAACATTGTTAAAGCTGGCAGAGCCTAATGACAGATTCATCTTTCAGAAAAAATCTGAAAAGTTTAATTATCGTAAATAACTCCTTGAATATGTTGAGTATGGTGCTATTTGAAAACTTCTATTTTGATAAAATACAATTGAATTTAAGTTCGTCTACTAAAGTGTGCGCTATAAAGTCACATGTAAAATATGTAAACTATAAAGCAAGCACTCCTAACAACATGAAGCAAGCTGCATCACCCAAATGGATTGCCAAAAAAGCCACTTCTAAAAAACCTGCCTGGGACAAGGGGCGGAAAGGGGTCCTAGTCTTCCTCATAGTATATTGAAAGTTGGTATGAGAGTGTGTAAATATATATATATATATATATATATATATATATATATATATAAATATACATATATATATATATATGTATATATATATATATATATATATATATTTATATATATATATATATTTATATATATATATATATATATATATATATATATATATATATATATATATATATATATATATATATATATATATATATATATACATATATATATATGTAAATATATATATATATATATATATATATATATATATATATATATATATATATATATATATATATATATATATATATATATATATATACATATATATATACATATATATATATATATATATATATATATATATATATATATATATATATACATATATATATATATATATATATATATATATAAATTATATATATATATATATATATATATATATATATATATATACATATATATACATATATATGTACATATATATATATACATACATATATACATACATATACATATATATATATATATATATATATATATATATATATATATATATATATATATATATATATATATATATATATATAAATATGTATATATATATATATACATATCTAAGATCATTAGTTTCATGGTACTCTGAGGAAAGGAAGGAACCCGAAAAAAAGAAGCAAGCAACATGATGCCAGCTTTACTACCTTATCGAAACACACAACATTGAGACAGCCGCATATGTTGATAGAGGCTGGCCTAATACAATAGACTAGCGCCCTCTTCAGTCGGTTCTGAGCGGAAACCGTGCCAGCCGTCATGGCTGCCGGTAGGGCAGGGGGTACCACTATTGTTAGGAGGTCTAGCGCACGGAGAACGATTTTCCCAGCGTGCGATTTTTGCAGTGCCTGGAAGCAAATGATAATACGACTCTGGGCCATGAAAATGTGATCGCTATTGAATGAATGATTAATTTTATACCGTCAAAAAAAGAGAGATTTGTAAGAAAGAAAGATTTGATAAAACAGTTAGTGTATCCACGGGACCTGAAATAATCACAATGATGATTACAAAAAAAGTGGAGTATTAGTTTAGAGGAAAGTACTAAAAGCAGAGCTAAAATAGCAAGCATGATTAGCCTATCACAAGGAGAGATTGTTCTATGTGTCTGACCCCCCCCCCCTCCTAATGTTTATTGTGAAACTTGGAATGGAATTTTTGCTCGCAGTTGCGGGGTACCTATAACCATACCCTATGCCTTATCAGAATTAACCCATTGATGCTAAAAAGTTAGCATTAAAATTGATGTCTGGGTCTCAACTTAACTTTTGTCTGCAAGATTTCATTAAGATCATCAAGCTGCTTCAGGCCACTGTGGCATTACTGGGTTTAGCTTGAGCTTACTCTGAGATATCGATATATAGACATCAGTGGGGAAGTTTTTCCATCTCTGCAATCCCTATGTCAACTGCTTAATGATAAGCATGTCTGATGGAGATGTAGAGTTGTGTATCATCTTAACTAAAAAACTTAACTAGTCTTAACTATTATGCTGAGGCGTGCAATATATCAATTTTGGGCTTAACCTACTGGGCCTAAAGAGGCAATGGTAGAGACACTTAAAGAAAATGCAAGAAAAAAAAATGAAATAAATAAATAAATAAATAAAATTTTCCAAAAAGAAAAATAGTGAAATAAGCGATATTTTGATTTCGCTTATCTTTTCTCATCCAAAAGTCATTTTGGAAAGGTCTTACTGAGTACTATCAGGTGAGTACCCATGTGCCAGGGTTGCAGTCATTTTTCAGCTTTTTCTGCATCATTTTGTATTGGCAAAATTAGCCACCAGCAGCATAGAGGTTAAAATTTCCAAGAGCAAAAATTTCCCTTAACTTTATCCTTAACCATGAAATAGGAGGAAACCTTGGCACATAAGGTAACCTATCAAATTCCTAACCCTATAAAAAGTTAAAAGCAACTGGGCCTTATGGCTAAAGCAACTAGAAGGCTAATTTCTTCCAAAGCACAATGATGCAAAGATTTTTGAAAATCATCAGAAGCCTGTCACATTGGTATTCATTGGAATAATATAATACATCTTACGGAAACTACACATTCGCTAAAAAGCCTGTAAACTTTCCCAAAATTGATCTCATGTTGAAATCAGATGTTTTACAGTGATACACAGAGTAAGGGGGGAAGGGGGAAGTAGTAGTGTTGTTGATATAAGGTGTTTACAGTGATACACAGGGGAAGGGGGAACTGGGAAGTAGGGGCTGAAAGGGGGGTAGCAGAAAGGGGAAGGGTACCTTGTCAAAGCAGAAACAGTTTATCGTGCCAGTCAAATTGATAGTGCGGGGGCTGATGCAGTAGACAGAGAGCTTTTTCAGCCGATTCTGGGCGAACGTGATGCCGACCGTCATGGCTGCGGGCAACGCGGGCGGGACGACGATCGTTACCAAGTCCAGCGTGCGGATAATGATCTTGGAAACGTTACGCCCTTGCCGGACCTGCAAACAGAGAAAACTATCGAATTAGCGGAGAGAAATGCATGTTAATTTAAACCTTCCAATGCTGAGGCTTCTTTGTCCAAAGCACAAGGACGCAAAGATTTTTGAAAACTATCGAAACCCTGTTGAGTTGGTATTCATTAGAAAGCTCTCATTGAGTACTCTCAGATGAGTACCCATTTGCCAGGGTTTCATTCATTTTTCAGGTGTTTTTTTTGCATCATTATGTATTGACCAAATGAATCACCAGCAGCATTAGGGTTAATGTATGATAATCCTTGAATCGCTGGATTAGCAGAGAGAAATGTACAATAATCAATAAGTTGTTGTCTGTTAAAATATCGAACTAGAAAAATCTCAGTAATAGCGTATTTTACAGTAACCTGAGTCAGTTACTTCACTAAATGTTTGTCATTTGATTCCAATATTCCGAATGCCAACCAAATAATAGGCTAATGAATAACTTTTGATTTAACCTATTAGTGCCTGGAGTTTAATTCCTAAAAAGTGCCATCTAAATGCCATCCATTTTGGAAAAAAACTGAGTGTCATCTTATTTCTATCAACTTTTGAAAATAACTTGGGAACAAAGGAAAGTATGGAAATTTACTTGAGATATAGTAGTAGGTTGCAACTTGGGAATAAACAACTATTTGTAATGTATTTGAAGGATAGTTGTAGGTCAGTTCTGATGAACATTTTTCATTGAATTATTTTTCATGGTGAAAAGTGTTAATTTTAAAATGTGTGAAAAATAATACATCAAGTAAATAATTAATTATCATGCAATTCTTTCAAAATGTAAGTATTTTCTTTAGAAAAAAAAATCATATAATAAAATAAAACAAAATAGTATAAAATAATAAATTAAATGAAATATAATAAAATTTTGATGATAAATCAGTTATCAAAATATACAAAAATGAATAATGTTTGTTTAACCTAAATTAAATTGAGGAAATCTAGTATGACTCAAAATTTGACGTAACAAAAAAGGATGGATTTAATGTGTAAAGACACGGCACTATCTTTCTGTGACATGTTATAAACAAATATTACCCATACATATGTTATACACAAATATCTTCTTAGACAAGTGTTATTAAGTCATTTCCCGTATTATCTCAACTGTTTTAATATTGTGCAACTCTAATTATGATGGATTAAACCTTTCCGTGTTCATGAATTAATATATAGTTGTCTCTTCCTTATATGGGAAACATGCAACAATTAAAGGTAACGATTTCACCATTGTTGAATACATGGACAGCAAATAAAGGAATTAATAATAATGATTGGCTAACATATGATCTTTTTGTTTTTTTTGTTAAAGAAGTAGTGTGGATTGATAGATGTAGAACAAAGTTTCAAACGAAACTAAATGCTGAAAAATAATACATGTAGTCAGCATTTATAACATTATACGAAGCCCATTTGCTTGATTCAAGCTCCCTAAAACACCATATTGTCAGATGATACTTAGAAAAATAATTTTTATCAAAAACTATATTTCTCAAAATCATTTAAAGAATAATTGTTGGTTTGGTTTAAAGCAATTCTTCTCCATGGAATATTTTTTTCCAAACAAATTTTTCTCAGAATGATATCACAAAATTAGCAATGCCATATTCTGGATGGTATAAAAAAACTGGTAAAAATAGTTGCCTGTTTTAACGAAACTGGTAAAAATAGCTGCCTGTTTTAACGAAACTGGTAGAAATAGCTGCCTGTTTTAACGAAACTGGTAGAAATATATTTCCTTGATAGGGTTAAAGTTATTTTTAGACAAAACTAGTGAAAATAGTTTTTTCATCAGTGAAAGTTGTTTTAAGTTGTCTGGATAATTAAAAGTGCATGTTCTCCAAATTGTTAGATAATACAATTATTTCTGAACATGAATAACTAAAATACTTGCTAAAAGTTGGTGGGTCTGTAAAAACATGACAAACATGAAAACTTGATAAAACATGTATAAAACATATGAAAAACATTATAAACAAGTAAAACATGATAAAACATGTAAAAACATAATAAACATGATGAAATATCGGTAATTAAATAGAAATAAATACCATATCTTGAATTGTATTATTCAACCCATTTGAATCTGTGCACTATGGGTTGATACAACTATTCAATTTCCTCATCTTCAACAAGCAAAGATTAGATGTCTGCACAAAAACTGATAGATATCTTCCTACTGATTAATCAAATACCCTCAAAAGCTTATCTAGATGTGTCATTTGGTTTTATGATACTTTTGAAATATATTTGAAAGCAAGGATGAAAATTCACAAAAGAGATATATTTGATGAGTTGTGGAATCCAGTTCTCTTATCAACATTTTCCATTAAACTTTTTTGGGGAAAAATGCTATAGAAACAAGGATAATACATAGATAATCTGGTCATTTTGGCACTACAGCCCAGAAAGATTTAACCCTTTCTTTGCTGAGGCTACTTTTATCCAAAGCCAAAAATGGCAAAAATGTTTGAAAATTATATAAACCCTGCAATGTTGGTATTCATTGGCAAGCTAATGGCGAGCACTCTCAGATGAGTACCAATGTGACAGGGTTACAATAATTTTTCAACTTACATTACATTATTTCCATTTTGAACAAAATAGCCACCAGCAGTGATATATATATATATATATATATATATATATATATATATATATATATATATATATATATATATATATATATATATATATATATATATATATATATATATATATAAGCGTCAATGGAGATACAAGGGATAAGGGAATTTCCACTCACCATAACGACTATAGTGAATACCATGCCTATGAGAGAAATAAGGGCAAGAACTCCAATGAACTTGTAGGAATCCTGATTGAACTTGAAGTCCACTGGTTTTGGAAAAAGAATGGCACGAACTAATTCTCCCTTGGCGGTGGAAAAACCTGAAAAATAAAGAAATTGCATGCATCTCACAAAAATTACAGCTAAATGATCAATATGAAACCTCCATAGAAAAGAATAGTATTTGGAACTTCTATTTGATCATCACTTTGTTTGCTATATGTATAGACTAGCCAGGTTTAAGGGGCAAGGTAAACTGAAAATCCCCATGAAAACCTAACCACAAGTTATGAGCAACAGAAAAGAATGGCTTCAAATTAATTTCTTCAAATATGTGATCATGCTGTCCTTAATACTTATATCTTATATCCTCATATACCTCTGCAAAAATACAACAGCATTGATGGACCATTGGTGAAAGCAGATCAGTCTGACAAATATGCAAAATAACTCATCAAAATTTGTAGTATTTGATAAATATTTTAAGAGGAATTATCAAACTAAACAGGTGCAACTATTTCTAGTCAAATAACTATCAAGATATTGCTTTGACATTGAGATTTACAATCAACAGGAAAGGCATTGATTAATTCCTATTAGTTTTGTTTTATTTATTTGTTTTTTTTATATATATCATTTTTGAAAACTTTCGTTATAGCACTATTTCCTAATTCTATTTTTTCTTTTACACATTTATTTTATAAATATATTTTTTGAAAACTTTCAATGTAGCACTATATTTTTGAACTCAATTTTTCTTTTACACTATTTTTGTAAAGCACTCACCTGTTCTTAATATTACAGCCTTGACCTTCTGGCTGCCATAGTAACGCGTCTGTATCACGTGGGTGCCGCAGAAGAGTACGTGTCGCGAATGTTCCTTCATGTCAAACTTGATGCTGCCGGAAGCACTGGGAATGGGGGTTTTGGTTACTGGGACACTCTCTCCTAAAGACGGGAAAGAAAAGTGTGAATAAACATGAATATATGTATGTATATATGTATCGGTTCCGGGTTTCTACCTAGTCGCAATATGACCTAAGCTGTTAAAAACGACAAAAAAACCAATTCCTTCCTTCCTTCCTATTACATTTCTACTCGTTTTTCACTTCTAATTTTCTTATCCCAAATTTCCAAGTCTTCATTTTCCACCTGAAATATTAACCTTCTCATCATGTTTACATTTAATTCTCATATGAATTTCTATCTTGATTTTCCATATTTCCAAATTTTCATTTATCTTCTTTTCTATTTTCTAAAATATACGGACATTCAAGATTTCTTGACTGGCACGTACCTGTCAGCATGCTCTCATTAACAATACAGTTTCCGCTGACGAGAACTGCATCGCATTGCATTATACAGCCGTGACGAGGAACCTCAATGACATCACCCGGAACAAGCAGATCTGACGGAATATCGGCAAACTCTGAAAGGGAAAAGTTCAAATCATATGAATGATAAAGTACATTTTGGTTCAAGGAGATAAAGTCCCAAGGTGTACAATATATATATATATATATATATATATATATATATATATATATATATATATATATATATATACCATGGAAGGAAATGGATTGCATCACAAGTAATCTGAAATCATTCATCCAGCCATAAGTCATAGTACTCAAACTTACTCACACAATCCCTGTCCCACTGAAATAATTCCATATCTGTTCTGACATGGAAACTTTGAGACACAGAATAAGAGCTCACCTTCGTCCCCACGACATACAGTGACCACATCAGCAGAATGTATAGTATTTTTCAGGTCCCTTTGCATCTGAAATAGAGAGATACAAGATATGCATCCAATGAGAATCTTTGATTTCGCTGAAACTGTCCCCTTAACCCATTCACACTCAGAGCAGCCAAATCAGGCCTGAGAATTTTGGAAATATTTTTCTATCAGAAGCATTTTTTGGAAAATTATCTGAAGGAGAAATGTTGACCAGAAGTCAAACAACAACTCTCCCTCAAAAATTTTGCGAACTTTTGTATTATTCTTAAGTTATTTTCAAAAGTATAAAAGTAGCAGACGACACTTTCTAGAGGAACTTTGAGTGTGAATGGGTTAAGGGTTAACTTAAGTCATAGTGGCAGGTCTGTATTCTTTTAATTTTTGCTTATTCAGTGAAAACTATCTCCTTATATTAGGTAGTCTCATTAGAAGTATCGTTAAGGTAATGTATCATTAAGAAAATATTGATATTGTACTGTGTTGCAAAGATTTGCCAGATTGATAGACGGAGGCCTGACAACTTTAATAAAATCCTTTCAACGAAAGAAGTTTTAAGGGAAAAATTGCAGTAGAAAAGTCATCTGGAACCTATGTAAAACAAACCTCTCAATAAAATATTATGAATTTTGATGCTTTTTTCGCAGCTATTTTCAAAAGTATCTTAGGAGCAGACGACACTCCAGGAAGCTAAATTTTTGAAAGAATGTGAGACCTGACTATTTTCGATAAAAACTTTTTCATGCAAGCTTTTTCATTGGAAAATTAAAGCAGGAAAATCCATTGAAACCTGACTGAAATTTTTCGATCAAATATTTTGCAAATTAGTGCTTCCCTTATAAGTTATTATCAAAAATGTCATAAAAGCAGACGACATTCACTCGTGGGTCTGCCAGATTGTGAGAGCTGACAATTTTGATAAAAACTTTTCCAAGCAGTTTTTTTCATGGAAAAAATTGCAGAAATGTCAATTAGAACCTTACTGATTTTTTTCGATCAAATATTTTGCGAGTTTGTGCTTCGTTTCTAAGTTATCATCAAAAGTGTCGTAAAAGCAGACGACATTCACTCATAATCTCACCTTGCGCGTCTGCCAGATTGTGAGACCTGACAATTTTGATAAAAACTTTTCCATGCAAGCTTATTCATGGGAAAAATTGAAGCAGGAATGTCCATTAGAACCTTACTGAAATTTTTCTATCAAATATTTCGCAAATTAGTGCTTCGCTTATAAGTTATTATCAAAAGTGTTGTAAAAGCAGACAACATTTAACTCATTATCTCACCTTGCGCATCTGCCAGATTGTGAGAGTTGACAATTTTGATAAAAGCTTTTCCATGCAAGCTTATTCATGGGAAAAATTGAAGCAGGAATGTCCATTAGAACCTTACTGAAATTTTTCAATCAAATATTTTGCAAATTAGTGCTTCATTTTAAAGTTATTATCAAAAATGTCATAAAAGCAGACGACATTCACTCATTATCTCACCTTGCGCGTCTGCCAGATTGTGAGAGTGATGGAGAAGCCGGAGATGAGGATGATACAACTGGCGTAGTAATAATATTCATCGTTGTACCACAGGATGACACTGAAGATTTGGAAGATGTAAAATGGATTCAGGATCTGAAAGAAATATGGATTAATTGATTAAATGAAAAACATTAGTATAATATATAGAAAGATGACTACAATTCCTACTTCCTTTTGTTTTCTGTTTCTGGAGTATTGTTTTTGTTCATGCTATTGTTTGACTTAAATTAATTTACAAGCTGGCAAAAGAAAAATTAAATGCAATACAATTAAATTTGATATTTCAGGATTATGCATTGGTGCAAACAGTATCTGTTAAATTAAGAGGTCAAATTCAACACAAAGTTGAAAATTTCAGTGACCTTTTTAAAGCATCATGTAAACTCTAGACAAGATTTGTCAAACCTGTATTAAGAGACCACCCAAGGGAAGACCAAAATATGGTCTCTTAAGACAGGTGGTCTCTTAGTAGAGGGTCATTTAAACTAAAATTTTAGACCAGGGGAAATGAAAATGTGGTCTCTTATTGGAGGTGGTTTCTTAACCCTTAACACGCTGAATTGCCTGACGGGGGCTTGTCCCTCAAACTGAGTTGTTTTTTTGCAACAAATTATGTTGCATTGCTGTTGCGCTGTCAGGGGGTTGTAAGTCTTTCCAGCCATAAAAGGCAAAATACCATCCAAAAAATCTGAAATAAAAAATACTGCCTGAAACTACTGTTCTTGTTCTCTTAAATTATGTTTGTTTTGTAGAAATTACTTTTAGAATATATTATGTCTGATCAGTGTAAACCTAAGGTTTTGTAGAGAGCATGCTGATTTTGATTTAGAATAAATGAAAAATCAGGTATTTGGAATGCATTAGCCCAACTTCAGCCTGAAATTTCTCAAGTTGTACATAAATATTTCTTTTCAAAAAGGGTATATGTAGAATGCTTATTAAAAACTGATATACATAATGAAAAATAGTGTTTGTTTCTTTGTTTTAATTAGTCATGAGCAACCCTAAAGCAAAGGGGATGCAAATAAGTCTTAGCAAGAAATGAATTCTGAGAGCGCTTCAAAAGGAATTCTAAAGGATCAACTTCCTCAATGTTAGAGCGCTATAAACAAATGAAAATAGAAAATATCAAATGTAAAATATAAATATCTAACATAATTTCAACCTCCTCAATCGATACATGTAATTTTTATTCAGAAACGATCATGTTTTGCGCCACAAATCAACGATTGAACACAAAAAGCAATGTTGATTTGTGGCCGCCATTTTGTCACTCCCAAGTTCGCCAACTTTCTGGCGCAACAACACAGAGATAAAATTCCCAGTGCAGTAAAAATATACAATAGAAAAAGAAATAAAAACATACATCGATTGCCTACCTTGTTATCCTCCTTATGATGTCTTTATTTTGTTTTGTGCCATCAGTTATAGCCTTTTTCGAAGGCTTCAACCATGATGGCCTACAAGCTGTCAGCCTCTGTTTACGGCAAATTCGATTTTGAAATCCGTTGGCCGTAAGGAATGCACCTATTTCGAATCATGTCTCCATTATATTAATTGCGCAATAAACAAATACAAAATTGACATTGTTAGACAGATATGTGTCTTGGCTTTCGGGAAATATAATATTTATTAAAATCCAACCACGGGAAGTATTTTTTTGGATTGTGTAAAGTGTGGCGAGATGACCGCAAAATCTGCCGTTTTCAAAATGGCGGATCTAAACATGTGCAAAGTGATTTCCTTCGCACTTGTTTTAAAACGATCGATTCAGCAACATAACAAATTTATTTCGAAAAATAAAGTTGATATTCTTGTTCCCTGACATCCATTTAGTCTAAATATTATCTTTATTGAATTTAGGATGTCAAGAATAACGGAATATCAATCGTACAAAAAACCGGAAGTACTCTCTTCAGCGGCGGCGGACACGCTGCGAGCCGGTATCAACATCGCAAAACATCGATTTTCGGCCCCGATTTACCTCTCACTTCATATTTAATGTATACTATTGATGTTTTTCTTTGTCAATCTGACAAAGAAAAACATATGAGAATAGGTGAGATACTTATATCACCTATTCTCAAGTTACTAAGCCGAATTCGATGGATAACTTCCTGATTAATGGAAGTTACCCAAGATGGCGGCGGCCTGCTTTTGCGGTGAATTTCTTTGCGGACCTGTTCGTCCGTCGCTTCAGCGCAAGGTATGAGAATTGCGGACTGGTCCGTCAGCCGCGCGTTAAGGGTTAATAGAGGTGGCCTCTTAATAGAAGTGGTCTCTCAGGCAGGTTTGACAGTAAACATATAAAAGGCTAAAACATATATAAATATAGTCTGAAAAGAAGACGCAAAATTTAGCCCAAACAAGTTCATTTCATCACTTTGTAATAGGAATTGCTATTGAGTGAGTCATCTTTGGACTGATCTTATAAAAATGGACTTATCAAATTTAGCCTTCTAATCTATAAATAGTAAATGTGATGTTAACTAAAATACAAATAACGATCCTATAAAATGATTTTTTTTAGTTAGTATAAGCATTTTGTAAAAATATTTTTCACTTACCTCAGAAAACAGCAGTTTGACAATTGGAGTAACGCGCACACAGATGCTGTTGAAGCCATAGATGACTCTCCTGAAAAAAATTGCCATATTTACTAAAAATATAACACTGACTCTATACCCAACATACAGAATTGGAATATGGTTTATTAGAGCTGCACTCATCACTCACGAACTCGAGTGGCTCGAGCCCTGGAGCAAACTCGCCGAGCTCGAGCTGAAATGTTCAAATCGTGAGCTCGTCGATGTTGAGAACACAAACGTAACACAGGGCACATAACACACATTATCAACATGCATAACTGCTTATCGCTGTCATGTCTTCTTTACAATCTCCAATGTATACATTCAAGCGGTGTTGAGTGTTAAACTGACCTTTTTACCTCGTCAGCACGTTTCGAAATTAAATAAACATGGCAATGTTCATAAATGTTCGCCAATAAATATTTATTTCTTAATAGCTGGGCTGGACAATAAATATCCTTTTGGAAAATCAGAACGTCCGTGAGCTCATGAGCTCACGAGTCAAACGGGTGGTGAGCTCATGAGTTGATCTCCCTCCGTGAGTGCAGCTCTATGGTTTATATTTGTTTAACTTATAGAAATCCTTTTACAATCCAATTGTACATTTAGAATAATAATTGATTGTTACCCCCACCAATATATTTATTTTAGACCAAATCACAAACATAAAATACCTGCATGATTAGTTGCTATTTTTTATCATTCATCAGAGTCTACATATAGGAGATTTATACATGCCAGGAGACCATGTGATTTCAAATTCATTTAAGAGTTGCACAAGCACGTCAAGCAGAATCAAAATAATAACATTTCATTCTCATCATATATATAAATTGGTTTGCAGATTTAAGAATTTCGAGATTCATTTAAGAATGGCACAAACCGAATCAAAGTAACAGCTTAATGGCACCTTTAAATCTGGCGAATAGATATCTTACTTTTTAGCTTGGTCTTTCTCGGACAGACCCTTACAATCATGGAAGAAACTGCAGGAAACATCATCCTCGAGACCCCTGAAATAATAGGAAAAACTTTAAGAATAAGAATCTCTCTTTCTAGAAATGCACAAAAATATCACCATAGACCCATTCCTGCTTGGAAATCTCCAACATTTATTATCTTTTACATTTATTATCATTATTAATATTATCATTCTTCTTTTTCTTTTTCTTCTTCTTCTTCTTCTTCTTATCATTGTCATAATTATTATCATTATTATTATCATCATCATCATTTTTTTACTATCTTTATTATCATTACTATTATTATTATTACTATTATTATTATTATCATTATCATTATTATTACTATAATTATTATTATTATTATTATCATCATCATAATAATTATCATTATCATTACCATCATTTATTATTATAATTACAATTTTGATTATTTTATAATTATCATTATTATTATCATTATTATCATCATTATTATCATTTATTATCTTTTACATATTTTCTGAAAAATTGCTCTAGCTAAAAATATTTCGAAATGATTAGATAATTTTGAAGTGCTAAAGACATGAATGGGTCGCTAACAATTTCACTCTGTCGGTCGCTTCTAGTCAGTCAACAAAACAATTATCTCATAAGTTATAACCTAGCTGACCTAAAAATGCTCTGATGAAAAAGCTATCATCTTTTAAAAACATCTAAAGCATAAATTGGTTAACTCATTCATGCCTGGAGATCTCCTAGACCAGTGTCGTCTGGACCTATGATACTTTTCAAAATAACTTTGGAAATAATCATTAATTCACAAAATATTTGAAGGAGAATTTGGGCTTGGGTTCTGGACAACTTTTCTCCTTCAAATGTTTTTCCAAAAATTACTCTGGTCACAAAGGTATGACCAATCAGGAACTTAGCCAGGATTTTGAAACTGGGTACCCAGAATTGGCAATTGTAAAACTTTTGGGCATCCTATTTTTCAAGGGAGACTAGAGTATACTTAGATTAATGACATAAATATGCACTTACTTATTGAAATAATGCATTAATATATTCCTATAAAATTTCATGGGAATTATATTGAGGTGAAAAAATTCAATCATATGCTTGAAATTGACATTTTCAGGAGTTACTGACAATCAAATTTGGGTGTCCTGACGGGTGATTTTTGAGGGTTTGGGTGTCCAAGATATGCCCAAACGCCCTGCTGGCTAAGACTATGTTACTAAAAACCTCAGGTAATATATTTTGGGCCCTATAGGCATATATGGGTTATTCATTATTTTTCTCAACCCTTAATTAACAAATCTGATCTAGCTCTTGAATTTAACCCACATGCTGCTGGTGGCTAATTTGGTTAACATGAAATGATGACAAAAAGCTGAGAGATGCCTGAAACCATGGCAAATGGGTACCCATCTGATAGCACTCGGCGAGTGCTTTCCAATAAATACCAACATGACAGGTTTAAGAGGATTTTCATGTTTTTTTTCTAATTTTGGCAAAGGACAAAAGTAACCTCAGCAGAAGAAGGGTTAACCTTGACTCCGTACCCTACTTCATCATTATCATATGACAGAGGAGCACCTGGTTAGGTTAGGTAATCACTGGGCTAATTTATGCGAGGAATTGATGAATAGTATTATCAGCTCAAGGTCAAGTAGCACTGAGTGGTATATGATTTATGAATAAGGCTCTAATACCAAAGGTCTTTGCAAAAAAGCATGTAAGTGATCCGATTACATGTTATTGGTATCCTAGGAACATATATACAAGGAACACCTTTGACCCTTTATAAAGATATTCATGTAATATATATATATATATATATATATATATATATATATATATATATATATATATATATATATATATATTATATATATATATATATATATATATATATATATATATATATATATATATATATATATATATATAAATATAAATATATATATATATATATATATATATATATATATATATATATATATATCTCTTTAATATATATATATATATATATATATATATATATATATATATATATATATATATATATATATATATATATATATATATATATATATATATATATATATATAATATGCTCAAAGCGGCTAAAATATCCAGACAATTTTCATGAAATCTTTCATGTGAAAGTATTTATAGGAGAATATTTGAACGAGAAATGTGGATTGAGTCACCATCAACAAATCTCCTTCAAGTATTTGGAAAAATAATTCTTTATTCCGGAGTTATTGTAAAAGCTCTCTTTGATCCAGACGACAAATTCTGGAGAAACTCACAAGTATGAATGGGTTAAACAAAGGCTGGCATTATTTGAGTGGATGCACATCCATAACACCCCATCGCTAATCGAGAGATATACAAACTTATTCTAAATACCGCCTGACAATTTTGGTAAAATCTTTCAGGAAAAAGCATAGTTCGAAAAACCTTTGAAGGAGAAATGTCAATCATAATGATACCAAAAACTCTCCTTCAAATATTTTGTAAAATTATTCTTATTTTGAAAGTTATTTCCAAAAGTAACATAGATCCATACGACAATTTCTGCATTAATGGGTTGACTAACTCGGGTTACTCAAGTTACTCAACGCTTAGTTTAGCTCAATCTGACTATTGAAATTCTTCCACAGGGAGGCCACCATCTAATGCCACCTATAGGCTGAATTTGGTACTAAGCCTTGTCAATACAACAATAGTGGTCCAACTATAATAGGAGGGTGGGGGGTAGTACTACATGATTTCATCATGCATGAAAAAACAGTAGTTATTTGCACTCATCTTTCACACACAAAGCCACTATGAACTTTGACACATGCTTTAACCCTTATGCTGCTGGTAACTTATTTGACCAACATAAAATGATGCGAAAAACCTATAAAAAAAATAAAATCCTGGCACATGGGTACTCATCTGAGAGTACTCAGCAAGAGCTATCCAATGCATACTAAGATGACAGAGTTTATTGCTTCCTTGTGCTTTGGACGAAAGTAACCTCAGTATTGGAAGGGTTAAGAGGGATTCCCATGCAGGACCTTAATTATGCAATGGTGACTCATAAGCCAACAATTCATGTGGAATGCATTACAACTCACTGCTCGTGTAAGTTACATGTAATTTACGTTTACCCATTCATGCCTGAAAACACCCCCAAAACACCCTAGATTATTTGACGACAGCTGTCTCACAAAATAATTTTTCATAAAATATTTGAAAGACAGTCTTGATCATACTTATCAACCAGAAATTCGCCTTCAAAATTTTCAAGTTCACGTTTAATTTAAGGCAAGTTATTTTTAAAAGTGACCTGGTTCCAGACGACATTTTTCAAGTGGAAGTCCAGGCATGAATGGGTGAACTTTAACCCATTCATTCCAGAAAATCGACTAGACAAGTGTCGTCTGGACCGAAGTTATTTATGGAAATAACTTTGGAATGAAGCTGTTATTCACAAACTATTTGAAGGAATGTTGTAGATGGAGTTTAACCCATTGGCACTCAGAGCCGCCAAAACAGGCCTGACTATTTTGTTGATATTTTCCTCACAAAAGCGTTTTTATCAAAAATATTTGAAGGAGAAATGTTTATCAGAATATTACCAACAACTCTCCTTCAAATATTTTGTGAGAATTTGCTTTATTTCCAAGTTATATTCAAAAGTATCAAAATAGCAGACGATACTTTCCTGGGTAACTCTGAGTGAGAATGGTTTAAATAATTAACTCTCCTTCAAATATGTTCTAAATATTGCCTTTCAGGCTTTGGTAGAGAGATATCACAAAAATAGTCAGACTGATTTGGCTGCTCTTGGTGAGAATGGGTTAACCCATTAATGAATGTAGCGGCCAACATGATCCGACAAATTTGGTTGCATCTCTTTTACAAAAACATTGTTTGGAAAATATTTGAAGGAGAAATATTCATCATAACTCCGCCTACAAATTTCCATCAAATATTTTGAAAAGTCAGCCATTATTCGAAAGTTATTTTCAAAAGTATCATAGATCCAAACGACAATTTTAAAGGAACCCTTTAAAAGCATGTATGAGTTAAATCTTGGCAATAGTCCATGTAATTTTACCTTGGGGTCTTATGTAGACAAACAGAGGCTTACTGTTAGCCTAACAATCTACTTTTGAAACCAGGCATGCCAATATACAGTACAGAATTTTGATAGCTGTACCTTAACCCTTATGCCGCTGGTGGCTATTTTGGCCAATGCAGAGTGATACAAAAACCCTGAAAAAAGACTGAAACCCTGGCATATGGGTACTCATCTGAGAGTACTCAGTGAGAACTATCCAATGAATACCAACATGACAGGGTTTAAATGGTTTTCAAAAAACTTTGCGTCCTTTTGCTATGGATGAAGTTGGCCCAGCATTGGAAGGGTTTACCCATTCATGCCTGAAGATCTACTTAACTGGTGTCGTCTGGACCTGTCAAACTTTTAAAAATAACTTTGTAATGAAGCATAAATTCGGAATTTATTTGAAGGAGAGTTGTAGATAGAGCTTTGATGAACAATTCTCCATCAAATATTTTCTAAATATTGCTTTTGTTAGAGACATATCGACGAAAAATTGTCAGGCGGTTTTGGCAGCTACATGCATGAATGGGTTGAGAGAAAAGTTATGAACTATAGCCCATCCAGTATAGTAACAATGGAGGAGTTGAATGTGACCCTTTTCAATATAGGGCCTGTAGGAACTGAAATAAAGGGAAATTTGGTGCCCGAAAATAGTTTGAGGTATAGTGATACTGCATATTCAACTTTCTTAAAATATAGCTTATGGCAAAGCTGTACAGTATTTTATTGTAGATAATATATAGTAGGGTGACAACCGATGAATCAAAATATGTGATAACACTAAATTTCTAGGCCATAAAGCAAATTTACCCATTCATGCCTGAAGCAGTCAAAACTGCCTGCCTGTTTTGGTGATATTTCTCTACCAAAAGCAATTTTCATAAAATATTTGAAGGGAAAAATCTGATTGAAATCCAACCAAAAACTCTCCTTCAAATGTTTTGTGAATTTATGATCAATTCCAAAGTTATTTTCAAAAGTATCCAACGGCCAGACAACATTTGTCAAGACCTCCAGATATGAATTGGTTATTTTAGCCCCCTAAAGCAGCCTTTATGTCAAACCTTCCTAATGATACGAAAAAGTGACAGATATGATGACTGTGGAATGTGGTAATTGTAACTAGCAACAAATCCAGGTAGGGTAGGGTTTCGACATAGTGGGTACGTTGACATTAACCCACTGATACTCAGAGCGGCCAAACAGCCTGATGAACTTGGCGAAATCTTTTAGCCAAAACCATTCTTCGGAGCATATTTGAAGGGGAAATGTTCATCAGGACATTACCAACAACATTCCTTCAAATATCTTCTAAAAGCATTGTTAATTTCTAAATTCTACGATGACAATTTTTCAAGAATAACTCTTAAGCAGTAATGGGTTAACCCTTCCAAGGCTTAGACTACTTTCGTCCAAAGTACAAGGACACAAAAAAAATTGAAACCATCTAAACGCTGTCATATTGGCATTCATTAGATAGCTCTCGCTGAATAGATGTACATCTGTTTGCCTGGGTTTAAGTCATTTTTCCGCTTTTTTTGCATCATTTCATATTGGCCAAATAAGCCACCAGCAACATAAAGTTTAACCCATTCAGACTAAGAGAAGCCAAAAAGGGTCAGACAATATTTTTCAAACCAAAGCATTTTTTAGAAAATATTTGACATCAAACAACAACTCTCCTTCAAATATTTTGGGAACCTTTGCTCCATTCTCAAGTTTTTTTCAAAAGTATGAGAGTAGCAGACGATACTTTCCAGAGGAACTCTGAGTGTGAAAGGATTAATCATCTGTCAACTTTACAACATGCCCTATATATGCGTTCGTCCAGTTGAAAAATCATGCCCTGTTGACTTGTGAATTATACATAGGGGCACACTAACAGATAGGCAACTGATATGTATAAAACATTTTGGTACGCATATCAGTGTCTTAGTCAGGATTTAGAAACTACGATTATTTGATTTTTGTATGTCCTACTTTCCAAGGGAGAGCTCAATGTACTCAAATTACAACCATAACCATCCTTATACAATCTTATGGGAATTATATTATATTGCAAAATTCAATTATATATTTGAAATTTTAAGCAATTACTAAAACAATTTTTGGAGTCTTCTAAGGTGTGATTCAGTGAGGAGTTGGGTGTCAAAATGATGTCAAGACGCCCTGCTGGCTAAGACTACATATAAAAGGGGTACACTATCAGACAGGCAACTGATATGTATAAAACATTATTCCACGTAAATTAGGGTCTTAGCCAGGATTTAGAAAGTATGTGCCCAAAATTGGCGATTATTTGACTTTTGTATGTCCTATATTTTTCAAGAGAGAGCACCATGTACTCAGATTACAACCATAAACATGTGTTTACTTATAGGGGAAAAAATCTTTATAAAATGTTATGGGAATTATATTGAGGTGGAAAAATTCAATTATATACTTAAAATTGGGTTTTGGGTATTCAAAGGATGCCCAGATGCCCTGCTGGCTAAGACTATAAAGGGGTACACTAGCAGACAGGCAACTGGTATGTATAAAACATTACTGCGCATAAATCATGGTCTTAACCAGGATTTAGAAACTAGGTGGCCCAAATTGGCAATTAATGATAATATCTTGGGCATCCTATTTTTCAAGGGAGAGCACAACATATCCTCACAATGTTATGAGAATTGAGGTGAAAAATTTCAACAAATGCTTGAAATTGACAATTCAAGAAATTACTTATACAACAAATTGGGTGTCCTGAGGGGTGTTCTTTGAGGGTTAGTAAATTGCCCTTTTTGATGCAGTAGACTATTAAATATAGTTGGTATAAGGATTTGAAGTAGCTGAGTAGCTAAATTATGACAGAAAGAAATTTGGAATTGTAGTTTTGGACAGACATCTTTAAAATCCTGGCTAAGACACCGATTCTTTCATGGCCTTTTTTAACCCATTCACGACTAGAAATCTCATTGACAATAGTTCCAAGGGAGTTGGGGGACAGGGGATGAAGGACAGGGAACGGGGGAGGGGGACAGGAAGGGGGCATATAAGAAGGTATGCCCGTACGTTTCATTGTCTCTAAGAGTAGCATGTTCATATCTAAAAAGTTGGCTGTTTTCCTGGGTACTCCAGTTTCCTCCACTATATAAAACCAGCAAGTCACAATATAGCCGCAGTATGACAGAGAAAGGGACAATAAACTATATTAGAAATCCAATCAAATATGCAGCAAATATACTTCTTTTGTATTTACAACCAGCAAGTCACAATATAGCCGCAGTATGACAGAAAAAGGGACAATAAACTATATTACAAATCCAAAATCAAATAGGCAGCAAATATACTTCTTTTGTATTTACAACCAGCAAGTCACAATATAGCCCCAGTATGACAGAGAAAGGGACAATAAACTATAATACAAATCCAAAATTAAATAGGCAGCAAATATACTTCTTTTGTATTTACAACGAGCAAGTCATGATTTAGCTCCAGTATGACAGAGATAGGTACTATAAAATAATATTGGAAATCCAAATTCAAATAGGCAGCAAATGTACTTCCTTTGTATTCCACTTATCTATGAAATAGGCCCTATTATCTGAAATTATCATGCAGACTGTGTTAAGATAACATTATTCTAGATCAGGCAATATTTTCACAACACAGAATCTTCAACAGATGTCTCTTTATACTTATCAGAGTTGTTATCATTGGAAAATGAACACAGCTGGAGATTATGTAGCTAATTTGATCTATTTCCATAAATGCTTATAGGGGGCGGGGGGGGGGGGGGGGTGGTGAGGCTATCTACTTTCATTGTCCCATTCATGCATGGGAATTTTTGTAGACAATGTTGTCTGAATCTGTGAAAATAACTTGGGGGTTAGGCATAAATTTGCAAAATTTCAATAAGGGTTGTAGAAAGACTTCTGAAGACCATGGTCTGGTAGCTCGGTGGAACCAGGTATACCATGGTGAGAGCCTTTTTAAAGTCCATGTAATATCTAGGGTATTCCATGATTGAAAGCTGAATGAAACCGTGGTCTGGCCTTAGTAATCCTAGCACAGCTGTGGAACTGATGAATATAGCAAAAAAAGAGTATTGATACACACTGCCTGTACTTTCAGTTACTATGGCAACCGCTTCCAAAGGTAACAAAGGAATTTTTATCACTTAAAAAGACCATTATGTGTTGCCATAGTAACTGCACAGTAACATAGACAGCAATTGTTAATCCAGACATCTTTTAATCCCTATATCACCGACAAGGCAACAAAACATCTTGACATTAATGCAAATTACGATCTCGTTGCCATAGCAACTTGAGCTGATGCAGATAAAAGCACAGGAGTGTAAAAAAACAAACATTGTAAGCCATAAATGCTCACAACAACCAAAAGCAAACTGATACTTTTGATGAAATCTTGCATGCAATAAATAGCAAAGGGGGTAAATATTTGAAGGAGAAATAAAACTTCTCTTCTTCAAATATTTTGTGAAATCATTCTGACTTCCATAATTTTTTATCAAAAGTATCATAGATTTAGAGAATAATATCTAGAGGAACTTGTAGGCACAAATGGGTTAAATTTAGGATGACAAGCCAGGTTCTTCTTTTAAAAGAATTTGATGATCTCGCAACCATATATGGGTGCAGTTCTCTGGGCTATGGTACCATAGATGCATATATGCATGTGTAGCATTGGAGGGTTTGATTTTCTTTAAAAGAATTTCATTATCTTCCACATAGATATGTGTGCAGTTCGCTAGGTTATGGTACCATAAACGCATATATGCGTGTGTGGCATTGGAAGGGTTAATAAAAGTTAATGTATGCAAAAAGGAAGAAATGGGTTTTTAGGTCGCTTTCAACAGCTTAGGTCATATCACGACGAGATAGAAACATGGAACCCGGAAGAAATTCCCTATTCTTCACCAAGAGTTCCAAAGGGTCTTTCAGTTGCAGAGGGACCGTAGACAGCCCTCCACAATGCCACACATTTATATAGGGACCAGGCCAACCTGCTTTTGGGGAACCTGCGAACTTACGCTTGGAAGCCAGGCATTGTAACAACTAAGCCATGGAGGATCCCCTCGTATTTAATTATATTTCAAAAAATTAAAATAAAGTAAAACCTAATCAACATTGAACTGGCAAAACTAATAAAATTCGGGAGATAAAAATTATTCAAAAAAGATTTAATTTTTTTTTCAATTCATACAAAAAAAATAATAGGCAAATCAAAGAAATATGTTTGAAAAATGAAAATTCAACATATTTGTTTGAAGTATTTTATGTATGCAAGAAATGAGTAAAAAGAGCATTCGCCTACCTTAGTTTTTCAAAGGCGTTCCTGGATATCTCCCACATGTACTTGATCTTCTTGTTGACGAAGTAGCGCATCAGAGACTCGTCCTACAGAGAGTAGTGTGGGTATAAGACAAGGGCACAAAACACATTTCTAAAATGGGGGCGGGATATTTCTTTTGAAGCAATCGTTAGTTTTCATGAGAAAAAAATCAAAGAAAGGGAAGGTTTAAATGAATGATCCATAAAAAATATCAATTAGAGAATAAAAAAATAGAAGTAAAAAAAATATTGAAAATAATGTTTTATGTGAGGGGGGTTCTTGAAGCTCCCTCTTTACCGGCACCTGCGAACTACGGAATGTAAGATTGTTAGTAATGGCCATGTGTTTTTTTGCAATTAACCCATTCATGCCTGAAAATCTACTTGACAAACATCTGGATGTATGATATTTATGAAAATGATATTGTAATTAATCATAATTTTTTAAAACATATGAATAACAGTTGTGGGTAGGGTTCAACATTGCTCTTACAAATATATTCCGAAAAGAATTCTGCACACAATGATATTACTAAAGTTGTCAAAATGAATTTGGGTGATCCAGGCATGAAAGGGTTAAGGATATCTACATTCTTCACAGCTTGGTTTTCACAGTTCACTGCATTCTAATGTTTTCTAGGACACCTGTCAATCACCAAGCTAGAAACAAGCAATTAGCCAATCACAATGCTCGTTACAACCAGCCAATGAAAGTCTAGAACATCTGAAGCAACTGGCCAATCATAGAGCTTCATGCATCAGGCTAATAAGAACTAAGAGTATACTAAGTGTTTAGCCAAGTTAAGCTCCTAAAGCCAGTCACCCAATAAGAATGCAGGATACTTACAGCAGTTAGCCAATCACATGACTGACCACAAACCAGCCAATGAGAACACACAATACAAACTGGCCAATCAAAATGCTTAATATCATCCATGCAATAAGAAATATCGCAACAGTCAATCACAACATCAAATGCATTTTGACCAAATATATGCACATCTAATATCTAAAGCAGTCAATAAGCCATATTGCTTTATGCAAATAATACACACGTCATTTGCATATAGCATTTAATATGGTATAACTGCAAAGCAACATATTTTCTTTGTGCAGAAAAATATCAACATAAACAATCAACCTAACAATAATACAAACAAATTCTAAACAATGCACTTTCACACATTCTGCTCAATGCAAATTCACTCAATATGACAATTGATAATGAAAATAAAATTTACGAAATTAGAGTATTTCATAAGAGTTGGTGTGTGAATTAGAACCTTTCTCATTATGAAGTTAAGGTAGTTAATAAAGTAATTACAGCACCATGTTAATGAGGGAAAAGTATTCTAGAATATTTAGAAAGGTGCATTTAAGGTTTAAGTGATCTACGAAATACGAACATTTTATCAAAATATCAATTCATGCTGTTTACACAGCAGAAACATTATAACTGACCATAAGTCACTGGCAAAATGCTCACATGACTGAAGCAAGAGCCAAATCCTAGTATGATTAGGGTTAGGGTTTCTATTATTGTCAATTGTTGGCCATATTTATACTAAATAGCAACCAGCCATAGTATAATACCAGTATAATACCTGGTGAAAACCACAAGTCACAAGGCATTTTTCACCACATGCCTCAGGTCAGTGTAGAGGTGAATAATGGACTGATGTGCAGCGGTCAGTAGTAGTGGTCAGTGCGCTATGGCCATGCTATAATAGCCGAAGTCCAGTTGCCCAGGTTGTTTTCTAGAGCAGAAAAATGTATATAGGGACTCGGACTGACTGCAATGCCTCAAGTGCGATGCTACATATGGCTTAACATTTTACGCAGCAAATCATTAGAAGGAGGTACCCGTTCAGGGCACACTAGTGCTTGTTTATATCTAGAGCGCAAACACATGGTCCAATAACTTTGAATAAAATATTCGACAAATAGACTCACACATTTTTGTACAAAGATGTGAGAAGAGTCGCATTCCTGTAGGCCATGTTCAACAAACGTGATTGGCTTCAGTCCACAAATAATTTTGAATAGGAATGTTGTCCTCTTTTCCAATGCATAGATCAATTATGCAAAATGTTGTGTAATTTATCTTAGGGTGAAAAATCATTATGTGTTTGAAAATGACAGTTTAAGAAATTTCTCATAAAAATATTTGAGTGTCCTGATGGGTGATATTTTTTAAGGTTTTGGTGTCCAAATGACACCCAGACACCCTGCTAGTTAAGAATATACCTGTGACAGAACAGTATAATCCTTATACTGTATAACTAGTATTCTTTACAGGCCTTTGATTTTCGCTATTTTCACGCTCCCCATGATAGCGCCAAAAAAATATCCTTCAAATCAATATCCTGCTTTGTATTTGGTTTAGTTTGAGTACTTGAAGGCAAACATTTAAAGTAGAACAAATACCCTCCAGCAGGGCAGTAAAGCAACATTTTTAGCACTCTAAATTAAAGCTGTATACAGTATACACCCTTGCCAAAAAAAGCAGGGAAATCCTGGGTAAATGCTAGGTCAAAAATCCATGGATTACCTGGATGTAGGTCACACGGTAATTCGCAGGTTTTGCACGCATTACCATGGATCTACCCAGGTTGGTAGTACCAAGCATTACCTTGGAAATGCCAGGATTTCTATGGTTAAATATTCTCTGTACTACCATACATTACCTAGGAAATTCCATGGTAAAACTACCTAGGTTTACCATGCATTCACCATGGTCTGTGGTTTTGAATTTGGTAAAAAATTTGAGGGAGACACCGAGACTTGAACCGGGGACCCTTCGCTTCGGAGTATTACACCCTAACCATTATACCACACAGAACATGCTGCTTATGATCAAGCAAATTAAAGCCAATTTCAATAGGCATTAAACATAAGCAGGAAATTAAGTTAAATTGGCATCATATGTGATACCAGTGTGTTCTATGTCTCTGGTGATACATAAATAAATAAGCTACTTCTCATAAAGGATACCACAAATTCTATGAATACTCGTCAAACCACATTTAGCATCAAAACCATTGAATCTGCACAAAATAGATGGAACACCTTTTTGCATATGAGACAAACTCAATAAACTTTAATGGGGGCCTTTACTATTTTTTCATAGGGTCTTACTTAATTTTATTTAATTTACTTTTCACTAATGATTGCACCATTATAGACTAGGGAAATGCTACATTTGACAGGTACCAAAGGCAACCACAAGTAAAAGTACTAGATTTTCCAAGTTCAGAGATTCATGGTAACTTCAATTAGCAACTAAAATAAAATATCCAGGAAAAATTATAGGCACACCCTAAAAGTAGTTAAATGTGCAAGCATGAATTTCACTTGGTCCTTCACGGGCCCTCCAAGTTTTCATGGTGACTCTAATGAATAATTCCAATTTTTACTCCAAGGTTGTACCTAGGTTTACCATAGTCTCTGAGGGACAGCATGGAATGGCTACCCAGCTTTACCTCACACCATGGTAATGCCTGGTTTCATCCAGCTCCTGCATCTGGGAGCTACCCCGGAAAAACCTAGGACTACCATGGTCAGGCATAAACCATGGTAATGCATGGTTCCATCTTGCTTCTCTGCCTTGGTCTGACCAAGGTAATCCTTGGAGCTTACCGAGGATAAAGCTAGGTCTACCATGGGCTAGCTCACACCACGGTAATACATGGTTTCATCCAGCTTCTAGACCTGGGTAAAACCTGGGAAATGCATGGGCTACCCTGCATTTCCCAGGTGCTACCCAGGAAGCATGGAGAAATTTTGGCAAGGGCAGATTCTGGTCTCCAGTCAGTTATACAATCTCCTCTTATGCTATACTGAGTCATATGAAAGAGATACAGCCAAACACAATATGTAGATCTTTTGATCAAGCAATATTGATAACCTCTTTTGAACCTGAATGCCCAGATTATATGTAAAGCCATTCATTGAATATATAAGTCTAGGATCAGGCTTTCAGTGTTGTGTTAGTTTTGTCATATTGCCAAGTTCAAGTGCACTTCACTGATATGGAAATGGAAGCTGAACTATAAGGGCTCAACAATTCTCAAAATAACCACAGAGGGGTTGACTGTAACTTCCTAACCAATTCATGCCTGGAGTTTTCCATGTCGAGCAATCAGTGGCAATGCTTTAGAACACTCGGCTATTAGCGCATGCCCTCAGTCGTGAGAGAAAGGGAGCAGTCAGTAACAACGGCTTCGACCACTTGGCTATCAGGGCAGGCCCTCAGTCGTAAGAGACAACTAGCAGTCAGTGGCAACGCCTTAGACCACTCGGCAAACAGGGTAGGCCCTCAGTGGTGAGAGACAGCAAGCAGTCAATGGCAACACTTTAGACCACCCGGCTCTCAGGGCAGGTCCTCAGTCGTAAGAGACATGGAGCAATAAGTGCCAATGCCTTAGACCACTCGGCCATCAGGGCAGGCCCTCGGTGGGGAGAGACAGCACAAAGTCAGTGGCAACATCTGAGACCACTTGGCTATCAGGGCGGGCTCCAGTGGTGAGAGACAACGATCAGTCAGCTAGCATGCAGACAGTGGCAATGCCTTGACCACCCTTGCCAAAATTTCTCCATGCTTCCTGGGTAGCACCTGGGAAATGCAGGGTAGCCCATGCATTTCCGAGGTCTTACCCAGGTCTAGAAGCTGGATGAAACCATGTATTTCCGTGGTGTGAGCTAGCCCATGGTAGACCTAGCTTTATCCTTGGTAAGCTCCATGGATTACCTTGGTCAGACCAAGGCAGAGAAGCTAGATGGAACCAAGCATTACCATGGTTTATGCCTGACCATGGTAGTCCTAGGTTTTTCCGGGGTAGCTCCCAGATGCAGGAGCTGGATGAAACCAGGCATTACCATGGTGTGAGGTAAAGCTGGGTAGCCATTCCACGCTGTCCCTCACAGACCATGGCAAACCTAGGTACAACCAGAGTAAAAATTGGAATTATTCATCAGAGTCACCATGAAAACTGGGAGGGCCTGTGAAGACTAAGTGAAATACATGCTTGCATATTCAACTACTTTTAGGGTGTGCCTATAATTTTTCCTGTGTATTTCACTTTTGCTAATTGAAGTTACCTTGAATCTCTGAATCTGGTAAATCTAGTACTTTTACTTGTGGTTGTCTTTGGTACCTGTCAAATGTAGCCCCCGGGGCTGCATAGCCGGCTAACCGGCTACGCAGCCACTCCATCTATATGAAGAAGTACCAGAGAAAAGTTTTTGGAAGTGGTTGCGTAGCCGGCCAACCGGCTACGCAACCACTCCAAGTCTGTATAAAGAAGTACCAGAGAAAAGTTTTTGGAAGTGGGTGCGTAGCCGGCCAACCGGCTACGCAGCCACTCCAAGTCTGTATAAAGAAGTACCAGAGAAAAGTTTTTGGAAGTGGGTGCGTAGCCGGCCAACCGGCTACGCAGCCACTCCAAGTCTGTATAAAGAAGTACCAGAGAAAAGTTTTTGGAAGTGGTTGCGTAGCCGGCTACACAGCCCCCGGGGCTGCATAGCCGGCCAACCGGCTACGCAGCCACTCCAAGTCTGTATAAAGAAGTACCAGAGAAAAGTTTTTGGAAGTAGTTGCGTAGCCGGCCAACCGGCTACGCAGCCACTCCAAGTCTGTATAAAGAAGTACCAGAGAAAAGTTTTTGGAAGTGGTTGCGTAGCCGGCTATGCAGCCACTCCAAGTCTGTATAAAGAAGTACCAGAGAAAAGATTTTGGAAGTGGTTGCGTAGCCGGCAGTCCGGCTATGCAGCCACTTCAATTATTATTGCTGAAGGATAGGCTAGCCGGCTACGCAGCCACTTCCTAAATTTATGTAGCACATATGACGCCTTTTACTTAATTTGCTCCTTATGTTTAATGCCTATTGGAACAGGCTTTAATTTGCCTAAGTTCTAGCAGCAAGTTCCTCATAGTGGTCGACTCCCAGGCGAGGGGTTTATGGTTCAAGTCTTGGTGTCTCCCTCAAATATTTTACCAAATTCAAAACCACAGACCATGGTGAATGCATGGTAAACCTAGGTTGTTTTACCGTGGAATATCCTAGGTAATGTATGGTAGTACAGAGAATATTTAACCATGGAAATCCTAGAATTTCCAAGGTAATGCTCGGTACTACCAACCCGGGTAGATCCATGGTAATGCGTGAAAAACCTGCGAATTACCGTGTGACCTACTTCCAGGTAATGCATGGATTATTGACCTAGGACTTCCCTGCTTTTTTTGGCAAGGGCACTCAGCAATCAGGGCAGGGCCTCAGTCGTAAGAGACAACTAGCAGTCAGTGGCAAGCCTTAGACCACTCGTCTATCAGGGCCAGGGTCTGACACTTAGATTTCAGGCTAGGGGCCCGAAAAGGTATTTTGATCAAAATTAGTGGTCAAAAACAGGATTTCTGGTTAGTTTACATACTCTTTCGGGCCCCTAGTCTAAAAAATCTAGGGGCACAGAGCCCCAGGGAAAGTCGAACCCTGAGGGCAGGGTCCAGAGACAAAGAGCAGAGAGTTAGCAGTCAATGGCAACGCTTTAGACCACTGGGCTATCGGGTAAGCAACTGGAATGAGAGGCCGGTAGACCCCTCAGCTATCAGGGCAGGCCCTCTGCTTCTGTTGGCTGCAGGTACAGCATCATAATCAGGTCAAATAGTAATGTTTGGAGGGAGCTCACAGTAATTGCAAAATTGCTCAATGTTTGAACATTTGGACTTTAAACATTAGCTATGCTGCTGTACACACAAAAAAGTAAACAGAACTGCCTATAGTTAGGATAAGTAATAGACTGGTGGGTTAAAGCTGACTGGGCTGTCCAAGGTCTAGGTACCAGATGCGCAATTTGAAACTTCCGTCGCAAAATAACATTTCTACCTTCTACCCTGATGTGGCATAAGATCAGTTAACATCCACAATGATCAGTACACAAACAGTTCCCAAGTAGACTAACTTTAAACTAAATATGCATGTATCCTTTTGTAACACAGGTTCCTGATGTTCTAACGCTATTGAGAGATCAACTTTCAGTTCTGTAGATTTATTCTTCCTAAGTCTCAACTACTTAGATTTAAGGAAAATCGGATTTATATGCCCTCGGCATTGCTTATACAGGAGGCTCGTTTGACACAAAGTCTATTGCTCATACTTCAATGATGCTTACTAAACCCAATGGACACTTGGTACACCTTTCCACTTTAACAGATATAATCCCAATAATCGTCGCTTGCTGAGTGTAATACTTCTTCCCATTCAATACTAGTACATGCTATTGTATTGAGTACCGGTACTTATCGCCTAACAGTAATACAGATTAAAATGCACTTGCTATTGTACTTGCTTTTGTATTGAGCAGTACCGGTACCTATCCCTAAGAGTAATACAGATTAAAATGCAGACTTGACACAGTTAAACAGTACCAGGGCATATTTCCACTTGCTTCTGGAGTTCACGCATACAATACAGACATTCAATTCCTGCACTAGTTAACCAGACATCTGCCGGTGCCTGGTTGTACAAACATCTATGCATAACATGTCCAAAAATAAACCAAGCACATCAATGACCCACGTAGCTGGCGAATCAAAGGTACATTCAGTTGTGAGGTCATCCATGCATTCATGGCCAGGAAACTGGCTGGCAATCGATCATGGCATTGTGTACCATACACTTGCTTCCCACGCATTTAGTGCAGGAATTAATTGCCGGCACTGTAGTTTGACACCTTTGAAAGTCAACAAATAGGAAATATTTTGGCCTAAGTATAGTTTCCCAGACCCAACCTATAAGGGGAAGAGAGACCCCATATATTAATAAAAATGCCTTTTTTACGAGGCTAGATTATAGAGGTAATGAGTATATATATGGGGTCTCTCTTCCCCTTATAGGTTGGGTCCGGGAAACTATACTTAGGCCAATATTTTGAACATACTCAAAGAGGGATTATACCCAAACCTTACAAAAATTGCTTTTCCATCAATTGATTCTTATTTTTGTGAATTATTCAATCATTTCTCAAAAGATTGCTTTTCTAACATTTGATTTTTTTTGGTAATTTCTTTTTTAAAGATGCTTTTCTACCAATTGATTTTTATTTTTGTGAATTATCTAATTATTTCTCAAAAAATTGCTTTCTTATCAATTACTATTCTTTTTTTGTAAATTATTTCTCAAAAAAAATGCTTTTTATACTCCAGATGCTAGGGGGTAAATGCTCTTTGTGCAAAATCTTTGTCTCACGGCAAAAGTCCGATGAAAATGGAAAGGAAAAAGTTGGCGAGGTGAGTGAAGTGGTTCGAAACACTGACACTAAGTGGAGACACTTGGACGAAATAAACGAGAAGGTGCTGGCATCGTTAAGAGAAATGTTCCTCAAGGAAAATTTTAGCACCCCAAATTAAAGCTGTATACAGTATGAAGCATATCTAAACTGTTAAAATCTTAATCATTGAAAAATCCTCTTTGTACGCAGTCTAAAAAATCTAGAAAAACATATTTTTTCTCAAAGCAGTGCACTATATCATTTGTAGGAAATTCAGAGAATATTTTTCTAAAGAAAAGCAATGCACTAAATTTGAAATCTAAATTGAAAGTACTACAAAGCAATTTCACAAATAACAATCTATGCTACTCTCTTTCTACTTGACTAAATGCGGAGAATCTGGGAAATTTTAACATACCCCAAAAAACTAATATTCTACCTAATGCCTTCATCCACAAAGCACATGATATTAATGCATTGGATTTTCTTCAAAAGCTGCTTTTTTATGATCAAAATTTAAAAAAACAAATTAAGAATGTTTTAAGGTTTTGCAAATTTGATATTCAAAAAAGACACATTTTGTGAAATATCCTTGAACACAAATCATTTAAATTCAAGTCATGGTCTTAGCTGAGGTGATCTTCATGCTTTATAAGAAATTTAAAATATTTTACTGATAAAAATGGATCACTTTTGTTTCTATGGTATGGTCCTTTTTAAAGTTGAAATTATTGAAATAAATTTACACAAAATATTTTGAGGATATCTTTTTAAAGTTGAAATTATTGAAATAAATTTACACAAAATATTTTGAGGATATTTCTACCAAAATTGTGCTTTGAGGATAATTGGTTAAGAGAAATGTAGATTTTCCCAAGACTGACGAAAACATTTCCATGTAAGATAAGTGAAATACAAAACCACACAACAATTTTAAATACAACAAAAAAAAACACAAATTAAACAAAGAACAAATTTCTATAAATAAACTATAACCAGAATAATAAAACCACCCAACAATTTTAAATACAACAAAAAACAAATTAAACAGAGAAAAAAATAACAAATATACTGCTACCAGAAATGAAAAACAGACCAAACATCATGCTAGAGAATTCAGAAAATGCTTACAGAAGCTATTAGCGGCGACTGCGCTTCATCCATAGCGCTATTTGGAGTAGGCTAAAAAAGGAGGGAAAACTGTCAATCACACAAAATTATCCTGTCAATCATCTCTGAATTAGCCAATCAGAGAATGGGCGTCAACCATTGTGCAATCACATAAGAGTAGGCTGTCCATCATGTCTGATTCAGCCAATCAGCGTGGAGATGGGTGTGGCCCACTATGGAAACAACCTATGACATTCAAACAGGCTGTCAATCATTTCTGATTAGCCAATCAGGGTAGAGATGGGAGTCACCCCTTGTGACATGGGAAGATGGCTACAAAGGTAGGAAAAACTGTCAATCAATTAATAAGATGTCAATCATTTTTCATTAATCCAATAATTGGAAAATTAATTGGGCCCATCTGACTGTGCAATAAGATAGCTACTAACTAAAGTTAATGCCTTATATTCTAATCAATTACCTTGTCAATCATTTATAATTCAGCCAATCATAGGACAGCACAGAAATTACAAAGTGTCAATCATTCGTAAATCAGCCAATCACAGTACAAAGATGTTATAGAAGATCAAAGAAGATTTTAAAAGTATGAAGTAACCACTTAAATTACCAATATGTTCAGCAGAAAAGGTGTATTAGATGCATACCATTTGTTTCAGCAATTGAAATCTACAACCTAAGGTTTAAGGCTAGACCAGATTGATTTGTTGTCTTACAGACTTTTACTTTTACTTTTAAGTCTTGATCTCAAAAAAAAAAGGAAAAAGCTTTTCGCAAAATGTGGCAACACAAAATTTTGCATGCTGTTAAAAAAGATCACCAAATTTGGTTAAATTTAAAAAATGGTTAAATGTGAGTTTTGCTTGGAACTCATTTGACTGATGATTTTTACAGAAAGTTAATGGAATAACCTTTGCAATTTGATTTTATTTTGTCTCATAATAATTCTATCTAAAAAAATTTTTTTTAAAAATTGACAATTTGGACTTTTTTTTCAATTATAATAACTGATTAAGACAACAAAATCTTATTGTTCTCCCCTCACCACAGCATTAGTAAAGCAGTCCTTATTAACCCTTTCAAGTCTGAGAATATTACTCTAGAACTGTTAGCCTGCTTCTAGGATATTTTTGAAAATAAATTATGAATAAAATATTCATTCACATTCTTTCCGAAGAACATTTTTCCTTCAAAGATTTTTTGTTACAAAATATGCTTTTTGTCAGGGAGTTATATCAAAATTGTCAGGGAGTTACTACCAAAATTGTCAGGTACTATTGCCAAAATTGTCAGGTATTACCAAAATTGTAAGGTAGTATTACCATAATTGTCAGGTATTACCAAAATTGTCAGGTATTACCAAAATTGTCAGGTATCATTACCAGAACTGTCAGGCTGTTTGAGGGCATCACAGACATGAATGGGTTAATAATCTGATTAGAAGGAAATCACTAAAACTGTTGAACTGTCAAAGATGAATCAATCATGGACTAAACTAAACTATCAGTAAAATGAATAAATATTGAAATGTCATTGTTATTGTCGAATTCAATAAGAATAGATGAAATATACTGTTTTACTATTTAGCTGCATAAAACGTTGATAAATCTAAAGAAGAGTTGCTTGATTTTCCTAAACGGTGGACATACTTTAAGGTATTATTGTTATATAAGAAATTACTGGGATATAAGAATATAATACACATATATTTGATGTGGTATAAGGATATACTATTTATATGTAATTATATATATATATATATATATATATATATATATATATATATATATATATATATATATATATATATATATATATATATATTATTGTTATATAAGAAATAACTGGGATATAAGAAAATAATACACATATATTTGATGTGGTATAAGGATATACTATTTATATGTAATTATATATATATATATATATATATATATATATATATATATATATATATATATATATATATAATATTATATATATATATATATATATATATATATAAATAGATTTATATATATACATATATATATATATATATATATATATATATATATATATATATATATATATATATATATATATATATATATATATATATATATATATATATACATATATGTATGTGTGTGTGTATGTATGTATGTGTGTGTCTGAAAATGCTACTTCTGAATATTAGGGGATTCCAATGCCAATAAGGCCCAGGGTAAATCCTGTGGCGGAAATTAAGGGGGTGGAGTGGACACCCACAATATCTAAAAGTAGGATTTCTCTTTTTTACACACACACACACACTAACGCATGTGTTATAATTAGCAAGAGGTGTTCATGATAAGTCAAATTAGAACTACAAACTAAGGTTAAGTAAGCTGTTTGGGTTCTGGTTCTACAAGGAAAAGAAAAACATCCTCAGAAAATACAGAAACTTTTAAATGACATATATGCAAAAATCAGTCCTAAAATGGACAATGTAAGAGATATCCATATATAGAAAGTTCTACATATTGCAGGAAGAGTTGATTAAATATTTTCTCAAAAAAGGAAGTTAACAATAAATAGGCTTATGTTTTGCAATGAAATATTTACCCTTCCAACGAAAATGATGAGAAAAGGCTGAAATTTGACTGAAACCCTGGCACATTGGTACTCATCTGATAGTGTTTAGCAAGAGCTTTCAAATGAATACCGACAAGAGAAGATTGAGATATCATTCAAATATCTTTGCTGTTTTGTGCCTTGCACTCAAGTATTCCTAGCAAGGTAAGGGTTAAGAGATATATGACTGAAATTTGCAATACTGATACATACTAATTTATAATTTACATTGAGAAAAACATAAATTTTGCGCCTGGCCATCTCTGTATTCTCTGAGGAAAGCTGGGTTAGAATTACATGAAGATGACATGGTAAGAAGAGGAATCGTATATAAAGGTTAGTAAAAAGGGTGAGTGAGAAAAATCAAAAGAAGAAGTAGAAGTGTTCCACTCTCTGTAGGGGCAAGTAAACCAATTATTCCCCCGAAAAACTTGGGATCAAAAAGAAAAGAACTGAATAAATAAAATAGTCTCATGTTGTTTCCATATATACCATACCAAAACATTTCTGAATGGATGCACTCTCCCACAACCCAAGGTGTATAATAAGATATATAATAATAATAATAATAATAATAATAATAATAATAATAATAATAATAATAATAATAATAATTATAATAATAATAAAAATAATAATAATTACTATAATAATAATAATTACTAAAATAATAATAATAACAACAACAATAATGATAATAATTATAATAATAATAATGATAATAATAATAACCATAATAATAATAATAATAATAATAATAATAATAATAATAATAATAATAATGATAATAATAATTATGATTATAATAATAATTATGATTATAATATGAATAACATGAGTATCAATGATGATGATGATGATGATGATGATGATGATGATGATAATTACAATCATAATAAAATTAATGATAATAATAATAATAATAATAATAATAATAATAATAATTATCATAATAATAATAATAATAACAATAATAATAATAATAATAATAATAATAATAATAATAATAATAATAATAATAATAATAATAATGATAATAATAACAATAATAAGTCCCTCCTTGACAAGTGCCACACATTGGATGATTGTTAACTCCTGAAAACAATTTTGTAGCACAGAACTAGAAACTAGAGGGTTAATCAAGAAAGGAAAACGAAAGAAAGCAAACAGAAATATGTTAATGAGCACTCCTCCAGCCATAGCAGTTATCTCTACTTACTACCTCTGTCACCAGCTGTCAAAAGGAAACATCACAATTATGTTACAATAGCCTGCAATATGGACAAGAGGGATTAGAGTGGCGGTTCAACACCAGGGCTCGACATTGGTGCTTGCCCCGTTGCCCCGGGCAAGTAGAATTAGTAAATCATAGCTGAAGCTGAAGGGCAAGTGAAAACTGTATCTTGCTTGCCCCATTGGGCAAGTATGCTGTATATATTTTTGGTTTACTTTTGAGAATGTGTGCAAGTTTTGTGGTCTGGCATCCAAGCCTGTTCTAGAAAATATGCTTTCATACGCCAGCACCATGTTCTACTTGGTCTTAAATGGAACATTATAAAACATACAATTATTCAAGGGCAGGTGAAAGTTGGAGTAGGGCAAGTGAAAGGTTAATCTCAGTTGCCCCACAGGGCAAGTCGCCGCAAAAGTTAATGTCGTGCCCTGAACACATATATGCTTAACCCTTATGCTGCTGCTGGCTGTTTTGGCCAATACAAAATGGCCACCAGCAGCATTAAGGGTTAATAGGTTATTTAAACAGTCTGAAAGCAGGGACTTAGCCAGGACCCGTCCAGCCTGTCTTTTGGACAGGTAGTTTCCTAAAAACCTCCTGTTTGTACAGGCAAAATTTCTATGAATATTTTTCAATGTTGACTTTTGGCAGGTAATAACCAAATATTATAGGATATAAATATTCTAGGATATAGCTGAAGTGTAAATTGCCCTCTTTGACACAATAGGCTATGAAATCTAGCTGGTAGAAGGTTTTGAAGTAGCTGAGTAGCTAAATCTGGACAGGCAGAAATTTTGGAATTGCTGTTTCGGACAGGCATTTTTGAAATCCTGGTTATGACCCTGTCTGAAAGGTAACTATGTTACAGTTGCGTGTGTAAATTGCAGTGCCACATTGGAACCTTTATGCATGGGCAAAGGATTAAGTTAGGATGACTTTTTGCATTTCTTTGGGGAGAGGGTGAGATAAAGATATTAACCCTTATGCTGCTGGTAGCTAATTTGACCAACACAAAATGACTCAAAAAAACACTTGAAATTGACCGAAACCCTGGAAAATGGGTACTCATCTGAGAGTACTCAGCGAGAGCTTTTCAATGAATACCAACATGACAGGGTTTAGATTGTTTTTAAACATCTTTGCGTCCTTGTGCTTTGGCAAAAGTAGCCTCAGCATTGGAAGGGTGAATATTGCATAAAGTTCAAACCTCGGCACTAAGGACATAAATGTGTTAACAACTTCAAAAGGGGTCACAATAAAGGTTGAAAATATATTAACCAATATTGAACAGCAAGAGTAGAAAAAAAGGTGTTTTGTGCAAAGGAAAAGTTACTTAAATACAAAATAACATTAAAATAAACAGAACAATTAGATGAGTGTTAGGTTGCTTATCATAAAAGACTGTAACTAAAGCAAAACCAACCAATAAGAAACATTATAGATCATCCAAAAAGACCATTCTGTGCCTTCACTAATGATGTATCCAAGATTCAAGATGACAAACATACTAAAGGCATCTCTGAATCTACCTGTGAATAAAGGGGGTTTATTTTCATGCCCTGAGATCTCCTTGACTAGTCACCTGGAACTTCAATACTTTTGAAAATAACTTTGGTATAAATCATGAATTAACTTTTAGAAATTGAAGGAGAGTTGTAGGTTGGATTTTGATCTATATTTTTCTTTAAAATATTTTCTGAGAATTGCTTTTGTTCGAGAGAGATTACCAAAATAATCAGATGGTTTGGAGCACTGCAGGCGTTGATCCTTCCAATGCTGAGGTTACTTTCATCCAAAGCACAAGGACGCAAACCTTTTGAAAACCATCTAAACACTGTCATGTTGGTACTCATTGGATAGCTCTCGCTGAATGCTGTCAGATGATTACCCATATGCCAGGGTTTCGGTCATTTTCAGGCTTTTTGTGTCATTCTGCATTGCACAAATTAGACACCAGCAGCATAAGGGTTAATAGATAATTAAAACAGACTGAAAGGTAACTATGTAACAGTTGTGAGTGAACATTGCAGTGACACATCAGAAACTTTATTATTTTTTTATACAAAATGATGCAAAAAACCTGAAAAATGACAGAAACCCTGGCAAATGGCTACTCATCTGAAAGTACTCAGCGAGAGCTTTCCAATGAATACCAACAAGACAGGGTTTAGATGATTTTCAACTATCTTTTCGTTTTTGTGCTTCGAACGAAATTGGAAGGGTTAATATTAAGAAGTGAGGATAGAGCCTAAGAGTGTCAAACTAAAGACAATCCAGGAGCAAAGGCCTAACTTTTCCCGTGGGAATGTACGAAATTCCTGTCATACATGAGGGTGACATGGTGGATGGTTCTGAAAGGTTTGGATGTCGTAATGTCGCCTTGACACTTTTCTTGACAAAGATCTGGCGAAACCCTATATTTTTATGCTTAAACAGTAAGTTCACTTCGTGTGGAGTTAAGTATATAGGCAGGTACTGCAGTAGTGTAACAAAATCAAAAGTGCTCCTCACATTGCCACAATCTATATACTTAGGCCTTGAAAAATAATTGTTTGTTTCCTGTAACGGTCCGGAATAAATTAGTGTAGGTAGGTCCTTAAAGAATTTTTTTGGATTCATTTTTAGTTCAAAAATGTGTGTTTCATGCATGACTTATGTTAATTGGGAGTTGGAAATGCGAAAAAAAGCTTTAGGGTAGGGATTTTTTTGAGTAAAAACTTGTTAGGGTAGGGATTTTTTTGAGTAAAAACTTGTTAGGGTAGGGTTACAGGAAACAACAAACTTTTCTTTTAGGCCTTATGACAATTACTGGGCTATAAAGATTTCAGATACTATTTGAAAGGGATTTTAGTTGAGTTTTTTAGTTGACCCCCTAATGAAATTCCTCCCACTGGTGATTTCGGAGAGATGCTCTTGTGTTATAGATACCATCAAAATAGTCATGGGTCTTCATGGGCCACTAGCATAGAAGCGTGAATGAACCCAAGTGACAGGTTAGATAAAGAACGAACATGCCTTGTATACTTTCTTTTAAATTTCAAATTGCACACATATACAACATGATTTTTTTTTTTTATGACTTGTATACTTAATTCTTCCAGTGCTGCTGAGGCTACTTTCATCCAAAGCACAAGGATGCAAAGATTTTTGAAAACTATCTAAACCCTGTCTTGTCGCCATTCATTAGATAGCTCTCGCTCAGTACTCTTAGATGAGTACCCATATGCCAGGGTTTCAGTCATTTTTCAGGGTTTTTTGCATTGTTTTGTAATGGCCAAATTAGACGACCAGCAACGTAAGGGATAAGTGATACCATCAAAATTGTCAGGGTCTTCATGGGCCATTAGCATAGAGGCGTGAAGGGACTCAAGTGACAGAAGCTTAGATAAAGAACAAACATGACTTGTATACTAAATCATGGCTTGAAATCAACTTGAGCCGGTAGCCCAGGGCTCCCTTGAATTTTCTTGCGGCTCCCTTAAATTTCTACATGGAGCCCTAAGGCGTACTGGTTTCTAAACACAATCCCTCTAAGTAGCTATTGACTGTGCAATTGGGCTACCTGGGAAAAAAATCAATTTCGAGCCCTGTATACTATAATTAACCCTTCGAGTCCTGTAAGGGGCTCAAAACAGCCTGACTTTTTTGGTGCAACTCCTGTACAAGAGCATTTTTGGAAAAATATCTGATGAAGAAATGATATCCAGATCTCAAATCACAACTCTCCTTCAAATGTTTTGTGAATTAATGCTTAACTCCAAAGTTATTTTCAAAGTTACAGAAGGTCCAGTCGACACCCTATGTCCACATCAGGGTTCAACTTTCCCAGGGGCATATGCCCCTAGATTTTGCTGTGGGTCCCTAAATTTTTCAGACTAAGGGCCCGAAATAGTGTATATAATAAGCAGAAATCTTGTTTTTGACCGCTAATTTTTATCAAAAGACCTTTCCGGGCCCCTAGCCTGAAATCTAAGTGTCAGACCCTGGACATGTAAGTCTAAAAATCTTCAATTGCAATGCCTCATCAGAATAAGTACACAGTATATATAATACTGGCTTCTGATTGGCCCACGCTGCCCGGCTTTGTTATATAAGGACATACTGTGCGCTACCATAAGCGTGTGATTTGATGATTGTGTGCCTTACCATGTAATTGTTCAATCGCGTCTTTTCTCTTTTCTCTATCCCCGCATCACCCGTAGATTTTCCTGAGCTCTCCGTAGACGAAGACGAAATGACATGGACCCTGAAAGAAAAAAAAGTACATCTTAGTCCAGAGGATTTGTGAAAAATCGTTTTTCTTTTGGCAAAAGCGCCAACTTTTGCACACAGATATCCCTTCAAGTACTCATCTATGCCTTGCCTGACTTCATTTTAGCGATATTTCTCTAGTAAAAACATATTTTTGAAAAATATTTGGATGAAAAATATTTATCAGAATTCAACAAAAAAACTCTAAATCTTTTTTTGAAGCCATGCTTTACTCCGAAGGAAGGAATTTTCAAATGTTTCATTGATACACACGACAAATTTAGGAAGTACTATTCCTAGGCATGAATTAGTTAATCAATTGAATCTCTCAGGATTTGAGTCACATAGCATTGACCTAAAATTAATAATTTGGATTTGTAATTTTGTTTATGATCACTTTTTCTGACATATTAAGGCAATATCATGACTAGCCATTCATTAACCCATTCATGCCTGCAATACCAAAAACTGCCTGAGCATTTAGGTATTAATGCTCACAGCAGCAAAAAGCAGGCAGTTAATTTTGAAGAAATCTTTCAAGCAAAAGCATAATCAGGAAAATACTTAAAGGATGAATGTTAATTAGAAAATTACCATCAATCCTCTATCAAATATTTTGCTAAAAGTTATTGTTGTAAAAGTATTTCAGATGCAGACAACAATTTCTTGGCAACTCATAAGCATCAATGGATTAAATGTTTAGAACTAGACTCAAGAGGTAGGTTCATCAAAGGTAAACCTGCTTCCATTCAGCATCAAAAATGTCTGGGGTCTTGACTAAATCTTTAGATAATTAAAAGAATGGATATATAGCGAGACACCAATTACTATATGTGCTATAGTGAAGGCCTGGCTATGCCAGGGGTTTCGAATCTGGCCTCAGTATGATATCACTAGGAGACAAAGACCACTGACGGCTCTCAAATCATTTACATAACAGAGAAAGCTGCGCTGAAACATCTTTTGGTGGCATATGTATGTATATGCCCATGTGTAAGTATGTTTAAAAGAGGGCTCTTGTATCATTTGCATCACAGAGAAAGCTGCGCTGCAACAACTTTTCGGCTATTCGCTGCAGCCAGCCTGTTCAGGTTGACCGGCTGGTTTCATATCCTCTTCTTTTATTCATCTAAGCTAAATCTAGGTCGACTATAAAAGAACACATAAGCCTAAACTAGCAAGTACAGTGTGTTGCAGGTCAAAATAAGTGTATATGCATATATGCTAAAGAGGCGTAGCTATGACACGGGGAAATTTCCATGATTTAAAGCAGACTCTGAATACACACCTTTGACCTGGTCAATAATGAGTGAAATATTCTTTGTGATCTCACAGTAGCACAAGTTGAATGTTATGGGCCAAACATTCTCATAAAACAGAAGTGAGTTTTTGAATATATGTGCATGTGTACATGCCAGTGTGTATTTGCATGTGTGTATGTTTGCATTTTCTAAGTAAAAATGTGTGAAAAAGCCCATGTGTTTGTTAGCTTGAATGTGTCTTTATATGTATGTAATGTGTTTGTGAACATATGCCCATGTATATGTATGTTTGAATGTATGTATGTAAGTATGTATGTAAGTATGTATGTATGTGTGTATCATTTTTGGAAGTGCATATGTGTGTGTGTGTGTTGGGAGAGGGCGGGGCACAGGTATGTATAAGCCCATGTATGAAGAGCCCATGTATGTATATATGCCGATGTGTATGGTAACATATATGTGTATGTACTAGTGCTCGGACGATTACTCATATGGTCGAGCATTCGGTCGTCACGCCATGCTCGACCCATGGTCGAATATGGCACGGAATGGTCGACCGAAAACGAGTATAATGCATTAGCGCTAGTCTGTCTAAAACCAAAAATAGTTCACAATGCAAGTAACTTACCACGCCGCCAACCTAATCCCTGACTTCCTATCTATCGAATTATGTACAATAAAATGAAAATAAACTTACCTTTATGTTGTTGTTTCTGTTGTTTTCTTCACCCTGTCCACCCAGCGCTTCGGCGTTGTAAACAACATGGCTAACTACGCACTGCACCGGGGGACCGGCGCCGCTCCTGAATTGTCCCGACATGGTCGACCATGGTCGAGTAACGGTCGGCAGCTTCTGCCGATTACTCGACCATGAAATTTCCAACGATTCCGAGCACTAGTATGTACGTATGCAGATAAATGTGTATGGTTACATGTATGTGTGTGAATGTATGTTACGTATGTATGTATGTGTATGTGTGAATGTGCACGTATTTAATGTGTATGGGTGCATGTGTACCTATGACAGAGTGAGTGACCAGCTGATAACCTTGTCCACAATGGTAAGATACACAAAGCATTTTATGACCCAGAGAGAAATATAAACAGACAGCACTCTGGTGATAGGGACAATAAAGTGGACCTCAAAGGTCAGTCCATCTCGTTTATGACAGGGATTGACCTTAATGGTAATTAACTATATAATACCAAACTTTTTCAATACACTTTTTTCCATTCTATATCAGTATTTGGTATCGTATCCACTACCAAATACTGATATAGAATGGAAAAAAGTCTATTGAAAAAGTTAGGTATTATATCTAAACATTCTTCTTTCATCGCTTGGTGGCTGATATTTGGTAAAATGTGTCCTTAGATGGATCAAGGGTGGGCAAGATTCCCCAGTAATTATTTTGTAAATTAATCATAGTGGCCAAGATTTCTAGGGCGGCCAAGATTTCCGGGTGTCAGACCATGTATACACTCAGGATGAGAAATAACAAGTGGCGCCACCTACCGTGTTCCCTCCTTAGTACAAATCTCTACAGCCTCCACAAACCACTGGTTATATTGGTCCTGAAGAAAAGAGAAGATTTATTGGAATTAGCAGCGGTCTCGGAAGGAAGTAGGCTTAACCCTAAAAGCGAAAATTAAATGCCTGGGAAAGGATTAGGTAATATCAGTTTCTTGTCTCAGCAAGTAACCATACCTAATACATGTATAAAAGGCAACCTCACTTAATCTGGACTGGTTGGGACCAGACTTTTTAGGGGGGAGGGAGGGGGAGGTGGATATATTTCCTAGAAAAATGTGCCCCCCCCCCCCCCCCCCCCCAAAGCAAACAATACCTGGGTAAATGTACCCCCTCCCCACATTTCCTAGGAAAATAAACCCCCCCCCCCATCTTATGCCAGCAGTTCGATTTCAAGGGAAAAAATTTTTTTTCTGGTTATGCATGTAAAACATGTTCTCGTACATGACATCGTAAAACATGTTCTGACCTTTGAAAGGCGATAAGGGGGAATATTTTCGAGAAAAATCTCCCTCCTTCATTATCATTATTATTCCTATTATTATTACTATTATTATCATTATTATAATTATTATTATTATTATTATTATTATTATTATTATTATTATTATTATCATTATTATTATTATTATTATCATCATTATTATCATTATTTGCATTAACATTTTCTTTATCATTATCATAGTCATAACGCAGGGCTTTTGGAAATAAGAAAATATTCAGGGCAATAATTTTTTGATCAATTTCTCTGTAAGGGCCCTAAGCCAGAAACATGAGAGTAGACCAATGATTGTAAAATTACCTTCAGCAAAACTTTGGTTGCCTTGCTGGGATGGCACTTCTTGTGTGTGGCCCGGAGCATCCATTCAGGCTTCCAATGGAAGACAAGTCTGAGGAGGCCCACGGTCAATATGATACACGCCCAGGTCAGGACGTTTCGACGTGTGTCGGGATGGTAGCCATAGATCTCCTGAAATAACAATGATACATAAACGGTCAATATGATACACGCTCATGTCAGGACGTTACGACGTGTGTCGAGATGGTAGCCATAGATCTCCTGAAATAACAATCATGTGCGACAATGTGAAAGATAAGTCTGATATGGCCCACGGTCAATACGATACACACCCACGTGAGGGCGTTACGACGTGTGTCCGGCTGGTAGCCATAGATCTCCTGAAATAACAATGATACATGTAACAATGATGCGTGACAAGTCTAAGAAGGCCCACGGTCAATAGGATACACACACACGCAGGGTCTTAGCCAGGATTTCAAAAATGCCTGTCCAAAACAGCAATTTCAAAATTTTTGCCCGTCCAGATTTAGCTACTTATCTACTTCAAATCCTTATACCAGCTACATTCAATAGCTTAGTGTGTCAAAAAGGGCAATTTACACTTCAGCTATGACCTAGAAGATGGTTTGTTAGGAAAATATTTGGTTATTACACACCAAAAGTCAAAATTGAAAAATCATCATAGAAAATTTTGCCTGTCCAAACAGGAGTTTTTTAGGAAACTACCTGTCCAAAAGACAGGTAGGACGGGTCCTGGCTAAGTCCCTGCACCCACGTCAGGGTGCTACGACATGTGTCGGGATGGTAGCCATAGATCTCCTGAAATATAACAATGATACATGTAACAATGATGCGTGATAAGTCTGCGAAGGCCCACGGTCAATACGATACACACCCACATCAGGGTGTTATGACCTGTGTCGGGATGGTAGCCATAGATCTCCTGAAATTACAATGATACATGTAACAATGATGCGTGATAAGTCTGCAAAGACCCACGGTCAATACGATACACACCCACGTCAGGGCGTTACGACGAGTGTCAGGATGGTAGCCATAGATCTCCTGAAATCTTATTTTATTGATTATCTTTTATTTGGGCGGGGGGTATTATTCTTTTAAAAATAATGCATGTTTTATGTCAGGACTTGTAAGTAGCTGAGTAGCTAAATCTGGACCGGCAGAAATTTAGTGATTGCTGTTTTTGACAGACATTTTCTATCAAAGTGCCGGCTTAAACCCTGCTCAGATCCTACTCGAGGTGATTCTGATGGAGGACTTACCATTTGGTCCTCTTGTCCGGGGTTGATGTAGAGGGTATTGGGGTCCATGGGTGGAGGACCCGTACTCACAGACTTGGTCTTCTCTGAAAAACAAACAAAAAAAATTGTTCTTAGTAAAACATGAAATCATAAAAGTAATCCAGTGCTCAACCGTACCCGGCCCACCCATGTAGTTAAGTGGGGCAAGTTGGACCCAAGATCAGATAGTCTTGCTAGGCGTTCAGGTTGCCCGGCCAATTTGAAAGCAATTACCTTGTTTACATAACCTTGACATAGAAACAATGATTTTTTTTTAATTTCTAAAATTTTAGGTTTGATGTTATTTCTGTATATTGTTCTTGCCCATTTTATTTCCACCTTTCCCCTTTATGACTTTTCAAGATTGCTGTCAACTATATTGCTATTCAAAAGACCCTGTTATGAAAACAATGAATGTACCTCTCAATTTCCATTCTTATGTTAGATAGTCAAATGGGGCTTGCCCGAAATGCTGTTTTTCCATGATTAGATCGTCATGACTATGGGGCTATCGGTTATGTCGAGCTCTGCTCTAATTGAAAAACTCATTCATGCTTGAAGCTGCTGAAAACGACTCAGCTATTTTGATGACATCTTTCTGACCTACCCCTTCCAATGCTGAGGCTACTTTCGTCCAAAACACAATGAAGCGAAATTTTTGAAAACCATCTTCACCCAGTCATGTTTGGATTCATCGGATAGCTCTCGCCGAGTACTCTCAGATGAGTACCCATTTGCCAGGGTTTCAGTCATTTCTCAGGTTTTTTGCATCATTTTATAATAGCCAAATTTAAGTCACCAGCAGCATAAGGGTTTAGTACATTTTGGAAACCATCTCATGGAGAAATGTTAACTGTAACTGAACCTATAACTCTCCTTCAAATAACTTACAACTTAATCTTTTAAATATATACAAATCATTAGCTCCATCAACTTCAAAAAGTTTGCGAGTATTGTGTAGGAAAAAGAGCACAGAGGAAAGTGTTTATTATTGTTAAAGAGGTCAAACAAAGTTCAATGTGCACCTCTGTAAGACTTCCTATGAAAATGACAGAGTTTGCCACTCCCTTATATGTCCAGGGTACCTATGAAAGTTAGCCTGAATCATAGCCGTAGCCAGGGTCTTAGCCAGGATTTCAAAAATGCCTGTCCAAAACAGCAATTTCAAAATATCTGCCCGTCCAGATTTAGCTACTAATCTACTTCAAATCCTTATACAGATACATTTAATAGCCTAGTGTGTCAATAAGGACAATTTACACTTTAGCTATGTCCTAGAAGATGGTTTGTTAGGAAAGTATTTGGTTATTACATCCCAAAATCAAAATTGAAAAATCATCATAGGAAAATTTGCTAGTCCAAACGGGAGCTTTTTAGGAAACTACCTGTCCAAAAGACAGGTAGGACGGGTCCTGGCTAACTGGGTGCCATTTGGACACCCAAACATTCAAAAATCACCCCTGAGGAATTTGTTTGTGGTGAATTACTTAATATCTCAATTTTAAGCAAACCATTTAATTTTTTACCTCAACATAATTCCCATGAGTTTGCAAAGTATGCTTTATCCGAATAAGTAAAGCATTTCTTTTATATTCATGGTTGTTATCTTGAGTATATGGCGGTCTGCATTGAAAAAAGTATGCCCATAAAATGTTACTAATATTGCAAATTTATGGCACCCAGTTTACACCCAGTTTACAAATCCTGCCTAACACCCTGCCCTGAATCATTATACATTACATGGATACAATCATTGAAAGATTGTACTTCTCACGTTATACTTGACTAGTCACACCAGACACAATAGTAACTCGATGCCTTGAGAAACTAAAGCGATTGTATTCTAAGTATGCTGACTGAATACAATGTATAAACATACTGATTAACCCATATGTACTTGAGAGTTCATGAATCTAGAAATTGATGTCTGGATCTACAATACTTTTGACAATAACTTGGGAATAAAGAATTATTTAACTTGATATTTGAAGGAGATTTGTAGGTATTGTTTAAGTTAACACATCTCCTTCAAATTCTTTCCTATATAGATGTATGCTTTAATATGAAAGAGTTCACCTTTATTGTCAGGGAATTTTGGTAGCTCTGAGCATTAATGGGTCAAACATCAGCTTTGACTTATACCCCTTATGCTACTGGTGGCTAATTTTGCTATTACAAAATGATGCCAAAAACCTGAAAAATGACTGAAACCCTGGCACATGGGTAATCATCTGAGAGTACTCAGCGAGAGACAGACAAATTTGTTTACATTATAAAGGAGGTTGCTCATGCACAAGCACAGAACAAACCTCTTGAGTGATTTTCGTCAACACCTTGGCCGGGAGTCTTGCTGAGGCTGTTGAGCAAGATCTGCTGGTTGTGTATCAGTTGATAGACATTCTTGCTAGTAGCAAGGCTATCTTATCTACACAGGTTGTCATAAAAATTTGCCGATCCTCTGTACTTTAAAACTGTATCAGTGTGACCAAGATCCCAGTTAGGCCTAAAAAAAGTTGTTTGTTCCTGTAACCCTAACAAGTTTTTTATTCAAAAAAATCCCTACCCCAAAGTTTTTTCCGCCCTCCAAACTCCCAATCAATGCAAAACATGCATAAAACACACATTTTAGACCAAAAAAATAATCCCCCAATTTTTTTACTGACATACCTACCCTTTTTTTTCGGGCTATTACAGGAAACAAACAAAACAGATTTCTAGGCCTTATAATATTGACACATGTATCACTTCATATCAACTTTACACCTCACAATTATCTAGTGTAAATATTAGACCTGTATGTAAAGATAAACTTCCTGGATAATACTTCAGTTGTGATAAATAGTTAGTCTCTGCCTAGCCTGGTTCTCAGGCAGAGTTGGGTATAACTCCCCACCACCATATATACTGGGTGTTAATAGGTTTCATGTCTCTCAAAAACTATAGATGGCAGCACAGTTTTCATTAGTTGCAGTTTAAAACTCACTTTACAGATGACAGCAAGTGTGTCCCCGCTTGAGGATTAATTCAGAACTAAACCTGGAGTGAACTTAACTCAGGGTAGATCAGTGAAAGATGCAGTTAACATAGACTTGTAGCACGTCTATACCTAGCCAAGATTCCATGCGGGGTTTTATCTAGTATATACAGGTGTCTAGTATAAACTGTGTAGTAGGGATGCGTCGATAGTCGACAACTCGATAAATCAACATTTTCACTTTGGTTGGGTATCGAATCAAAATAATCGATATTCTGTACCCTAATAATGGCGTATGATTATCAATAGAAAAATACACTTTTCCCAGACATTTTCCTGTTAAACTAATGCAAAGGGAAACTCTGACTAAATATTGAAGTTATTTCTATGGCTTTTGTAAGAGAAATTGGAAGGAATGGTGTGCTTTACTCAGGCACATGGCCAAGACACAGGGTATCCAACCAAAATAAAGGGATATCAATGACATCCCTAAATTAATAATTGTGCCCTACGAGCACGTTACGGCGTATCGAATCGAAACATATATCAATTAAACGAATCAATAAAATTTCATATCAATGACATCACTACTGTGCAGACATACCAGCTAGTGTGGGAGGGGGTATCCTTTATCTTAACTCGAGATCATTTTTAGCTAATTTCGTCCAAAACACAAAGACGCATAGATTTGTGAAACACATTTTAACCCTGTCATGTTTGTATTGATTGGACAGCTCTCACTGAGTACTCTCGGTTGAGTACCACTGTGCCAGGGTTTCGGTCATTTTTCAGGTTATTTTGCATCATTTTGTTATGGCCAAATTAGCCATGAGCAGCATAAGGTTTATAGTAAGGGTTGCCCTAAATGCTGTTCTTTAGTGATTGGCCCTAATGAACGTTACCGGCAAATGATTTTATTTCAATTTTTATCTCCCAAGATGTTTCATCTGGTTCAAACACACTATATGCAAGGAGATTTATCTGTGTCTAAATTCTAAATACTATGAGCCAAATCTGCCCCAGCCTGAAAATGCCAGTCCCCGATCATCAACAAGTACACTTTTTAATGGCACGATAGGGTGTTGGACAAGGTGAAAGTAAAATCCATAACTTAGAAACCATTTAAAAAATACCCCACAGTTAGAAATTCATCAAACTTTTCATAATTTATCAAATGTTGTCAGATACCCTTTAAAAATCCAATATAGAAAAGGGGGGGGGGGGGGGGGGGTAACCAATCATACCGTCCATATAGGTGGAGCCAACATGGCATTAAAGTTGCAAATTTCACACCTAATATTGAAAGTCCATTTAAAAAATGATCACACAGATAGGCTTCCATTGTCATGTCCCCTTTGAATATCCAAACTAAAAAGGGACGTCACCAGTCATGACTATTACCTTGTTGAATACCCTATGCTTTTAACTTACAACCGGGCAACCTTTAATATCGAGCCCTGTACAAATAAGTCTTAAAAGATTAGATCATATTTCTTTGTGTATGTTAGTCTAGGGTCATACTAAGTGGCATACATTGTACTTTAATATCAAGCCCTGAACAAATAAGTCTTAAAAGATTAAATCATATTTCTTTGTGTATTTTAATCTATGGTCATACTTGGGGCCATACTTTAACATAAAGCCCTAAAGGAATATCTTAACCCTTCCAATGGTAAGGCTACTTTTGTCCAAAGCACAAGAACGCAACAATTTTTGAAAAAAATCTAAACCCTTCATCTTGGTATTCATTGGATAGCTCTCACTGAGTACTCTTAGATGAGTACCCATTTGCCAGGATTTCAGTCATTTTTCAGGTTTCTTTGCATCATTTTGTATTGACAAAGTAAAGCCACCAGCAGCATAAGGTTTAATATCGATCGAGGCCCGAAGTAATAAGTCTTAAAAGATTTAATCATAATTCTTGGTATATGTTAATTCTGGCTTAAACAAGGATCAGACTGGGAGTGGGACAACTTATGCAAACTCTCTCCCTGAATAGAATCAGCTGGTCATACGTCAAGTATATAGCCTAATATTGCTTAGGCCTAAAAAAATGTTTGTTTCCTGTAACCCTACCCTAACAAGTTTTTATTCAAAAAAATCCCTACCCTAAAGTTTTTTCTGCCGGCGCCCTCCGAACTCCCAATCAATGTAAAACATGCATAAAACACATTTTTGACCAAAAAATAATGCAAACAAATATTTTTACCAACATATCTACCCTATTTTTTTCAGACTGTTACAGGAAACAAACAATATCTTTTTCTTGGCCTCAGTAACCACCAACCAAGGCCAAGCTAATACCGGTAGCTCACTAGCCCATGGTGGTCAATATCAGGGACTGACCAATTTCTTTATTTACTTTTGGAATAAAACAAAAATTGAAATTTGAGGTTGACACATAACCATTCTGATATGAATGATAAGTATCAAAATGAATATACTTAAATAGAATTGTGTGAATATTGATTTATAGATATCAATTAATTCCCAAATTATCGATGCCATCTGCTTTTCTGTAAGGAGTATTTACAAACCAGGATCTGTTCAATAACCACTGACCAGAAAACTTGGTGGGGCTAGTAGCACCTGGAATCTACTAGCCCTTCTCAAACCTAAACTCACCCTACCTGAAAATCGAAATAACTATCAAAGCCTAACCCCTTTCTATCATCTCAATAGGCAAGAAAATATGTTAACAACTACTAATTGAAATCTCCCAATAGGCACCAACCAAACTTTCAACATGTAAAACATGCGATTGTATTACGATCGGCAAATTTTGACTAGTCTGGTAGGGCTACAAGGGTTGGTAATTTTCTACTAGCCCGACAGGCCCCTTCTCACACATGCACAGGGCTCGAAATAAGGGCTCCCTTAAATTCTCCTGCGGCTCCATCAAATTTCAGCTAGCTTTTAAAGATGCAATTGGGCTCCCTGGAGGAAACTTAATTTCAAGCCCTGTCACATCTATACTACTCCAGACTAAAAGCTCTACCTTGTATATGCCTAACACTGCGTTCCATTTGGTATTTACTATATATCCAGGACACTCATGATTGGAGTCATAAATAGCAAAAAACAACAGTTCCAGATGATCTTTATACTGTTCCATGTCAGCTTGAGTGATATGTTACATAATTACTGTAATTTTTGGGAAATTTAGACCACCCTAGGAATTGGGGCCACTATTACTATTTTTCAAAATAATCAATTGGAAATCTGGGCAACCCTTGATCTATCGTCAGTTGCCATTTTACAAAATATGGACCTGTAAATCTTGCTGAAACAACATCAAGGTATTTTCAGAAAAAATGGGCCACCCTGAACCAATAATGTAATTATTCAAAAGTGTCCCAAATTACTGAGAATTTATAGTATACATATACAAAAATATACCATTAGAAAAGTGTACTGCTACATGATCTTTACAGTGTACATAGAAATTAACACTGATTAACAAGGTTTAACATTCCCACAATGCCCTATTGTCCTCCATAGCTTAAAAGCTTTTAATACAGTACATGGCTAACACTGGCCTTTTGTACCAGGGTCTTAGCCAGTATTTAGAAACTGGGTGCCAAAAATTGGTACTTCTGGGGGTGTCCTAATTTTCAAGGTATCCCACAATATTCTCAGATTACAACCATAAACATGTATATACTAATTGAAATAAGGCACAATGCCCATATACAGTGCAATAGATATCATATTTAGGTGAAAAAAATTCAATTATATCATATGCTATGAATTGACATTATAAAAAAATCCTCTCAAAATCTTTTGGGTGTCCTGAAGGTTGATTTTTGAGGGATTGGGTGTCCAAAAGGCCCCTAGACGCCCTGCTGGCTAAGACTATGTTTTGTATGTGACTCAATCCTTTAGAAACTGAACACTGTAAATATCAAGGTCCTTAGTTATGTAGCCACATGCACACCGCTTGCAACTTAGTTGCTGAGTTCACTCATTAATGCTCACAGCGGCTAAAAAAAGGTCTGACAATTTTGATGAAATCCTGCAGGTTAAAGCATAGTTAGGAAAATAGTTAATTACAACATCACCAATACAATAGCTCTCCTTCGAACATTTTTATTAAATCATTCTTAATTGCCAAGTTATTGTCATGAGCACCATAGGTCCAGATGACTTTTTCTGGAATAGAAGAACTCATTGAGCATCAATTGGGTTAAGATCTTTAACATAAGTGCTACTGATATGACCTTGAAGGCCTTACTGCAAATGGGTACATAGTCTGAGCCAGCAGGACGTCTGGGTGTCATTCGGACACCCAAACCCTCAAAAAATGCCCTTCACGACACCTAAAAGATTTTGTGAGGAATTTCTAAAAATGTCAATTTCAAGCATGTATTTTGATTTTTTCACTGCAATACAATTCCAATGACATCATATAGATACATAATGCCTTACTTCAATACGTATGTTTATGGTGGTAATCTAAGTATATTGTTGTCTCCCTCGAAAAATTGGATGCCCAATTTCTAAATCCTGGCTGAGTCCCTGAAGCAGACATTTGAAAAATAGGTGAAGTTATATCAAAGTTAAAAGTTTGTTTGATAAATATATTCCTGCGAATCCCTTCTTCAGAAATTATCCCAAAAACAATCAGGTGAGAGCTGCCATTATTAGGAAAAAAATATTTCTGGTCCCGAAAATCAAGAATTGTATTTCTTCAATATTTTGGTCTTGAAAGGTAAGAAAAAAATATTCTGGCCATGAAAATTGACAATTTCTGAATCAGCTAGAGAAGAAAAAATCTGGTTTCGACACCCCTTTTGATATTTACTGAATAAAGTCTTAGATGAATAGAAACATGGATTTGTCACCACCGGCCAATGGCAATATGACCCATTACAGAGCCATGGACGCACCTAATCTTGCAGAATATAGTGTCAGTGTGACGTCAAATTTGTCAATTATAGGAGACAAATATTTAAAGACCTATGAGGACTCCCATATCTTTACAGAGTTAAAGCTGCACACCAACATGCACAGAATGCGATTCTTGCCAACATACAGCCTATTCGTTGCGTCCAGGCTGTTACGCGAGACCTGCTGGTTTCTTATTTGGTGATCAACATTCATGACAAAATGCACAGGGGCTTGTATCGTTGATCACAGTAGTCACAGCCGTACTAGTAATATAGCTCTATTTCATAGTACCAGCCTCAGACTCACGAGTGACCGCTCAACGATACAAGCCCCTGTGACAAAATGGATAAGTCATAGGATACAAGGTCTACAATAACACATATTCCTCATTCTTGTACCTTCATGAAAAGAATCCAGTGTTATCATTTTAACAATGCCTTGACAAGACAACACCCAGTACCTCTATACCTTGTCATAAGGGCACAACTACCATAAGGGTGCAGATCCTATTAGGTACAGGGTACAGAATACTACAGATCAAGTTCCTACAGCACTTCAAATGAATGTGTGTTTGGGGGGGGGGGGGGGTGGGGCTGGCTTGGGGGGTCAGAAGCAAAACAAAAATACAGTTCAAAATACAACAGGATTCATAAGTCCAATATATCATACTTTTAGTATATAAACACTCAGCATCAATAAGGCAACTAGGTTATAAACATATGTTAACAGAGCTAGTTTGAGTGTGAGAACAGGAATTCTACCCAACAGTCAACATGTCTCATTGCTGACAGTCAACAGCACAGGGGCTTGTATCGTTGATCACAGTAGTCACAGCCGTACTAGTAATATAGACCCTTTTATAGACCACTATTTCATAGTACCAGCCTCAGACTCACGAGTGACCGCTCAACGATACAAGCCCCTGTGGTCAACAGCATATATAGCAATAGCCAATACTGACTGCTACTACTTTTACTCACATCTTTACACATGCACTTACTAATTTCAATCAACTTCAATTTTCTCCGCGCAAATACGATCCTAACTTCTCAAATTTTCAGGGCTGATAGATTGATATATGAGTGATCGGCAGGAGATCTACTTACGTTTTTTCTCCCCCATTTTCGGCGATGATTTTATCCTGGTTTAGCGCTGTCACCTCTCGAACACCCACGATACTCGCCTCGCCATGTTGATCAATGGAGATTACCCAGCATGCACTGCGAGAGATTCCGGCCTCGAGAAATATAGAGGGCGCCGCAATCGCGCAAACTCTGGATATAAATAGAACCTCCGGTGCACAGAGGACGCCTTTTGGCACCAAAGGTTCTATTTATATCCACGCGCACAGCCCACAAAATTTTCAGAGCTTTAAGATTATTCATGGAGGCCATAGACAAGGAGTAATCATTACATAGATAGGGCATCTGAGATAAGAAATATTTTGGAATACCTAAAGCCTAATTTTTCAGCTGAGAAATACTTAGCAATTACCTCTTATCAAAATCTGAAAATAATCTACATGTATAAAAAAAAGTCAAGTTAACCCTCTTAATTTTTGTATCTAATTATGAAATAAAACAATAAATTGATTTTCGGGGTAACACCACAATATTTATATGAATAAAAAAAAAATTAATATTACATGGAGATCTAGTATCATTTATACTACTGTTGCAGATATTCCACAGTTATACCTTATATGTAATTAACTTGAATGGGAGATGCCCGATACCCCGGGGGGGGGGGGGGGGGGGGCACTCAGGTACAGAGGGGGGCCGCACCTTCGTTACGTATTTCGCGGAAGAAGGGGTCTTTTTTTAGACCTCCGCATGTCCGCGATTTTGTAAAAGAAGGGTACTTTTTTGTACCCAGGTACGAGGTATGGGGGTCAAAAACCCCTTACAATCCACGAAATATACGCGGCTCTGACGCTGAGAGACTCCCGAAGTGAATGGGCCTCCGAGTTTGCTGCCGCTATATACTAAACACGCAGAGGATTATAAAATCTAAAGTTAAAATACGTGTTCCCGTTCATCCAATGTCAGTGTTTTGATAAAAGAAGGGGTGTTTATTTAGTGGAGAAAGTCAGCGTTTTTATTGAAATAAGGGTGCTTTTTTGGCCAGAAATCAGTGCTTTAGGGGTATTTTTTAATTTTGATAACGAACGTATGCGCCCCCCTAAATACCCAAGTGCCCCCCCCCCCCCCCCCGGGCCCGAAAGCGACTATTTCTTAGAACATTCACGCGTACTTTACATAGCTCAGATTTACACACTACTAGGGACTGTAACCAATGTTTCATATCCTGATATATGTCAACCCCGCTATTCTGAAAGCGATCCGTTTGCTATCATTAACTCTTCCAATACTAAGGCTACTTTTGTACAAAGCACATACACACAATTATAATTTCGAAAAACCATCTAAATCCTGTCATGTTGATATTCATTGGATATCTCTCGCCAGTATTCTCAGATGAGTACCCATATGACAGGGTTTCAGTCATTTTTCATTTTTCCATCATTTTTGTATTGGTCAAATTAGCCACCAGCAGCGTAAGGGTTAAGCCAATCAAAATTAGCAGAGATGTACGTATACACAGCCTAGGTAATGTACATCTCCGGAATCATGCAATCTTAGATAATTCGTCTAAGAAGCAACTAAAGGATAGCGCTCATCGATGCAACCTGAATAATGTAGATGTACATGTACCAGAGGTTGGAGTCGCGGGTTATTTATGGGTTAAGCTGGAACCATATTTTAGAATATGGCTACAGTGAAACCTATCGTTGTGACTTAGATGACCAACTGAAACACTTTTCTTCATCCAAGGTTGTGAACACTTCAGAGATGTGACCAACTATTTGAACGCAATTCCACAGTCCCATTTATACCTTTAACGTTAGGAAAATAGCTCTAAGATGTGATCACTCATTAATGTGAACGCTTTTGACCTGGTCCCAGGGTGTTCACAGCTCTGAGGTTTCACAGTAGCGTGAATACGACACCACTCATTCGTATTGTGGCGACACGCAACGGACATTTTCGAAACTAATGTTCTTTTCTACACTACAGCCGGATTCCTAACTGATGTTGTACAGTTGTTTCACAAATCTCTAGTTTTTCCATGGAATTTTCACTTTCTGATCACTATACTCTGTGATAACCGATGTTTGGGCTAATAAATGAGACACGTGTGTTACATTGGTACCCGCATTCTTATTGTTCGTCGTAGTTGTTTTTATCATTATCATAATTATTATTCTTTATTTTGATCATTTTCTTTTCCCTCTTCTTCTTCGTCTTCTACTTTTTCTATTTCTTCTTCTTCTTCTTCTTCTTCTTCTTCTTCTTCTTCTTCTTCTTCTTATGCTTCTTCTTCTTCTTCTTTTTCTTCTTCTTCTTCTTATTATTATTATTATTATTATTATTATTATTATTATTATTATTATTATTGAGGATTAAATAGGTTAAAAGAATTATAAGCAGTAGTTAAAAAGGGAAAACACTCATCACTAGGAATTTAATCAGAAGAAATCAAACAGGGACAATGACATATCATTTGATATTTTAAATCTGGTTAAAATGCAATTTTTCTTATGCGGTGGTTGAAAATGAATATCGCACATATCCAACAAAACCCCTACTCTTGGATATGTTCACTATCCCTCTAAGGGTGACATATCAGGGCAACTGAACCAGAATTTAGTCTCGAATGTGGGAGTGCAGCTGAATGAAATTGAATGGATTAAACAGAGTAACAAGACATAGTAACGATTTGACCGTTTACTTTTCTTTGACTTCACTGTGGTACAAGCAGAAGGAAATTGAAGTAAGTACGTCGTAATCTAGGAGGTCACATGATCATCGTTCTGTTGGCAATCCCCCTGTCCGCGTGTAAAGGGTTTAAGGTGGCCGTAAACGTTTCGTCCTCAGGGAAGGCCTGTTTTGAAATATATCTATTATGTTAATGAACCGGGTCTTACCCTCCATATGAAAAAAACTCCATACCTCTACCCCACTCCAAACTCCATGAATTGTGAAATTTGTTTGTGTGACAGCTGAGAATCAGAGAGCAGGCTCATGCCATGCTGCAATGTTTTGGTCATGTGACTAATTAGCTGATAAGCCCCTCCCACCTGCCAAGTGAAGATGAGGCAGGAAATGGAATGGCATCACAGATAATGATGTTTTGATTAATTCAAAAATAGTGTATTGGGGGTTAGTCTTAATCAAAATGTGGCTCCGGCTGTCTGAGAAAAACAGTAAACACACCAGTTTTTGGGCAAGGGTAATACAATGTGTTTATTTGATGGGAAAACTTGGGCTTTGCATGCTGAGTAATTCCTTCTCATACCTCCAGCTTGAACAGACACTCCATGCTCTTTGAGTAATTAACAATACTAAAATGGGACAATCACACCCATATAAGTACAATTACATCCATATAATTCAGCTATCAACTAATTGAAGCCTGGATTGTATTTTTCACAACAATGTTGTCAGTCAGTTAGAGAAACAAAAAATATTGGAATTACAGGTGAACAATTGGGTTAGGTGATTGATTAGCACTGTGGCTTCAGTTCTGCTGAAATAGATACAGGTATCTGTGTTGTGTCAATTGGACATAATCCCCTCAGGTCTCCGCTCAGTGTGTAGTGTCACACATAATCCCCTCAAGGATTTTGGGAGTTGAGAGGAAGTACCAAACAATTGGGCTTACTGCTGTCTGAAAAGGTCATTTGCCCTGAGCACTTCAAGCAGTAAAGACACAGAAATATATTGTGTGGGACCTTAAGGAAAGTGCCCATTCTTCTGTAAACTATCTTGGATCATAAGTTGCTCATCTAAGAAACTATGCAGCTATCTGATTCAGGATTATTCAACTTGGATCACTGGATTGTCTCTAGAGTAGAAGCAGATACAGCAAAATAGGTTTGTGAAATTATTTTACTTCATGACTCCATAGCATGAAGTTATTCTCATTAGCAGCACCCACATAAACAGATAGATTGATTTACTCAGGTACCAAGTGGAATATTGAAAGAGGTACATATCCCCTTCAACGAATAAGGCCCAAAAATATGAACAAAAACAAGCCACTTTGTTAGAAAACTATGCTTGTGATAGCTTCAAAGTATTAAGCTTTTGGCCCTGCAAAATGCTTATTTTAGATAAATGATAAAGTATTTCAAGCTTTTATTTGCAAAATCAGTAAACTTGCAGTCAAATAGGCTGCTAGCATAACAAACTAGATAGCCGAAAATTGATTTTGATGGCACAGTTCTTTGAATGATTAAGAAATCTAGAACTATGATGGATTACATTAGCATGCAAACAAGATGCCAGTCTACTAAGTAGGCGGGGCTTGGGTGATGTCATATGCCCATATATGGAATCCAGTTGACAGGGATGTTAGGCTGTTGCAGAAATGTACTCATTTATACTTTTTTTTGAGGTAATTGAGAAGAAAAATTGTTGACATTTGTGAAATACAATGGAAGATTACTTTATCTTTCCACTTGGACAAAAATAAATACATTGAAGTAGTTGCAAAAAGTTGCACAGTAACTTTAACTGTGAAATACACATAACTGCCATTTTCTCAGCTTAGTTTTCTATAGTTTTACTCTCACGGCTGACGTGAATTTAGACACAAATCTTAATCAATTAGCTTCAAACTTTGTATATAGATTCTAAAACATGTTCTCTACAAATCTAGACGGGGATATTGCAATATCTTATCTGGTTAATTTTTTATAGTGAGTCAAAAATCAAGAAACCATAAAAGCATTTTTTTCCTAAAATGTTGTTAGATAAATGGCCATAAAAAAAGTTAGGGGCCATATTTTACAAAACCCTTGTCTAGATTTCTAGAGACAAAGGTTTCTTTCAATGCTTCAAAAAATCAGGTTATTATCTTAGATCCTGCTCTTAGATTTGCGTCAGCCGTGACATATGTACTGAAAATTGATTAGTCAAAGTTTTGACCCCAATTTCTTCATAAATTTTGGAGCACATACAACCTATCCATATCCTATGTATTCCTTAGAATCTCAGCTTTCTAAAAATATATAGTTTGCTAGGGGTTTAGTGTACACAAATGAGAAATCAGCCATTATTTGAGGGAAAGTCTGCTCTCCACGGGAAACGTTTACAGCCACCTGTGTGTCCAACTGGAATGAAACAGAGTGTGTCTTACGCATCCAGAAAGACTCAATTCAAGAGGTAAAATTTAGGATTGAGGATATTATGTTTTGGTAGGACATGCGAAGTTGTGCGGAGATAGGGCGCCCACGACCGCACGTCAGATGGAGAAGAATTCGTCAGATGGAGAAGAAATAAATCAATCTCACTAAATTCTAAGGACTAAAGGTGGTCCCCCCACCCCACCCCACCTTAAGTTGTTATCGAAAGAAGATAAAAAGAATTGTTGAACAGTTCAGTGTTCAGTATGCTTTTGAGAGTGCCCGTTCGTCAGCTACATCTATTGGCTTCTTCATGAACTAATTTCCCTAGCTGAGATCTTGACGAGGTCATGTGACTTTTACGAGCACCTTCCCACGAGACCCTTCTGAACCAATCAAAATCTTTATCCCTGCGCATAACCAAGCAAAGGGGTAGCCTAAGAACGCGGGGTGTAACCTTCCATTTTTATGAAAATAGTTCCTCATTAAACACGGCCATTAACAACATCAAGGGCGCACCAACACTGACGAAGCCAAGGATATATACATTTCACCGACAGACAATCATAATAGAACGATTTTAAGTGTGAAGAAAAAGAATTGTAAGGTAATTTGTGTGGTCACGTGATCACTATGTTTCCCCATAATACTCTTAACTATCGAAACCGGAAGAAAAGAAGCGCAGGAGAAAAAGTTGAGATCGCGGCCAGGCTGCATACAATCAAAGAATAATTATTATTATTATTATTATTATTATTATTATTATTATTATTATTATTATTATTATTATTATTATTATTATGGGTGGTGGTGGTGGTGATAGGTGATAGGAGTGGGGGTGAAAGGAGTGGAAAGTAGTATGAAAATATAGTAAAGGTTATGGCTGATGTTAGATCTTAAGGAATATTAGAGGAAGGAAATGGCATGGAAAGGTACCTGTATATAAACTGATATCTTCCCATCCAATGTCATCAATAACTTTTTCCGTTGTCTTAAAACCTTTCTCAAGTTTGGTGTTTTCAATATACAGTTCATATCAGTGGTTCTGTGGATCATTTTGACATTGAATGTTTTTTCTAAAATCACCAACTCGACTGTCCATTCTAGATTTTCTTCCCCTATCTTTTTCATTCTGTTGTGTTTTTCCGTTTTACCACTTTTGTTTCATCGGTTTATTCACATTTAAACCAGAAACAAATATATATACATATATATATATATACATATATATATATATATATATACTAGTATATAAATATATATATATATATATATATATATATATATATATATGTAGCGGAATGGATCCCTGGCCGAAGGGATGATCCGACTGACAAACAGAATCACCTTACTTAAATAAAAGGTTTCTTAGTTCTCTCTTGAAATGAAATAAAGCTCAGTTGGGTTTTCTGACTCTTACAATAACGCTTAGCGAAGGTTGGGGATGGATGTGGTGTTGAAGAGAAGACGGGACGAGCAAGTATAAATCAACAATACAGTTTAATCATCACAGTACAATATACATACCACCGCACTCGTTCTCTATACAGCAGCACCAACACAATAAGTCCACTCTATGTAAACGACCATCTCAACATCACAAGTCCACAAAAAGTTTTTGATCTCTCTAATCTCTGGTCTCAATGTCTGGTAAATCCGGATGTAAATACACACTCTGCTCAGCTACAGTTCTTCTCTATGCTGTCATCATAATCCTCTCTATATACACATAGTAATCCGTGAACAGCTTCAGTCTCTTTCTGGCTACTTGACCTCGTAATCGTTACTCTCTGGGTAGTCTAAATCCAGCTCTCAAGCACCTTAATCCGTCTGTAAACGCCTCTGTCGTTAACTCTACTTCTATTCTACTCTAACTCTAATCTAAGACTGACGTGATTCGAATCTAACCTAGTTTCCCGCCCTTCCTTCCAATCGCACGCGCGGTACATCAATCGTTGAGGCCGCACGAGCGCTACGTCATAGAGCACTCGAAATAACTAGATACTTTGTCGCACGTCTAAATGCTAGGCTCTGCGAAGGCGGAGACCCAGCTTACAATAATAGAAGTGACGGAACATGACCTGTTTCTTAGCCCTGGGGTCATTCCGTCACACAGCCCCCGACTTGCTCTGAATCGTCCTCGATTCTTAAATTTCAAAAATTTCCAAAAAGGGAACTCTAAACGTAACTCGAACGTTAAACAAACAATTCTCTCGAACAAGTTCTAAACTCGTCTGTTATGAACAGACTAACCCAGTGACACACAGGTCACTAAACACAGTATAGAAATACTAACTTCTAATGTACACAATTCCTGAGAGTGGACAAGTCCTGGACTTCCGGTCCAACTCTCCCAATTATCGCTCACTTTGTTTACTTTCAATATCGCTCAGCGAAGTACTCTTAACTCTCGAAATCTACATAAACACGAACTCTGCACTGGAGCGGAATACTTAAAAAGAACTACTATAACTACTAATTAAAAATAAACGCATCTCTATTACCTAAACGTTAAACGTTAATTCTTAAAATACTCGACTTATATAAAATCTTTGACTAGAAAAATAGCACTCTGAGTTAACTCTGAGAACAATAAAAACATTGATAAAACATGGCAAGATAAAAACAATCAAAATCATGCAATACAGTGGTTTACTCACGTTACGGCTACCAGCTGTTGTGTCGCTAAGGTCTCAAAATTGTTCGCTTACTTTAAGTTCACTAAAAATGTGAACGACTCCGACACACCAGCATAGTCCAAAATCTCTCAAGTGTCACTTCGTTAAAACTTCTCCTTGGTCACCGATTTCTTCCTGGGACGTCATGGATGGTACACAGGTCCGGTAGTTCGTAGAGTAGTCAATAATAATCCAATAATTAGGCACAAAAATCGTCGTGACTTGTTAATCCGTCGCCACAGACGATGGACGTAGTAAGTTGGCACTTCGGGTAATTATCCATGGAAGAGACACAAATCCTCGTGACTGGGTAATCCAGCGCCACAGAGGATGGACGGAAATAGGTTGTATCAGGAATGGCAGGCAGGTCGAAGGTTCGACCGCTGCTGCTGGGTACTCCAGCGCCAGGAAGTAAAAGTAGACGTCTCGTGATGATCACAATAAAAATAATAAATAAATAAATAATGGTTCGCTCAGGCGTAAGATAAATTGGTTCGCTTAATGCGTGAGATCGAGGTTGTCTGTTCTTTCTTGTCCCAAGTTTCTTCACTTAAGCATCCGAGTCGGGCATGGGTTCCGAGTCGGAGAAGGGGTCCGAATCGGAGATAAGGATGATCCCGTCAGCCGCATCCCGGTCTGCCATCTGCTGTCGTCGCATCCCCTCCAACACCCCCCGATCAAAGGCCTTCCTCTCGAGGTCCATTCGGATTTCATCGATGCGCGCCTTGGTGAATTTCTCCAGGTATGTCATCAGTTCATCAGGGCTGGTTCTCACGGTGGGGCTCAACACGTTGGCATCGAAGGTGAGACGACGAGACTGCTCGACAACTTGTCCTCGCTGGACTGCTCTGATGTCGTAGGCTACCGCCAGGGTTCGCCTCACTTCAACTTGGTCTGTTTCTCGGTCTTCTACTGGTGGGAATCGGGCCATGGTCGTTTCACTCCCCACCATCGTTCGCGGTCTCGAAGTTCGGCCTCCGCTCAGTTCGTCCCACTGTAGTTTTAGGTCTTCCAGGCTTGTCGTCAGGGCGTCTATTTCTTCCTGCTTTCCGGCTGACTGCTCCTGGACAAGTCGGATTTCATTCTCCGCCGCCGTCAGCTGCCGATCTCGACGTTCTATCTGGTGCTGCATATGGTCGATCTCTAATCGGCAACTCTGCACCAGTTCTTGCGCGTCTTTGGCCTCTAGTCGGATCTCCGTCACCTGCTTCTGTAGAGTCAGCCTCTCTTGGTCTTGGCAGTGGGCAGCCTGCATGGCTACCTTCGTGGCTTCTTTGTTGGTGTGTTTCTCTAACCGGAGATCTTCTAGCGCCGTCTCGCAACACTCTCTGTAGTTCTCAGCATCCTGTTCTGCTGCCTTCAAACGAACGTCAAGCTGTCTCTTGACTTCTTCAGCTTCTTCCATGCTGAGCAGGGTTTCGGCCAGCATCTTTTCGGTGATCTCTTTCTTTCTCTTGTAGTTCTCTGTTGCCTTCGCTGTCTCTGCGCCAGCCCACTCTGCCATTTCCTGTCGGATGCTGGTCACTTTCCGGCGTAGCTGCTGGATGGTTCGCCCATCGTCTCGTCGACCCGCCACGGCCTTCTGCTCGGACTGGTGGGCTAGCAGGAGCGAGTCTTTCTGGGCTCGACACCTGTCGCTCAGCTCTCTGTATTGCCGCTCTAACTCGGTCTCGTGTAGCGTCATCAGGTCGATCTTCTGCTCCATCTCGGCTTTCGTCTTCAGCGATACCTTGTGGCTTTCTTCGAGGGCACTGTACTTTTCCCTCCAGAGGTCCTCCACATCTTGCATGGACTGTAAAAGTTCTGCTTCGACGCTCTGGATTCGCTGTGCCAGCTCGTCCCGCTCTGCCTCGGCCTTCCTCGCCCTGTCTGTATTAGCTTCATACCGCACGTGAGCCGGTTGCACTCCACGGGGATGGTCGTCTCGAGGGTAGCCTCCCGCTGCTCCGGGCTCGCTACCTTGGTGCCAGTTAGCGCCTCCCCCATAGCTGCGCCTGTCGGTATCTCGCCTGCTTTCTTCTCGGGAGTTTCTGCGGGTGCGAGGTGGTGAGGGTGTCCTCGTTCGCTTCCTTGGTGGTGGAGTCTCGCCTTCCCATCTTCTCGCCTCCATGCGATACATCGCACTCGCCGAAGTAGGCCGCACCATCGGATCGAACGGCGTAGCTCCCCTCTCTGTTTGCTGGTATCTCTCCTCGTCGATCTCAAGACGTCGGGCAGGGAAATCCGGGTCGTCGACGGCGCTAAACGGGTGCTCCGATGGGTAGAATGGAGCCCCAGGCACGATGTGTCCGTCTTCGACTGCATAATACCCCTTCTTCCACTTGACTTGTATGCACTCGAGTTCTTCGGCATGATGTTTCATGTAGTGCATCTTCATCTCGGTAAAGTTGCAGTCTACGTAGGTGCACCGTCCGCCATGTCCCGTTCCCTTGTAGCTCAGGCACCTCCACGCGTGTATTCCCCTTCCATCGTGCAAGTCTAGGTTGTGTCGGCCCATATCTCGAAAATTCCTCTTGCAGATGCCGCAGTATCCCTCTTCTCGAAGCGAGTGTGTCGGCTGCATGCTCATGTTGCTTTCTTTTGTATCGGATGACTTGTTGACAATGGGATTAGCGGCGATTAATTCGTGATCTGTTTGGTTCGCTCAGGCGTGAGATAAAGAATGGCGTCTTTCCGCTAACTGGGTCAATCTGGTGATGCGGTTCCGGGGGTGTGGCACCCCTTGGAGACATCTGATTGGTTCTCAGGTGACCTCTGCGACACTTGTTGTTTCTCGGACTCTTTCGCCGCCGCCATCCTCCACCATCACCGCCGAAATATCTCGAGTCTCCCCGTTCTCCAGCCTCCACGTTCCCGCATTCTATTCAGTTACTGCTTGACTGCTTGCCATCAGCTCGGTTGGTTTCTATTTCGCCGCGCGGAGATTATTTCTGTACTTTCGCCCACGGCAAATTCCTCGCTTCGCCAACTAGGTCAAACTCAGCCACTGCCGTGACGTCACGCGGGGACTCCCTCTCAGGTGCGGGGAAACCCCTTGGTCTCCAGATGGGACTTCTCACTCGGCTCGCCAACACTCGACGCAGCAACAGGCACAGTTCGCCGCTCTCCACAGTCTCCATTCTCCTGCAGTTTCTAACGCCAGAGCGAATCTTTTTCTCTTCTCCAGCAACTTTCCAACGCCAGAGCGAATCTTCTTCTCTTCAGTTTTCACACTTCAGAAATTTCTTTTGTCTTCACTGTTCTTGGTGGTCTGGATGATGCCTTCACCCTACTCCCCCTCTTCTTTTACGCTACAATCTCCTGATTGTTCTGGGATTTTTCTTCCGGATGCCTTCCTTTCTCGTTTCCATGGCAACCATTTCTCCCCGGGTGTCATCTTAAGGACTTTCTGTCGGACATTTTCTCTCCATTGTCTCTTCCTGCTGGTACTCAGGTGGCTGGTCACTTCCCCAAGTGGTCGAAATCACCATTCTTGAATATCGAGAGTACTTCCAGGATGGTTGCGCAATTTTGAATTTTGATTACTTGGCGTTCTTCTCACTCTTCGGAATGACTCCTCCTCCAGCTAGACGAATATTCTTCAGTCCTCACGGTGCATTAGCTTTTGAGTTGATGTCAGCATGATCCAGGGTTGTAGGAGTTATCCTTGTTGCTGGCTAGTCTTGCCATTTCCCCTGCTACCAGCCGGCACAGCATATACACGCGTATTTCGTAGCTCGAACTTCAGTGTCTTGTCTTTCTCTATCCTTCACACTTCCATACGATCTCTCTCTGCCTTAGACCACCTGGTTTTCTTCACTCTCTATTCACACCCATAGCGCTGCGGAGCTCTTCTTTCTCTCCGCCCCGAGGTTCTCTGGGAATTTTCTTTCTCTGGTCTCACGTCGGGTTGGTCATCACCACTTTCGGAGTCTACCGATGTCGGAATCTCGTGTTCTCTCGGCTCGTCCTCAGCTCCATCGGTGCTAGACCAATCCCCGGGCTTGACAAAGGTTATCAGCCTCTCTCCATTGACCACTGTTCTCTTTCCTTTCTTGTCTTCTATTCGGTACGTCACGTCGGCCATCACGTCGATCACGGTATAGGGTCCCTTGCACTTGTGTTCAAACTTGGCAGCTCTACCCTGTCTTCTAACCTTGGTGATCAGCCAGACTAAGTCTCCCACGTCTCTCCGGTGGCCCATTGCCCCCCGATCATGCTGCAGTTTCTGTCGTCGCATTGCTTGACCGGTGACTTCTCTGGCCCGTCGGTGGACTTTAGCCAATTTCTCTCGGAGGTCCCAGGTGTGCTCCAGCTCGTCCTGCTCCACCAGGCTGGTGGGCAACTCGGACATGGTGAGTGCCAAGGGGACGGTCATCTCTCTTCCAAACAGCATCATGTGTGGTGTCTGTTGAGTGGTCTCATGCACACTGGATCTGTAAGCCATCAGGGTGAGGGGTAGGATTTTATCCCAGTTGTCGTGTTCTTCTCCTATCAGGCTTCTGATCATGGCTCCCATCGTACGGTTGAACCTCTCCACCATTCCGTTTCCCTCAGGGTGATAGGCAGTTGTTCTTGTCTTGCGTATTCCCAGTAATCTGCACACCTCTTGGAACAGCGTACTCTCGAAGTTTCTTCCCTGATCGCTGTGGATGGAGACAGGGGTACCATATCTGCTGACGAAGTCATTCACCAGGGCCTCGGCTACCGTCTCGGCTGTCTCGTCCGGCAAGGCATAGGCTTCTACCCACTTGGTAAAATAACAAGTGATGACTAGGATCTTCGAGTTCCCTCTGGCCGTCTCAGGCAGCGGTCCATACATGTCTATGGCGATTCTCTCAAAGGGCGTCCCCGATCTCACGATGGTCATAGGATTCTTCCTGGTCCTGCCTCCCGGTCCCTTGGCTCTGACGCAGACCCCGCACTGGGCCAGCCAACTCCTGACGTCAGCTCGCATGTCATACCAGAAGTACTTCTCATGTAGACGTGCCACTGTTCGTTTCACTCCCAGATGAGCTGTCCACCTCTCACCGTGGGCTTGCTGTAGGAACTCTTTCCGCTTGCTCCTTGGAACCAGCACTTGAGTATGAACTTTCGCTCCGTCGGAACTCTCCCACTTTCTGTAGATGACACCTTCTCTCATCCTCAGGCGTTGCCATTCTCCCCAGTAGGACTTGGTGGCCAAGCTGTGTTCGGATATCTCATTCCATCTGGGTCTCTCTTCCCCTCTGGCCAGCCTAGTCCAGATTGGCGCGATGTCGGGGTCTTCTTTCTGTAATTCTCTCCACTCAGCATTCGTCCACAGCGGCTGTATAGTGACCGCGGCCACCCTGTGGTTTTCCTCTGGACGAAGGCAGGTGATGTTCTCTTCCACCTCTTCAGGCGATTCACTCTCTGTACTCTTGATTTCGGGGTCACCACTGTCGGAGCTTCTCCCCCTCTCTGGTTGTTCGTTTGGTCGTCTGCTCAAACCGTCGGCGTTACCGTGACTCCTGCCAGCTCTGTGCACAATTTCCTTGTTGAACTCTGCCAGGGTATTCTGCCACCTGGCCCACATTCCCGTGGCGTCTTTGAAGGTTTGCAACCACCTCAGGGCGGCGTGATCTGTGCGTAGCTTGAACTTTCTTCCTATCAGGTAGTGCCGGAAATACTTGCAGTAGAAAACCACCGCCAACAGCTCTCTCTTGGTCACGCTGTAGTTCCTCTCCGACTTGCTCAGCCCCCGACTTGCATATGCTATGGGTCTCTCTACGCCGTCTTGCACCTGCGACAATACCGCCCCGATTCCTGTGGCACTGGCGTCGGTATCTAAGATGAAGTCTTCCTCACTGCTAGGGTAAGCTAGGATGGGTGCCTCCACCAATTTCTTCCGCAGTGTCTCGAAGGCAACCTGGCATTCGGTGGTCCACAAGAAGGGTCTGTTCTTCTCCGTCAGCCTATGCAGGGGCCGGGCAATTGTCCCGAAATTCTGTACAAACCTCCTGTAGTACGATGCAGTCCCCAGGAAGCTGCGTACCTCTGTCTGCGTGGTGGGCACTGGCCACTCTCTCACGGTCTCGATCTTCTCAGGGTCCGTCATGACTCCCTCCTCCGTCACCACGTGCCCCAGGTAGTGTACTCTCTTCTGGAATAAGCGACACTTGCTGGGCTTGAGCTTCATTCCCGCCTGTCCTATTCTGCTCAGGATCGCATCCAGGCGGTCCAGGGTCTGCTGCTCTGTTTTCCCGAAGATGATGACGTCATCCAGGTAGATGAGGCAGGTTTCCCACTGTAGTCCCGACAGCACTGTTTCCATAAGCCGCTCGAAAGTACCGGGTGCTGTACTCAAGCCAAAGGGCATGACCTTCCAGGAATACAACCCCCCGCTGGTTATAAACGCGGACTTCTCTTGTGCACTCTTGGACATTCCCACCTGCCAGTAGCCGCTGGCCAGGTCAAGGGTACAAAACCACTTGCTTCCTCCCAAGGCATCTAGTGAATCATCGATTCTGGGTAAGGGGTAGGCGTCCTGGATGGTGTGGCTGTTCAGACGTCGGTAGTCTACGCACAGACGGGTCGTGTTGTCTTTCTTTTTCACCATCACCACTGGTGCCGCCGACGGCTCTATTAAGTCCCTCTTCAGCAGGTCGTCCACTATTTCCTTGGCTTCTGTCTGTTTCCAAAACGGGAACCTTCTGGCCGGCTGCCGCAGTGGTCGCAGGTCTGGGGGTGTCCTGATCTCATGCTGGACCAAATGTGTCCGCCCCAGGTCGTCTGGCCCACTAGCAAAAGCATTCTGGTGTTTGGTCAGCAGCTCCGCCAGTTTCTTCTTCCCTTCCGACGACAGGTTTTCACTTCCATCTTTACACAATGGCCGCAGGAAGTCGGGCATCTTTTCTGTACATCTTTTCTGCTCTGGTTCTTTCTTGGTTTCCACGGGGACGGGTGGCTCTCCGGCCACCGGGGTCACTACTCCTGCTGGCGTGCCCTTGTAGATCGTGATAGGTTCGCTGGTGGTATTGAGGAGTCGGATGGGTATATAATCTTTGCCCACATCCACCAGTGCTTTCCCCACCATAACGCCCCTCTGTCCCATCTTCCCCTTCGAACTAGGTTCCACCAATCCTGATCCTCTCACTTTCTCCAATTCTTTCGTGCGGCCGCAGATATACCCCGTGGTCAGGATTTCCTTTCGGGGGGGTATCACCACTGTTCTGTCCGCCAGCACCTTGCAACACTTCGACAGCCCTGATATTCTCTGGCTGATGTAGGGGACTGTTTTTCCTCCCTCGAACTCGACTTGTTGAGTATGATGGTTCACCATGATTCCGCCCGCTCTCTGTAGTCCTATACCTAACACGACGTCATCGGCTATCTCGGCGATCATGAAGTGTCCTACCAATATCGTTCCACACAAATCCACTTCTAGTTCCACTTCTCCCCACACTGTCACTGGTGATTTGTCGATGGAGACTAGCCTCTCTCTGCACTCTCTCAGGGCTAGGTCGTTTCTATTCGGATGGTTCAGGTAGACCTCGGGCGAGATAATCGACTTCGTGGCGCCGGTATCCAACAAGCATTCGTACTCTTTTCCTCCTATCTTTCCAATCATGTAGGGGCTCCCCTCATCTTCCCCGTCGAAGTGTATTTTCTTGGGCGTCTGTTCTACTCCTCCTGTGCCGGCCCTCCTGCCCCGGGGGCGGCACTCGGTCCGTTTCCCGAACCGGTCTTGTTGGGACAGTCTCTCGCCATGTGACCTGGCTGTCGGCAGCTATAGCACAGGAACGGCCTCTGTTGTCCTCCAGCACCCTCCCATCTTCTGGGCTGCAACTTCAGGACGAGTTCTTCCAAGGCCTCTAATTTCGCTTGGATGGTGTTATCCGCAGTGGGTGTCACTGTCCCCACTTGTCGTGCTACCGTGGTCAGCAGGGGTTTTCCCTTCAGCTCTTTCGCGCCACGCCCACTTTCGGTGCCCTCATACTTGATGGCTAGGTGCACTGCTTCCTCCAAGGTCTGGGCATCCCCTCTGGCGGTCAAACGCTGTATCTTCTCGTCTGCAATCATCTCGATGAACGCCTTCTTCATGAGACGATCCTTCAACTTCCCTTCTGCGTCGGGGTAGGCCAGGGTGAACAGCCGTCTACACACGTCACCCAACTCCTGCAGACTCTCTTCTGGCTTCTGGCGACGCTGCGCTAACTCCATGGCGTGTTTCTCGGCCTGGTCATCCGATGCGTAGCGCTGGTCAAGAACCCTGACGATGTTTCGGTACGAGGATCTCTCGGCGTCGGACAGGTGCTGCACCACCCGCTGGGCTCCTCCCTTCATAGCCGCGATAAGGCACAGGCTTTTCTCGCTGTCGCTCCACTTGTTGAGCTTCGCTGTCGCCTCGAAGTGCATGCGATAATCCACCCATGACTCGCTCACCCCGTCAAAGCGGTCCACTCGGGCGTTTCGCCAGTGCTCGGATGTCTTCGGCCGTTGGGGCTCGCCCGTTCCCTCTGTCCGTGCTGCCATGGCCCGCTGCGTCTCCGCTATCGTCTTCAACGTTCCTCCCATCAGGGCTGCCATGTCTGCTATCACCTGTTCCATACCAATCGGCTCTCTCTCTCGCGGTGATTCTGTACCTCGGGCCGGGGCTGTCGTCCGCCCCGCCCCCACAATTCCCTTCCTGGGAAAGTCAATCACCCCGGAGCTGCTACTGGCTAACGGCACTTCCATCAGGGGCACCGTAGTGTCCAACGAGGCGTTGACCGCTCCTCTTCTACTCGCCGAGGGATGGCCTGGTGGTGCTCGTGTACCGCAATCAGCTTCTGTCCTCTGCTCGGCTCTGGAGGTCACCCGCTCCCCTGTGACGTCACGGCACGGTCGATCTGGCGCCACCGACTCTGCATCTGATGACGAATCTCCCGCCTCTACCTTGCTATCTCTCTGAAGAACCGCTTGTCTCTCAGCTACCGGTCGCTCGGACGGCCACTCTGTCGCTCGGGTTGCACCAAATGAACGATCTGCTGATATAAAATCGTCCAAACGGGCACCCGAGATCTGTTCTCTGAAAGTGTTAACGGTTCGCTCAGGCGTAAGAAAGGTTCGCTCAATGCGTAAGGAATCGGTTCGCTCAGGCGTAAGAAAGGTTCGCTTTATGCGTGGTTTGGACGATAATTCTGTGTCTTGAGGTGGACTCAATGCCACTTTTGGTGAATGTTCTCGCCCGCCGCCATCGCCAGTGACTGCGCCGCCAGCCACGGCTGCGTGATGTCTACCCCCTCGAGCCGCAACGCACCGTCCGCCTGTTCCTCCACCACCTCGACAATTTGCTTTCGTTCCGCTTCACCTTCCATCCCCACTGATTATTACTACCAACTGTGAGTTCGTTCCGACAAAAAGTTTCGAGAATTTCGCCGATAGTGTTAAACACTATCCCACCGCTGTCACCAAAGAAGAGTGTGCTATATGTAGCGGAATGGATCCCTGGCCGAAGGGATGATCCGACTGACAAACAGAATCACCTTACTTAAATAAAAGGTTTCTTAGTTCTCTCTTGAAATGAAATAAAGCTCAGTTGGGTTTTCTGACTCTTACAATAACGCTTAGCGAAGGTTGGGGATGGATGTGGTGTTGAAGAGAAGACGGGACGAGCAAGTATAAATCAACAATACAGTTTAATCATCACAGTACAATATACATACCACCGCACTCGTTCTCTATACAGCAGCACCAACACAATAAGTCCACTCTATGTAAACGACCATCTCAACATCACAAGTCCACAAAAAGTTTTTGATCTCTCTAATCTCTGGTCTCAATGTCTGGTAAATCCGGATGTAAATACACACTCTGCTCAGCTACAGTTCTTCTCTATGCTGTCATCATAATCCTCTCTATATACACATAGTAATCCGTGAACAGCTTCAGTCTCTTTCTGGCTACTTGACCTCGTAATCGTTACTCTCTGGGTAGTCTAAATCCAGCTCTCAAGCACCTTAATCCGTCTGTAAACGCCTCTGTCGTTAACTCTACTTCTATTCTACTCTAACTCTAATCTAAGACTGACGTGATTCGAATCTAACCTAGTTTCCCGCCCTTCCTTCCAATCGCACGCGCGGTACATCAATCGTTGAGGCCGCACGAGCGCTACGTCATAGAGCACTCGAAATAACTAGATACTTTGTCGCACGTCTAAATGCTAGGCTCTGCGAAGGCGGAGACCCAGCTTACAATAATAGAAGTGACGGAACATGACCTGTTTCTTAGCCCTGGGGTCATTCCGTCACAATATATATATATATATATATATATATATATATATATATATGTATATAGATATATATATAGATAGATATATAGATATATAGATATACATATATATATATATATATATATATATATATATATATATATATATATATATATATATATATATATATATATATATATATATATATATATATATATACTGTAAATCACTTAAATATGGCGTGAACATTATACAGCGCAATTACAGTACTGCCCTGGACCGAAACGGCATCCGAAGTGCGCGAGCACGTTACTGCCCGTAGGGTGTGACAAGTTCAGGATTCTGCCATTCGCCCAGATTTTACTAGGTGTTTACAGGGAATTGCCTGAACTAAATTCGTCATAAATAACGGGTCATGCATGCATGCGTGCGATTGAAAACTTGTTTTAAGATTATATATAGGAAAATTTTTGGGATATTTTCGCGCCCGTGTACTTTTAGCTAATATGTCGAAAAAGGGGAACCACTTTACGGTAAATCCAGGGACTTTGTCTAACATCTAGACGTACACATCTATACGATAGTCTACGCGGCGGAGATGCCTCATGCTGAGAATATCGTTAAACTGGCCATAAGTTCTTAAATCATGGTACGTGTGTGTTATGAAATGTTCAATTGATATTGTGCACGTACGTTGGCATACCTGTCAGCTTTCAACAATCCAAAATCAGGAGATATCAGGCGGTTTACTATACTGAGGCGTCTTTAGTTTCGGTTTCATTTTGTTTAGTTCCAATTCTGGCCACTAGGGGCAAGTTTGTAGTTATGCTTAATGAGTGGGCCCTTACGGTTGATAATCATGGAAACATATATTAATAGGATAACTTTAATTTCAGTTTATGTAGCAGATCACAATTGCTGCATGATAGTATACACACAGTTATCAAAAACACGCAGATAGCTTTGGAACTGAAAATGCCGTCATCAACAACATTTAGATTGTGTGATCTTTCCAGACATTGTGTGATCTTTCAAGGTCAAATACTTACTATGTTCAGCATATTATGAAATTCTTGGCTCTTGGCTCTTGAATTTCCCATATTCTCAGTTTCATGGTATTTCCGTAACAAATATTTTCCAAATCAGACCTTTTTTCTTTTCCCAGGTGAACTTAGCTTTACATATTTACACGATCACTAAATTGCGTGTGTGTGTGCATTTCTGTGTGTATCTGCATGTCTGTGTTTGGTAGTTACTAGCTATCTCGCAATGTATTGCCCCATTCATTCACACTATATCCTCAACGTTGCGGTGCCAATGCTGTATACTTTTTTAGTGGACAAATCATATGGCAAATATACTCACCATCTGGAGAAGAAGAAAAACATTCGGCAAGACAAAAATCATAAGCTATTTGACACCTTAAGCCTGCCTCAGTGACCTCAGCACTGCTACTCACTGCGACACACCAGTGTATACGGAGTGGGGATTGTTCATCACTTAAGGCATGTGCGAAAGTTGCCAATGACATGGTGTTAGTCGGTAGTTTTTTTGGATACGCCGTTCCCTCCACAAAAAATACAGACTAGCTACGATCTAGTATTAGATGATGATAAACGTGACGATGAACCAACGTGTTTCCTCTCTTACTACTGAATCGAATACTTAAAATTGAAATATGGAATTATGGAATTAAGTGTGTGTGTGTGTGTGTGTGTGTGTGTGTGTGTGTGTGTGTGTACATACATACCGGTATAGGTCACTAACTACCAGACTGTTTTTTGTGTAATCAGCCCAGGGGTCTTAGCCAGGATTTAAGCAAATGCCTGAAAACTGCAATTCCAAACGTTCTGCTCGTCTAGATCTAGCTACTCAGCTACCTCGATCTAACAGCCTATTGCGTCAGAAAGGAGACTTAACTCTTCAGACAACTCCTATAAGATGATCCGTTAGAAAAAGGATTTGGTTATAATTCTTAAGGAGTCAAATTTGAAAATTCTTTATAGAATCTTTTTGCCTGTCCAATAAGGAGGTTTTCATGAAACTGCCTGTCCAAAAGACAGACAGCTGGCGTAGTCCCTATGACCCTGTCCCTACGTGACAGGACTCCCAGTTTTATGGAAATCGACAACATTGTTGTATATCGTAAGTAAGTTAAAGAGGTCTTGTTGAAAGTCCTCATGACTTATTTATGGTCATGACCTAGACCATTACATGGGACGTTCATGCACAGTCATAGCCAGGGTACAGTAGAATTACAATCGAGTTCCCAAATCATAGTGACAGTAAGTGGATACATGTGCAAAAAAGAGAAGGACGTGGCCTGATATTTCATGATGTGCTTCCAAAGAGGTTAATTAATGCACTTGGTACAGGGGATCATCCCCTAATCACGTGTTTTGTACTACTGGCCTAGTAAGGCTGCGTGTACATATTGGCCTATAGGATATCAGCTGTATAGCCATAAGTCCGGTCAACAGTAACATACTAATACTAGTCCATCACCCATAGCCACCAGCATGGACGTATTGAGTTTATCTCTCTAGATATCTACAGCTGATCATACGTTATCGATTCGCTTAAATCGTCGAGGGATCGAAGTTCATCGAATTCTCTCTCGTCACACTCACTACTATCCCCATTCACTCCTTAACGAGATTTTGAAACTTACACAGGGAAACTATTGCAAGAATGCCTGTCAATAAGCACCTACATGGGGATTCCATCCCCCACAATCTTTCCTCCGTTAGCTGGAGTGGATTGCAATCACATACTCGACTGGATAACATTGGTAAAAGCAAAGAGGACCTCAACAGAGATGATTCCATCAACGCTGATATACGACCACCAAAGGTAGGTTATTTTGGCTTTTTAGTTTTTCTATACATGTAAAAGATGGATGTGAGTTTGCAGCTGGATTGAGTTGCAAACACTATATATATATATATATATATATATATATATATATATATATATATATATATATATATATATATATATATATATATATATATATATATATATATATAGGTATATATATATATATATATATATATATATATATATATATATGTATATACATATATATATATATATATATATATATATATATATATATATATATATATATATATATATATATATATATATATATATGTATATATATATATATATATATTTATATATATATATATATATATATATATATATATATATATATATATATATATATATATATATATATATATATATATATATATATATATATATATATGTATGTATATATATATATATATATATATATATATATATATATATATATATATATATATATATATATATATATATATATATATATATATATCATGCATGCTTAGAAATGTCAAACCACGTGGTCCAAACCTGTCGTATCACGTGATAAATTACCAGGTGTAAAAGTATTACACACACACGCGTTTTGTTAACAACTGCATGTTATCCGCGTCATGTCTACTCGTCAGACATTTGGTATCGGCCACTTTTGGAGTACATAACGAATACCCCTGCCTCCATGAAATTAAATAACTTATCTTGGACATGAATAAATCAAAGGTAAAAGTATTCTGACTGTATTTGGCGTATCCTTATTCCACTTTCTCAAATTTATTTTCCGCTTAAACCTAAGTAATGACATTTTCAATATTTCCAATATCAATCATTTTACCTCTAAATTTCTTAAAGTACTTAAACCTAATTCATCTTAGATGAAAAATCTTGGATCTTGTACGGAATTCTACATTTTTCATAATCATAGCTTCAATTGTCAAAAGTGCTTCAGTACCAAAACTAGTTTCAGGACAGAAAAGCCAATTACTCTACTTCATAACCATACGTGACAAAGAAGCTGTTGTGTGGCTGATATACCCGAGGTATTACGAGGCGGAGCCGATGAACCTCTAGGCATGGCAAATAGTACATAACGTCTAAGCTTACGTTCTATCTTGTACGACATGCCACTGCCTTCCAAAAGTCTCAGTCCAATAAAAACTTATCTTTGAATAATAAAGCATTCCTTGAATAAAACAATTATGGTTAAGACTGCTTGGCCAACGAAGGCTCAGGGGCATGTTTTCCGCCATGTACATTTTAGAATGTGTTGCCTGTTGTTGGTTAAAGATAACTAACTGAGAGCAGATCTATTTATCGTCGACATAAATGACCTTGTATTAAGTAGTCCTTAGAATTATGTAACAGCTGAAATACGACCTCATTTTTTAACGATCATAATGATAATCAAAAAGTAATCTGAAGATGATTAACTAGCATATATATATACATTACTGTCATAACACTCCATGTGATAAGAAGGTTTTTGTTTTCTGAACCTATTCAAGGTACTCACAAAAGCAAAACGTGCATTCGGCAGTAAAGTGGACCTATGGAAATTATGATAACTGTTACTCACTTGCTAATGGCTATTTGTTGAATTGTGCGAATATATATATATATATATATATATATATATATATATATATATATATATATATATATATATATATATATATATATATATATATATATATATATATATATACATATATATACATATATATATGTATATATATATATATATATATATATATATATATATATATATATATATATATATATATATATATATATATATATATATATATATATATATATATATATATATATATATATATATATATATATATATATATATATATATATATATATATATGTATGTATGGCCTATGCATTGTTTTCAGATCACCTCTTCGATTTTCTCTTAAAGGTTGTGGAAATGAAAGTGCAGGAAAATAGTCATTTATACTCTAATGCAATACATTGTTTTACTGTTCTTTAGATTGCATGTTTTCAGGTCTGACTTCAGAAGTCGCATAAATTAAGGTGAGTTTTCATTTGGTCTTCTAATTTCTACGTCTGTTTAAGATGTGCTTTATCACAGGAATATTACTTGAACTATTTTTACTTCCATTGGCTAGTCTAACAGGGAATATGCAGTACTAATTAACCTGGGGCCCTCTGCTTATTTGACTACATACTTTCCGCTGCAAATATCTGCATATCAATAGACATGTTTCATCCATAAACAAAACAGTTTCCATTTCTGATTCACCTTAAATCCATATTCATCCTTGCAGAAGTGTCGTTACTTAAGTTAGAAACTGTCATTTGAGACCTTGAAAGCAGCGATAGAACACTCTCCTTGCTATAACCCGTGTTTTTTAATGTTGACGTTTGTGACCTTGGAAGTGAAAATGTGTCAATGCCTAGAAGGATTACTCTCGAATCGGAATACCTACAGTAAAGACATTTAACTCCTGCACCCGTCTATCGGATAACTACCAGTGCCTGGTTGTACAAACATCCATTAATAACATGTCAAAAGTTATCTAAGGACATCAATGAACCGCGTTGCTTTCGAATCAAAGCTACGTTCAGCTGTAAGTTCATCGACGGAAACTGGGTGGCAATCGGCTCTGCGGTCGTACACTATGCCCAGGCTGCCCACGCATTTAATGCATGAATTAAATGTCTGAACTGTACATGCTTATGCCTATTAATCTGAGGAATTAGATCATATTTAGACTGGGGACCAGCAGGTATTTGGAATAAGTATCTGTTTTGCCTACAAACAATCTATGCATTCCAGTTGTGCCGGTCACCAATGAAAGCCTTTTGCAATGTCGAACGTTTATATAGCACATGCTATTTGATAATATTGATTATATTGATAATGATTAGAAATATGCTACCGTTATTCTTAACCATTGTGAGTCCAAATAATCTTACCTAGTAATACCTGATGGCAAGTTACAATAGGGAATTGACCAAAATCGAGAATCAGTTTGTTTGTGTTTGAATATTTATAACAAAATTTAGCTAACGTGCGTACATTTTGACAGCCGAATTGGCTAATTTCTGAGGTTTTGGAGGTTCTTTTACTTATAGACTGGGGAGGCTATTCTTCACAATGAATTTGATCATTTTAACGCATATATAAATGATAAATGCTACTGGTACTACTAATGCTATTTTTACAACAACAACTACTACTACTACTACTACTACTACTACTACTACTACTACTACTACTACTACTACTACTACTACTACTACTACTACTACTACTACTACTACTACTACTAATGATGCTGATGATGATAATAATAATAATAATAATAATAATAATAACAATAATAACACTAATGATAATAATAATAGTAATAATGATGATAATGATAATAATAATAATAATAATAATAATAATAATAATAATAATAATAATAATAATAATAATAGTGATGATAATGATGATGATTATGATGATAATGATAACAACAACAACAATACTGCTACTACTACTACTACTACTACTACTACTACTACTACTACTACTACTACTACTACTACTACTACTAATAATAATAATAATAATAATAATAATAATAATAACAATAATAGTAATAGTAATAATGATAATGGTAGGCTTAACCTTTAAATAGGACGAAGACGTTGACCATCATATGGGCTAAATATTAGCATTTTTACCCAACCATATAATTATGATGGTGTGAACTAGTACGGTAAAAAAATCATTTTCCATTATCAATGGATCGATCTTTGTTATCTTGATTACTATCAACACGGTAACCTAGTTACACAATAAAGCCTTTTATCTGAATATTAATAATCATACAGGTACTCCACTGCTACTTCCCTATAGATAAATATCAACGCATTTCTGCAAAGATCAACCAATTGATCCACTGAAAGGTTTGGAAGTTATACCACTTTAAATATTGGTCAGATACGTCAATTTTTGGCGAGTGCAAAATTGATTTTTTGAAAAATCAGTATATTTTTCCTATATTTCTTTATTCGCGCAATATATAAATACATGCATCATTGTGAATGAGAACAACATTATGGTAAAATAACCAGAAATTCCCATTACATGAAGAATTTTATAAGTCTTGTCAATAAAAGGACTCTAACTTATTGTCTATAATAAGGAAATTCAATTGTGACTCTACTACAAAATATGTCATTCGTCAATGCAAAGATGAATAATGATATTGCTAGCCAAAGAAAGTCAACCAAAGTCAAAGTAGTTAACGTATCACATATCATATATGTCGACATTATCCATTACTCATCACTGAGATCTTATAGACCATATTCCGGAAAATGTCTAACTGCCATCATTGATCCACTAATCTAATCCTTTAATCGCATCCAATGCTTAAAGTTTTATACCTATACTGAGCGTAAAAATATACAGTTAACAAAGTTACATTTAACAATGCCTGCTGCCCTAGAGAGATGACCTATTTCATCGAGTCAATTACTGTACAGACATTTAATTCCTGCACCAGTCGACCGGACGTCTGCCAGTGCCTGGTTGTAAAAACCCCCATGGATAACATGTAATAAAATAAGCCAAGCGCATCAATGACCCACGACTAGCTTACGAATCAAAGCTACTTTCAGTTGGAAGGTCATCCATGCATCCATGTCCAGGAAACAGCCCGTACGAAAAAACTATGTGTTATGCATAATTGAAGAATATGCATATTTTTCGCATAAGTTATGCATAATTTATGGATAAATTATGGAAAACTTACGCATTTCCTGCCTGTTGGGAGGTAGATAACCCGGAGGAAACCCATAAAAAAGGGGCAGGATACACATAAAATAAAAAAAAAACACGAAAAATATTATGCATATTTCGCATTCAGCAAAATATGCATAAAATATGCATAGAAAACAAGGAGGAAAGGCGAAATTATGTGTTTACTATGCATATATTATGCATAACCTATCCCTTTCCTATGTGTTGTCGGAAATCTACCTATTTTCTTCGTGTTTTTTTTTTTTTTGCATATTTTATGCATAAATTTCGCATATATTCAGGGAAAGTTATGGATAAGTTATGCATAATCCAGTGGACATATATTATGGGTTTTCTTCGGGTTTCCTTCGGGTATATTATGTGTTGAGCCATAAAACTCTCTGGGTGACAGGAAGGAAAGTTTGTCAGATGAGTTACGCCGTAACAACTTATAGGCGGCGCCAGTAGTATTGAGAAATGAACTGCCACCGGTCATTTGAGGCAGCTTATGGGGTTAATTTCTTATACTCTGTTTTTCTTCTACCGGGCTTTTATTTGACAATTTAGCCCATACAACCTATATATTACCTGAAAGGTCTTATGAAGAGGAATTCATTAGCAACAGCAGCAGCAGTAGTAGTAGTAGTAGTAGTAGTAGTAGTAGTAGTAGTAGTAGTAGTAGTAGTAGTAGTAGTTATAGTAGTAGTAGTAGTAGTAGTAGTAGTAGTAGTAGTAGTAGTAGTAGTAGTAGTAGTAGTAGTAGTAGTAAAATTGCATAGGCACATAAGGCTCTGTTACCAAACCTCTGTTATTGTCACTTTTTCTGCCATTTTGCGACATTGTTGTAGTAGCAGCTGCAGCAACAGTAGTTGAAGTAGTAGTAGTAGTAGTAGTAGTAGTAGTAGTAGTAGTAGATCATTGTAGCCATAGTAATAGTGAACATGCATAGGGAAGAGATCTGTCACCAGAACTTTTCAGATGAGTGGGTGTTATCTTTAATACGTTCATATTGATAAAAATAGTTATACTACTACTACTACTACTACTACTACTACTACTACTTCTAATGATAATAATAATAATGATGATAATAATAATAATATTTATAATAATAATTATGATGATACAAGCGATTTTCCATGACCTGTCGCTAAGGAGATTATGGGCAAAGCCTAGTCGTAAATGAGGGGCCAATTTTGTACCCATAGCGAAATAAAGAGGGCGCTTCTTGTCACTTCCTAAGCTAGATAAGGGACGTGAATGGTACAGGGTGGGGCTTATTGTGTCACGTGGTTTTGACATCACATCCTTGGGAAAGTAGCGCCAAATTCAATTCACGCCAGGCGCGACCAAGCCGTATCTCTGTGATGTAACTTGTGTTTGTTGGTAATTCCAAATTAAAAGAATATATAATATTAAACATACAAATATGGCAGCACCTTAAGAGTTTATTTAGCAATATAAATTTTGATAAGTCTTTTTCTAATGTGTATAAATCACTTTCTGATATTTATAAATTACTGCATTTACAAATATTAGAAAATAAATTATGAATACGAAAAAATGATTTATAAATACTTGAAAATCACATATACATACTACTAATAATACAAATACTAATCATAATAATAATGTTAATAATAATAATGATATAATAATAATAATAATAATAATAATAATAATAATAATAATGAAAATAATAATAATAATAATAATAATGTTAATGATAATGACAATATTGATATTAATTATAATACCCAATTTGCATAGAAAAGCTTTCATTCTGTTTGATAACAGTAGTAGTAGTAGTAGTAGTAGTAGTAGTAGTAGTAGTAGTAGTAGTAGTAGTAGGAGGAGGAGGAGGAAGAATTGTAGTAGTAGTAGTAGTAGTAGTAGTAGTAGTAGTAGTAGTAGTAGTAGTACATGTAGTAGTAGTGAAATTGCATAGGCACATAATATAAGGCTCTGTTACCAAACCTCTGTTATTGTCACTTTTGCTGCCATTTGCGACATTTTAGTAGTAGCAGCAGCAGCAACAGTAGTTGAGGTAGTAGTAGTAGTAGTAGTAGTAGTAGTAGTAGTAGTAGTAGTAGTAGTAGTAGTAGATAATTGTAGCCGTAGTAATAGTGAAAATGCATAGGGAAGAGAAGTCTCTGTCACCAGAACCTTTCAGATGAGTATGTGTTATCTTTAATACGTTCATATTGATAAAAAGAGTTATACTACTACTGCTACAACAACAACAACAACAACTACTACTACTACTACTGCTACTACTACTACTACTACTACTACTACTACTACTACTACTACTACTACTACTACTACTACTAATAATAATAATAATATTACTAATAATGATAATAATAATAGTACTTATAATAATAATTATGATGATACAAATAAGTAATGATAACACTGACTCACGGCTGGGAAACATTAGATAGGCGCTTACATGGCAGGCAGGAACAGAATAGAGACATGTGACAATACACACATATCTCTTCTCTCATGGGGCGCACACCCCATGAGAGATGAGATAAGGATGAGGAAGGACTCTCAAGGCTTGAAACGTCTGGAGCCAAACGTGGCTTCTTGTAATAAGAGTCAATGGACCCTCCTTTCATTGCATAAAGGCCCATAAAGTTGTTGTAGTAGTAGTATATATATCAAGGACCAGTTGCTCATCTAAGATTTATCATCTAAGTTTATCATATATATATATATATATATATATATATATATATATATATATATATATATATATATATATATATATATATATATATATATATATATATATATATATATATATATATATACAAATATGGAACTTTGTTATCTGATTTTTGTCATTTTCTGCCATGTTGCGACATTGTAGTAGCAGGGGCAGCAGCAGCAGAAGCAGTAGTAGTAGTAGTAGTAGTAGTAGTAGTTGTAGTAGTAGTAGTAGTAGTAGTAGTAGTAGTAGTGGTAGTAGTAGTAGTAGTAGTAGAAGGAGTAGTATTAGCAGTAGTAATAGTAGCAGTAGTTCTGTAGTAGTAGTAGTAGTAGTAGTAGTAGTAGTAGTAGTAGTAGTAGTAGCAGTAGTAGTAGTAGTAGTGGTAGTAGTAGTAGTAGTAGAAGGAGTAGTATTAGCAGTAGTAATAGTAGTAGTAGTTCTGTAGTAGTAGTAGTAGTAGTAGTAGTAGTAGTAGTAGTAGTAGTAGTAGTAGTAGTAGTAGTAGTAGTAATGATAATAATGAAATTGCATAGGCACCTTTTCAGATGAGTGTGTGGTATCTTAAATATCTTAAATACGTTCATGGTGATTGATCCTAGAGTCCTTGTATTGGCTTAAATTGTTTTACTAATAATTCCCTCAAGTATAGAGGGGCACATCTTTGCAATCATTTAAATGTCATAAGTCGAATCTTGTTCTAACAAGATGATAATAATAATAATAATAATAATAATAATAATAATAATAATAATAATAATAGTAATAATAATAATAATAATAATAATTATAATAATAACAATCATACTAATAATAATAATAATAATAATAATAATAATAATAATAATAATCATTTATGATTACGATAACTTATCGCTGGGAAACAGGAAACTTTCTTTTGTTTGGATTAGACAAGCACATGCATGGTAGGCAGGGACAGAAAGGGGAAAGGTGACAATCCAAAAGGACAAGGATGTAAACACTTTTGAAAACCATCTAAACCCTGTCATGTTGGTATTCATTGGATAGCTCTCATAGAGTACTCTTAAATGCGTACCCATATGTCAGGGTTTCAGTCATTGTTTTGCCTCATTTTGTATGAGGCAAATGATCCACCAGCAGCATAAGGGTTAACCTATTGGGGATCCTTGCAACAGGGTTCACTGAGATCAACATAAGCAAACATTGTAATAGCTTCAAGATAACATCGCTATAGATCCTATACAGAAAATGTACAAAAGACTATGCTTTTAAAGAGGAGCTTTCCGTACGTATCCAGGAGAAGGTAACCATCCATCCCAATGGGCTCCTGCTGTGCAGGCGACATTATCAACATCCTGCTGCTATTAGATACGCTCCCTAGAGAGATGGGGAGCTACATCCTCGCCTCCATGTGCTTCCACACGGACCTACACCTACACAAATCAGAACTCATAGAGGTTTTTATGCGACGGTATACTATTGTACCTGTTCATAAAGACCTTTCTCCCTACACACATGTGGATAGCCTAGATTTCTAGGCTGTCATATGTATTTTTCTGTTGTTTTTTTTGTTACCAAGCACCAAATAGTCTAGGTGCCACAGTGGTCATTTGGTTTACACCTATCTCACCGGGGGAATAGAGCAGGAACCAGTATACACAGTGGAGGATGTCAACGTTTTAGGGACTAGGAACCTAGCCTAACCTGTGCAATGCACTTGCATCAGATGGTCTGGCTGTCTAGGTCAGACAGGCTTATCAGGACTGTGCCATCCCATTGATAGGGGTTGGGGGGGGGGGGGGCTATTTTTAGACTCAGGTAGGTCTTTGTTTCCAGCCCTAGAGAAAGGTCGCTGAAACTTCCTGCCAGCAAGAGTCACAGAGATCAACACCAACTGAACACAGAAATAAACTGGAGTTGTCTTCGGGATGGCACTATCAGAATACTTTGATAAGCTACCAACACTATTCGATAAAGATGTATAAAGCTTTCTGCTTAGAAGTTATTTCAATTGAGCTGAGAGTAGTAGGTTATGTATTTCTCTGAATTGAGTTAATCAATCTCAGATTTAATAGTCGCAGAATCGATCGCCCTCTGATCATAGACATTCTTGATACACACAGAAATGAATGGAGAAAGACGTCGAGGGTACGCCGCTGCAATATCTACATTCTAGGACGTTATAAAGTATTAAGGTGCGGTAGGAATACACAAGCAGTATCATAATATAATAATAATAATAATGATAATAATAGTAATAATAATAATAATAATATTGTCATTTGATATTGGGCCCTTTCCATATAAACATGTTCAAAAGCGCATTGCATTCCATTGTCAAAGGATAGATGTTGTTATCCACATAGTTAATTGATATATACATCTTTGAACAGATGTGTTTTCAGTTGTCGTATTAAGTATAATACACATATGTAGGTCATTTTGGTAGCGACGTTTTGACTAGGCTTGGATGAAGAAAAGAATGGATATGTAGCGAGAGACCAATTACTATATGCCCCATAGTTACATGCTGGACTCGACTCGCATCGATTCCATTACAGAGAAACCTTATCTCCACCACAAACTGGGGGTGTCCAGAGCACCAATTTTGGCCTAATAGTATGGGGTGCCGACGGAATACAATTCTGTCAGACAGAATTCAATTCTGATGACATAATACAATTCTGTCCAACAGAATTGTATTCTGTCCAACAGAATTGCATTCTGTCGACAGAATACAATTCTGAAAAACTTCCAAAACTTCCAAAAATATTGGCTTTTTGAAACATTGGTGAAAGTTTCAAACTTCTAACTATCCAAATTGCCGTACTTTCAAACAGGTATTGATAAATGAGATTTCAGTCGTATTTCCTTCCTTCCAAATATGCAAGGCACTTAACTTATATATTCTTTTGATTGTTATGAAAAGCCGCAGGGTGACACGCTTAATAAATAAAATTTCTAAACTTTTCCTAGTGGTACAAATATTGGTCTGGGACTTTATTTCCTAACACTGTAAAGCAAACAATATCAAATATTACGAATAAAGTAAGTTGCCAATTATAAGAATACAATTTACACAAAAGGAAATTTTTGCATGGCAACAAGAAAAGTGTAGCGACCCACTTGTCTATTATGTTATTAGAAACGGCAGCTTCTAAAATGCGGAACTGGAATACTAGTATTTGTAAAACTTGTGACGATGTGATGGACCAAGTATGAAAGAGCAAGTCAAGGGCTTTATTTTCAAGACCATCTTTAGGCGACCACTCTAGGGGGTAGATATCTATCAATATCTATCATTGATCTATACCTGCCATTCTGTCCGTCTGCCTGTATTTCCCTCTATCTATATATCTATCTACTCTATATCAATCTATCTATCTATCAAGTGTTCTATCTATTTGTGTTAGAGCCTTGGATAAATACAGATCTTTTCTTCATCTAAGGTGAGAGCATCCACACACACATAGATTGATAAATAGATCGATAGAATTACAGAAAGTCAGGTACATAATATAATATAATATATTGACTGCATCGTAACATAGTTTATGAACCAAATCATCTTTCTGTCTACATGTGATCCCGCATACACGCGCACGCACACATCCATGCATGCCCGCACACTCCTTATGAAATCATTTGTGGTAAGTTTCAAGTTCCTACTATGAAAATTGCATCTTCCAGAAGCAAATCCCTAAAATCACTAGTTTTAATGCCATTGTTTCTGTAAAATGCCCCAAAACGTAGCATATCATGAAAATATTCAAACATAACTCACTTTCTGTATCTACACCTTCTTGGGTAGTTTTCTAAACCAAAACTATTTAGTTTTGAGTTTGGAATAGTCCACAGGGTGACATTCAAGTTTTGGGAAATTACAAAAATTACTAATTTTTGATGATTTTTACCCCAAAATCACTCACAGCAGGAGGTTCATTGAATTCACACTAACGCAACATGTTCTATGATCAAAAGCATCCTCTTGAACACATTTGTAGCAAGTTTTGAGTTTCTATCTCGAAAAATGAATTTTCTAGAAGGAAATCCAAAAAAACATACTTTTTTGGTGATTTTTTGCATAAAATGCCCCAAAATTCCCATATGAAGCAAAAGCAGACATGTCATCCACCCGTACGCTAAAGCCCATCCTATGTAGAGATGAATAAGCATGGATGACGACTTGTAAAGAAAAAACGCCATCAAAAGTATAATTCTGACATTTGACCACCCGCCTATCAGGGGAATTTTTTAATTTCGAAAAAGAGCGTTTGTATCTTTTTGTATTCTTGTAATAAAAGAGACATTTTATACATTTTTTTCAAGTATCTTAAGGGCAAGCGTGTCAAAATTAGATTCACTATGTTCCTCAGAACATCAGCTTTTTAAATATATAAGGTTTATATGGGTTACGACAAACATGTTACCCGGAAATTGCCATTATTTGTTCGAATGTACTTTTTCATTTAATGAATTGATTGTGGGAGACACCTGGTGGTGGATAGGATAACAAAAATTACCCTTAATCTTGTACAATTTTTACAACAGATATGAGCTATCTCTTAGTGAATCCTATGCGAAAATTATGCATAATCTGCTAATAAATTATGCATAAATTATGCATAATTTATGGATAATTTATGCCCTAAGGCAAAAATAGTTTATCCATAAATTATGCATAACTTATGCGAAAAATATGCATATTCTTCAATTATGCATAACACATAGTTTTTTCGTACGGGTCCGTATCCCTTTTAGAATTTAGATGTTACTTCTTAATATTGAATGCTTTTATTTACTGAAAATCATTTAAGATGAATTAAAATACGTACAGTGAAATCTACTCGTGACCTATTTATCAAACGTATAAATGTCTAAAGTATTCTACACACTGATGATTTGATATATAAACTCATATACACACACAACATTTAGTATATATATTTATACATTTGTAGCCAAAGATGTGACCTACTGTTCGTTAGTGTACCTGCAATGTACATGGACAATAGTCTATTGGTATGCATATACAAATACACACATAACGTAATCATTAAAATAAAGATTCTGGTACCAGCTGTCAATCTTCAATGTGTTCACAATAAACTATTCTTAATACCTAACGTGCCTTTGCTAATTCATACACGCAATAACTGAAGATTAAGCTCCCATCTTTACAGTTAGTATCTAAAATTGATAAGATAAATACGCTCTGAAATGGAGAGGGATACACAATGCATTTCACTGTTATCGCAAAATGGTCTAAAAATTGGTTCATGATATATCACTGTTTAATGTTCCTAGTTATAGAGTAAAGTAATTGTCTATTTTTTAAATTAGGAATATTGAGAAACTGAGATCTTTAACTGTTCTATAGCAGTGGGAATTGAAACGGGCAATACACTTGCCTTTAATGCATACATGTTGGCATCAACTGAATGACCAATATGATTCATTAGAGGACGTGTGTGACAATGGTAGCCTTGCTGGCACATCCCTCATATCTTATTTTACAAGTATTCAAAATGCTTTCATCGTTTTTCAGATTTGGATGATAATTCACAAAAGACAATTATATAAAACATACGCTGAGGGTATACCGTTGTTTATGGGGCTAATAAAGGGGTTTGAATCCCAGGTTTGAATGAAAGTTTTACGACGTATAAAACGATATTTCTGTGCCAAATTAGAATAACGATTCGGTTGTGCTTGTTGTTAAGGGGAAATAAGCAACCTAAACAATGTGTTATAAACAATGTGTTATCGTAGTCAATTTTATATTCCAATCTAAATTCACAACAGTACTACTAGTTATCTCCGACACTCGGTTTTCGAGAGAACCGGATTGACAACATCTCCTTACACACAACATGTACAATATTTTAAGATGTACATCTATCCAAGTTCTCATTTAAATCATTTCTATAATGTACATATGTATATGTATATCTATAATTAAACACCTCTCCTTTTGACTAGTACAGAACCGTAATAATACACATGGTATAGATTATTTCTACTACTTGCTATCTAATGGACGTGCAAATCTAAATTAGCAATACTTACAAACTCACGCACATAATTATATATATTTATATTTATATATATATATATATATATATATATATATATATATATATATATATATATATATATATATATATATATATATATATATATATATATATATATATATATATATATATTTATTATATATATATATATATATATATATATATATATATATATATATATATATATATATATATATATATATATATATATATATATATATACTATGAATTGTGAAAATCTACCATTTTCTAACTGTACAAGTAAATACACATTCATTGATGATACATTTGATCTTTTTGTTAGTATACAATAAATTTAACTTCCACTTGACTAATGGTTTAATTCCCTAGTGTATGTAGCATGTCTTATTCACAGCGTCTAAATATTAAATGTTTTACACACATTTTACACTTACAAGGAGACACAATGATTATCATAATATGTTTATCATTTACCATGAGCTAAAACTGTACATATTTTACCACGTGGCATCGAGGCAATTTGAAGCGACATTTTCCACTTATCACATTTAAAGGAAAGATAACAAAACACACTGAGAACTCAGTCCAAGTTGATCAGGGTAGTAAGGGATAATGCAGTGGAGTGTATATATATATATGTATGCGTATATATATATATATATATATATATATATATATATATATATATATATATATATATATATATATATATATATATTTATATATATATATATATATATATATATATATATATATATATATATATATTCGTTTCGAAAATGTGAATCTATCAATCTATTTAAGTGACGCGTCTTTAAACACACGAGTTACCGCAAAGCCTGCCTTCAAAATGACGTCATTCACTTGATTCTATCTACCCCTGTTTCCATATAAGCCAAACGTATATATTTCAGATCGTTATCATGATTGTGGTCGATTGATATTTATCAAATACGAATTCAGTTTAGGCTGACGTCAAATGGATACAGTTTTATGGTTTTCAATATCATATTCTTTACAGCGAAAATAAAGAAATTGGTTTTTAAGGAAAGAGTTACGTATACGATTTAGTTATAAGTGTTTAGTGAGTGTTTAATGACCTCTATTGGTTAAGCAAACATAGAATACACTGATCTGTGGAAGAAACCCTGATATCAACATGTCGTTGGATTAGATATATTTGCTACTATATATGCTGTGTTGAAAATGTCTTGAAGATGAAGTCTTTCTATCAAATATTTACCCTTTGTTGTTAAAGAGTTGTTGTATAAAGACTTTCGCTCTGGTGAAGTTCAATAGTATGCTATTCAGTCCTACAAGTAGTTACAGAGATTAAAAATGACAGCTGTAATATCCTGGATGTTGTGTAGGTTCATCGTCGCCGGCATTGTTGTAGTACCACGTGACTTTACAAGGAAGTCCCAATGACGTCATAGCACTGCTGGACAAGCCATGCAGGGGCACGTTTCATCACAAAGTTCGTCTGGCCATTTTTATCATATCTGGATACGTGTGAGGCCGTGAGAAAAGGCGGATGCTCAATCTTGGGAAACCCTCATACAGTGGCGCCCTCTACAACCTAGCTCAGTGCACACAACTTTAGTTGCACGTTCTTGTTTTCAAAATGCGTCCTCTCTGCCAACTCGTAGGCTATACACGGTAACTAACGCCACAGATCAATTCTGATATCAACACTGCTCTCTTCGCCATTCAAATGGCAAACAACAAACCACTGCGCATGCGCAACCGGCAGGCCAAGCCAAATGCTTTGTTCAAATCAAGAAACTTGCATATATACCATATGCGCATATCTAGTGGAACCCACGGGACCAGATAAACGTTTTGCACACGCGCAGTAGGTTGTATGTTCGTCGGTTTGTAGTGACTAGAATAGCAAGTCATGCATGTAGGCACCAAAAAGTCTTCAAAGTCGTTTAAAGCGGCACCATTTCTGTTGCATTGACAGTACGGTACGATGGTTGATTTTTATTGGGTTCATCGACGTCTGGTCTGAAGAGTAGCTTGCATCTCTGAAGAAAAGAAACGCGAAACAAGCTAAGTAACCAAAGTTGTATGTTTACAAACTCACTCATATGCCTAGATACTAGGCTGTTTTGGAAATACTGATATTTATTTCGTTCTGCTCCTACCCAAGTTGTCAAGTGAATAGTATTACACTTTAGTTGGTTGGAGTAGAATGCTAACCCATAAAAGACTAGGAATTTGGTCCTAATAATAACAATAATAATAATGATAATAATAATAATAATCATAATAATAATAATGATAATACTAATAATACTGATAATCATAATAATAACAATAATGATAATCATAATTACTATAATAATAATAATAATAATAACAATAATAATAATAATAATAATAATAATAATAATAATAACAATAACAGTTTAAATACCATGTGTAAATACAATAACGAGGGAGTCTTTTTGTGGTAAACTTACGGTTCTGAAATCTCCTGGAGTAACAGCGAATTTGTAGATGGCGTATCCTGGTATGACCAAGATAGATGTCAAGGCCAGACACCAGCCAATGAACTGTCCCCACCATGGGTACTCATAGTCGATGTACTTGAGAGGCTTGAAAGCGATCAATCCATACAGAAATACTCCCTAAAGAAGATAACACAGTTATTAAATACATGTTCATACATATCATATATATATATATATATATATATATATATATATATATATATATATATATATATATATATATATATATATATATATATATATATATATACACACACATATATATATATATATATATATATATATATATATATATATATATATATATATATATATATATATATATATATATATATATATATATATATATATTTATATATATATATATATATATATATATATATATATATATATATATATATATATATATATATATATATATATATATATATATATATATATATATATATATATATTACATTATGTAAATCATTGGCTGTATAGTTGGGCAACATACCTTAAGCACGTGACAACTTTGAAAAATTCAAATTTCTATATCTTCAATCTTGATCAATAGAATATATATATATTTATAGATAGATAGATAGAGATGTTAAATGTTAGATCATTTTGATGCATAGTTGACTTTCACAATTAATACAATATTATGGACAGAAGTCGCTAAAGGTTCTGATCCAACAGTTACTAAAATGGCATCAGCAGCTAATCAGGGTTCATGTTACACCTCCACAGACTGATCAATATTCACGTTAGTATCGAATTGTTTGTTTAGATTGTTACTGGAAATGATTACTAATATCCACGATAAATATTACACTATTAGTTTTCCCTCTTTGCTGCTCTACGTCATTACTGGTGAAGTTCTATTCCTAGACAAGACGACAGGTCCGTGATACAAATGGAAATTATGTTTATGTTTTCAAAACAAGACCATAGATCCACTCGAAGTGTTTTTAGTTCTGAGATTCGAACGTTTGACGCCTGATTACCACCTCGTTTTATATATATATATATATATATATATATATATATATATATATATATATATATATATATATATTTATATATATATATATATGTGTGTGTGTGTGTATACATCTACGCTAATTCTTATCGAGGTTACTTACAATGCAGATTGCAGGAGTGGTGAATACCCAGCATATCTTCCAGAATATGAAGGGATAATAGCCAATCATATCTTTGAGGTTGTCATAGTACCGATTCACACCTAAAATAAAATAGACGTAAAATGTAATTATTTATTTCCACTGCAGATGTACATGCATTCAGCTATACATCTCTGACCCAATCAATTCTGGCAGTGACATCTATTGGTGGGTTTATAAACCAAATATTTCGGCACTTTAAATACAGTCACGTAGATTGAATAAAAGACGACTGGATACTGGACTATGGTGTATTTTGAAATTTTGCTTTCTTTATGTTTAGTTGGTGAGTGGTGCACTGCTCAATAGCATGGAAGCTTGTCGTTACAGGATCACACGATAACCTGACAACACAGAAAATGAAAACCATAGTAAGTAAAGAATATAATGTTTCATCAATATTTTCGAACTTGGTGCTTTCATCGTATCTAGGACGATCGTCTAAGGATTCAGTAAATATTTAGTTAAAACAAAAACACGAGGGAAGAGTGAAAACATTGAAAATTTGGAATACGTCAATTGAATACAAAACCGCTTATAAAGTACCCTTGAAATGAAGATAAAAGTAAATGAAAATTATGCAGCTTTTAATCTTACCATAGGCCCATGATATAGCGATACACTCGAAGAAGATTAACCAGAGTAGACAGAAGCCACTGGCCGCATAGTATTCAAAAATTTGGAACACGTACATTCCGCCCTGAAAACAAATAAGAATACCATACAAATGAAAAATATTCTACCATTATCAGGCAAAGAATTCGAATTGAATGAACCTGATTCTTAAAGGCTATTTTGAAGGATCGTTGAAGGGCCAGGGTGTGTGAGAAAGTCACCAGTGACTTGTGATAAG
>OZ012697.1:31663115-31686570 GCA_963942565.1 Maea johnstoni | reverse complement strand
CTACTACTACTACTACTACTACTACTACTACTACTACTACTTCAACTACTGTTGCTGCTGCTGCTACTACTAAAATGTCGCAAATGGCAGAAAAAGTGACAATAACAGAGGTTTGGTAACATAGCCTTATATTATGTGCCTATGCAATTTCACTACTACTACATGTACTACTACTACTACTACTACTACTACTACTACTACTACTACATGCACTACTGCTGCTGCCGCTGCTGCTGTCGCTATAAGCAACGACGGAGAATGTTTTTCACTGTGTTTTTTTACATTCTTGATACGGGTCTACTACTGCTACTACTACTACTACTACTACTACTACTACTACTACTACCTACTACACACGCACATGTACTATAAACAACCCTCACAGGGTATGGGAACGGAGCATATGGTTTCGATGCGGTCGGCACGAATCCTGTTTTCTAATGATGCTGGATGACACTTTCAAGCATTGTGATGCAGGAAATACATACTGAAGAAAACCTATCCTCATTGTGACAAGATGTCGCCTCCATTTATTAAAAGAATAGGGCCTCCTGTCCAGTGACAAACTTCCTCGAAACAGCAATAGCTGCAAGAATAGCTCTCGAGGCCGCCAGCACATCCCCATTTTCGTAACCTCTTGATCTTTAGTGACCTACTTACTAATGTAATCTATATTCAATGATAATGATTCTTAGAGGATATCAAAACGCATTTTTAATGGTGAGCCACTACTCTGCGTTGATTATTACAAAAGTCATAGATATCTTAGTTTCCCCCACCCCAAAATTTTACCTTTATTTTGCTACCTGGTTGACGAGGAGTGACACCATTTTCTCGCTTACTGCCTGGTTACAAAAAGCGGTCTACCCTGATCTTTCTCATCTTTGGGATAGCCAGCCACAACCGTATGGAGGGTAACTTACGGCACATCTCATGCACACGAAAACCCACCCAGCCCATAGTCTAAATGGAATCCCTCGGGAACAAGACACGGACGGAAGTGGACGAGTGTCAAGAAGGGGTTAATGTTCAGACCTGGGAAAAAGTTACATAGTGCTACTACTTTACATTTGAAAATGAGATTCCTTTGGATCTCATTTTTCTAATACTATTCGAAAGTAGTAGTAGTAGTAGTAGTAGTAGTAGTAGTAGTAGTAGTAGTAGTAGTAGTAGTAGTAGTAGTAGTAGTAGTACTGTAGTAGTAGTAGTAGTAGAAGTAGTAAGTCGTAGTTCTACTTTTCGGTAAAATACACAATTTTACCTGGTGCTCTCGTATGTATGTATGTATGTATGTATGTATGTATGTATGTATGTATTTATGTATGTATTTCAATGACTGTAATACCAACACAAAATAACGCCATGCTCCATTATCTTACCACTTAGCAAGATAAATTCTATGAAACGTAAGAGCAGGAAACAGAAACATATAATTCATTCATTTAAGAGATTAGTAAGACCATCTTTCATCTGAAATAAGCCTATGAATATGATTACTAACGCAGGAAATGCACATCTCTGTTAGTACAAATGGAAACCTCCTTAATGTAAACGCCTTCGTATCATTACATAAACTCAATTGCCAGCCTGGTAGTTGAGTACCTAATTCAAGGTGCTGTTTGTTTATGATGATAATAGGTTATCATGGTTCCAGATGGGATATCTTTAATATATCTATCCGCATTTCTATATTTATAATTGCCTTTGTGGTCTTCCCCCGCACACACATTCACATATATATATATATATATACATATATCGGTTTTCCGCAGTGTAAGTCCTTAAAATTATATCACCAATAGCACAGTGGCACGTCTGAGAAGGTGACAGTAATAAGAGTTTTAGGACCTCCTTGCTCAAGCTAGTGTGAGGCACTTTCCTACTTAAAGCCCCTGTGCTAAAACACACTCAGGCTGCAGCCCGGGTTCTTATCTCCCACCCTATAAATAGCCGGGATCCGCACTCATCTGCAGTTGTGCCCCGGATGCGCTGTAGAATCCCAGGGGGGAAATGAACACAACGGTACCTAAGCTGTTGTGTAGTTTACATCTCATAATTACCTAACAATAATAAACTTATGTGGCTATTTTGATGAGATGCGGTACCCTTCAATAACATATCTTGCCGTGTTTCGTTTCTTTGGCACAATGTCAAGACTCCCCGTTTACTGGAAAAGTGTATCATTAAAGGGCAAATGCACCATCATAATGATTTAGGTTCAAAATGTGCCTATACGTGTCACCTTTCTAATAAGACCACCCGCAAGTCTGTCCTCCTCAGCACTCCTCAGATATGGCTTATGAAGGTTAGTAAAAAGCTAGCCTGAGTCTGGGCATGGAGGCTGACATTGCAGGCCAATTAAGCCCAATTAAGCACAATCAGTGGTATGAAGTGACTGCCAGTGCTGCTTCTGATTGGTTGAGAGATATCAGTGGCTGGAAGTGATATCTCTCAACCAATCAGAAGCAGGGCTGGCAGTCACTTCATAAGCACCACTTCTGATAATGGCAGCCTCTATACCCAGACTCAGGCTAGTTTTTTACTAACTTTCATAAGCCATATCTGAGGAGTGCTGAGGAGGACAGACTTGCGGGTGGTCTTATTTGAAAGGTGACACATATAGGCACATTTTGAACCTAAATCATCATGATGGTGCATTTGCCCTTTAATCTGTAAATATGAAATGTAAGCTATACAATGGCATAAGTGCCGTAGTCTACATTTAACTCAGTTTTCAGATATTTAAGTTTTACACTCTACCCGATACACGGGTCATTTAAAAAATTTGAATATCAGAAAACAGGGTTTATGCTATTGTAAAGGTTACATAGTTGCGGAATAATGGTGAACTTATCAGTAAATGGCAAGTTTGAGATAATGTGGCACCTTTAAAGAACATATCTTGATGTGTTTTGTTTTTTGGCAAAATGTCAAGAATTACCCTTTACTTGAAAATGAGAGTCTACCATATGATCATTCATGTCTTTGATGAGGTGCAAGGTACAACCTTAACAGGGGATCTGCACGATGAGTATCTTAAAAAACATTTTTGAAATTTCCCTTAAGCCTCAAAATTACTAACAGCACGTGGTTTACATAGTAAGTGCTGATTTTCAGCAGGGGCGGGTTTTCTTTGGTTTGGTAAGGCCTCGTGTTCGACTGGGCGTTGTTCAGGACCATCAACGTTGATCAACGTGGTGAGAAAACGGAATCAGAACGGTACCAACGTTTACATGCGATGACGATCTGAACGGGAAACGTTGGATCAACGCTGATCAACGTTTATGGTTTTGAACAAGGCCCACGTCGAACCCGAGGCTTTACCAAACCAAAGAAAACCCGCCCCAGGATGATCCCCCCTGGTTCCGCCCCTGTAATCAATGTATCAATAATGCAGATGCTTGGCAGACAGACATATCATTGATAAATAAGGTCATGATTTATAACACTCGCTGTACTAAATGAAGATGGGGCGGTGTTTGTTAATTGATATCACTGATATATATATATATATATATATATATATATATATATATATATATATATATATATATATATATATATATATATATATATATAATTTTAATCATTCCCACTCACAATTATTTTCAAAGTAAAAGTATATGTCATTAGTATATCCATCTGTCAACCCGTCCTCTCTCTCTCTCTCTCTCTCGAAAAAAAAAAAAAAAAAAAAAAGATGGGGTGGTGTACGTTTATGAAATCACTGATATATCTAATTCCAGCCATTTCTACTCAAAACTATTTTTAAAGAAAAGCATGTCATTTACATATCGATCTGTCTATCTGGCCATCTCTCCGTCGTCCGCCCGACCCCCCCCCCCCCTCTCTCTCTCTCTCTCTCTCTCTCTCTCTCTCTCTCTCTCTCTCTCTCTCTCTCCGTAAAGTATGCTGCTCAGCCCGGGTAGCTTATGCACTTATACAAAACATTTCTTGAACTATAGAAAAGTGTTTGCAAGCGCAAATATGCATGGTACCCATCCCCCTCCGTAGTGTGTTAAATTGTCAGGGGTTGGTGTTGCTCTTCCTTTATCTGACACCTCCAAGGGACGTGTCCAGAAGCTCTGGGCGCACAGGCATCGTCCAGGGTCTTCATGCCGCCTAAACTCTTTAGGTACATGCCATGGGTTTCCCTCGATCATCCGGATAGGCCACTGTATTACAGTTAGCCTAGAATTCTAGGCTGCCATATGTATTTTTCTGTTTTTTTTTTTTTTCTGTTACCAAGCACCAAATAGTGTAGGTAGCCACAGTGGTCAATTTAGTTTACATTTATCTCACCAGCATTCCCTGTCAGTCCCTTCATCTGTCCGCCCGCCCCCCCCCCCCTCTCTCTCTCTCTCTCTCTCTCTCTCTCTCTCTCTCTCTCTCTCTCTCTCTCTCTCTCTCTTTAAAAAAGATGGGGTGGTGTACGTTACTGATATATCTAATTCCAACCATTTCTACTCAAAACTATTTTGAGTAAAAGCATGTCATTTGTATATCGACCTGTCTTTCTGTCTGTCTATCCGCCCGTCCGTCCGCCCGACCCCCCCCCCCTCTCTCTCTCTGTATGTCTCTCCGTACCTCTGTTAACTCTCTCCCCCTCTCTCTCTCCTGAAGTAAGCACACACGGACCTAGTCCGTACACTGTATGCACTTGCTATTTATAGTCTCAGGCGCGACCCGCCTGATTGGAACACAGCGTTTTTACGAGGGGCTCTCCTGACACTGCCCTGATAAACAAACTATGATTGTGTTGGCCTTTGTGTTAGCGGACCAGTCGGACCTTCCGGAGAGCTATAAAGCTCTAAAAATCGGCATTCAAAGCACCCACTTGCTCATTTTTTTTTAATTTGTACAAGGTGAAATCATGTAGGCACACTCGTCCACCTGACGACCAACTCAGGGTTAAGAAATCAGGTGTTGCAACGGAGATTACCCGTTGAAAAGGAAAGGGCCTACTGTCTTATAGTATATATATATATATATATATATATATATATATATATATATATATATATATATATATATATATATATATATATATATATATATATATATATATATATATATATATATATATATTATAATTGATATTTAAAATCGGACCTATCTATCATTTTCAAAAGGATTTTTATAAAAAAATATCAGTGGACAGACGTTAATTGCCCATATATACAAATAAACTCGAATTATCTCTTTTGAGTTACCTCTGATTCGCGAAATAGTAATATATATATATATATATATATATATATATATATATATATATATATATATATATATATATACATACTTACATATATATATATATATATGTATATATATATATATATATATATATATACATACTTACATATATATATATATATTATATATATATGATAAACTCTCAAAATGAGCCGTCACGAATGGATTATATATCTCTTGATGATGATGTAGGAAAATTCCAAGAGGCGTCTGTGTTAAGGCGCACATATGCAATACGTTTTTAATGCTTGATCTTTGAGTCTTTGTATTTGCCTGTTCGACTAACAATCTCCCTAAGTAGAGAGGGGTACATCCGTGCTTGGATTAAGAAAAGAATGGATATGTAACGAGAGACCAATTACTATATGCCATATAGTTACATGCTAGCCTCATGCCAGGACTAGCAGATAAGGCAGCAGCACGAGGTCACGTGGGAACAAGGACCAATCAGGGCTCCCGCATCGATTACATTACAGAGAAACCTTATCTCCACCACCTGCTGGGGGTGCCCAGAGCACCTATTAGCGACTATTAATTGACACTGGTTGAGGCTAGCATGTTCAGGTTGACCGGCTGGTTTCCATTCCATGTGTTGGTCTTCTAAGATCCGTGTATGCATTTTACGGTCATGAGCAGAATCTTGAACTAAACCACACACACACACACACACACACACACATATATATATATATATATATATATATATATATATATATATATATATATATATATATATATATATATATATATATATATATATGTGTGTGTGTGTGTGTGTGTGTGTGTACAAACCGTACATACATACACATATGGACTATACCTTGGATTAAGAAAAGAATGGATATGTAACGAGAGACCAATTACTATATGCCCTATAGTTACATGCTAGCCTCATGCCAGGACTAGCAGATAAGGCAGCAGAACGAGGTCACGTGGGAACAAGGACCAATCAGGGCTCCCGCATCGATTACATTACAGAGAAACCTTATCTCCACCACCTGCTGGGGGTGCCCAGAGCACCTATTAGCGACTATTAATTGACACTGGTTGAGGCTAGCATGTTCAGGTTGACCGGCTGGTTTCCATTCCATGTGTTGGTCTTCTAAGACTATACAAAACCTCATAGTGTAGGTTACCTGAGAGTAGTAGACGGGATGTATTTCTCTGAGGTTACGAAGCACATAGATGTGATCGGCACAGAGACTGTTTTCTAATGATGCTTGATTACACCTTCCTGCTCTGTGGAAGTACATATTGAAGAATTCTCACAAAAAAAATTAGTGAAGTTTTCATATGGTAAAGACGAGATGTCGCCTCCACCCTCAGTCTCCTCTGCCAATGCCCTGATCATGTAGTCTGGTTAACTTGGCCTTATCAGTGCAAAGATGCCACGAACATACCCAAGGGAATTTACGCCCAGGACGTAGTGGCTGTCGCGTGGGCTGTTCTAGCAGCTAGTGCTGTTTGGGGGAACGATGGTACCGTGTTGACCCACTACAGTAACGTCAGGCTAGCCCGAGGATACAACTACATTTACTAGTATGAAGCAGTAGGTATGTAGTCCTATTTCTTCATACCTGTTAATACACCTTCAATTAAGGTTGTTTCCACTCTATGTTCTGAAAAAGAATACCTCATTTGACTGTAATTACTTTTGTTCATCATCTGTCATTTTCCGCTAAACTTGAGTACTTAAAAACTAGTCAATTCTTAAAGGCAAGAGAAACTATGTAATATACTTGGGCACATCCCGAAAAACTCTAAGTTACTAGCATATGCGCCTCTGAGTACTGGTTGTCTCGAACCACTGTTAAAGATCCCGGGTTTGAGACTAGGCCCATGCGGCACATGAGAAAAAATGCTCGTAATATTGAGTTTGTCGGTATTTTCCCGAGGATGTTAAATATTTTCTCTGCCTTAAAGAATGGGCTAGTTTGAAGTACTCAAGTATGGCAGAAAATGACTGATGACGAACATAGGAAAATAATCAAATTATGTATCATTTTCAGAACACAAAGTGTTAACACAGCCCTGATTGAAAGTATTTTGCCTGGTATGTAGAAATAGGGCCCTTCACAGTACTTGTACGAGGCTGGCCTGACGTTAGTGTTGTCTATCAGCACGGCACTATTGTCCCCCAAACAGCACTAGCTGCTAGAAATCTCCTCAGGGCTGCCGGAAACATCCAGACCGTAAATTCCCCTGGGGAAGTTCGCAGCATCTTTGCACTGATAAGCTCTATTTGACCACACTGTACGGCCAGGACCTGGCAGAGGAGGATGGAGTTAAGTTACTAGCATATACGCCACTGAGTACTCGTTGCCTCGAACCACTGTTAAATATCCCGGATTTATATATATATATATATATATATATATATATATATATATATATATATATATATATATATATATATATATATATATATATATATATATATATATATATATATATATATATATATATATATGAAAAATAATCACCAAGCAGTCACAAAAGTGTCCTCACAGCAAGGTGTATGGTTTCTGTTGGGTGAAAAGCTGAACAAAAACGTGTCTAGTGTTTTAAAAACGAGACTCCTGCTCACATCTATGGACCGGCGACCTAATATATGGAATGTGCTAGAAAGACCGATACATAGGCACGATTATCACAGTTTTAACCTTTTTATTCACAAGATCTGTCGAAAGTAAGAAAGAAGTGGCGATGATGACTTCATTCATAACACAATTGCTAGTACTACTGTTGCTGCTACTGTGACTACTTCCGTACCACTACTACTTCTACTACTATAACTACTACTACTACTACTAATACTACTACTACTACTACTACTACTACTTCTACTACTATAACTACTACTACTAATACTACTACTACTACTACTACTACTACTACTACTACTACTACTACTACTACTACTACAATTCTTCCTCCTCCTCCTCCTACTAGCACTACTACTACTACTACTACTACTACTACTACTACTACTACTACTACTACTACTACTACTGTTTTAAACAGAATGAAAGCTTTTCTATGCAAATTGGGTATTATAATTAATATCAATATTGTCATTATCATTAACATCATTATTATTATTATTATTATTATTATTATTATATCATTATTATTATTAACATTATTATTATGATTAGTATTTGTATTATTAGTAGTATGTATATGTGATTTTCAAGTATTTATAAATCATTTTTTCGTATTCATAATTTATTTTCTAATATTTGTAAATGCAGTAATTTATAAATATCAGAAAGTGATTTATACACATTAGAAAAAGACTTATCAAAATTTATATTGCTAAATAAACTCTTAAGGTGCTGCCATATTTGTATGTTTAATATTATATATTCTTTTAATTTGGAATTACCAACAAACACAAGTTACATCACAGAGATACGGCTTGGTCGCGCCTGGCGTGAATTGAATTTGGCGCTACTTTCCCAAGGATGTGATGTCAAAACCACGTGACACAATAAGCCCCACCCTGTACCATTCACGTCCCTTATCTAGCTTAGGAAGTGACAAGAAGCGCCCTCTTTATTTCGCTATGGGTACAAAATTGGCCCCTCATTTACGACTAGGCTTTGCCCATAATCTCCTTAGCGACAGGTCATGGAAAATCGCTTGTATCATCATAATTATTATTATAAATACTATTATTATTATCATTATTATTATTATTATCATCATTAGAAGTAGTAGTAGTAGTAGTAGTAGTAGTAGTAGTAGTAGTAGTAGTAGTAGTAGTAGTATAACTATTTTTATCAATATGAACGTATTAAAGATAACACCCACTCATCTGAAAAGTTCTGGTGACAGATCTCTTCCCTATGCATGTTCACTATTACTATGGCTACAATGATCTACTAATACTACTACTACTACTACTACTACTTCAACTACTGTTGCTGCAGCTGCTACTACAACAATGTCGCAAAATGGCAGAAAAAGTGACAATAACAGAGGTTTGGTAACAGAGCCTTATGTGCCTATGCAATTTTACTACTACTACTACTACTACTACTACAACAACTACTACTACTACTACTACTACTACTACTACTACTACTACTACTACTACTACAACAACTACTACTACTACTACTACTACTACTACTGCTGCTGCTGTTGCTAATGAATTCCTCTTCATAAGACCTTTCAGGTAATATATAGGTTGTATGGGCTAAATTGTCAAATAAAAGCCCGGTAGAAGAAAAACAGAGTATAAGAAATTAACCCCATAAGCTGCCTCAAATGACCGGTGGCAGTTCATTTCTCAATACTACTGGCGCCGCCTATAAGTTGTTACGGCGTAACTCATCTGACAAACTTTCCTTCCTGTCACCCAGAGAGTTTTATGGCTCAACACATAATATACCCGAAGGAAACCCGAAGAAAACCCATAATATATGTCCACTGGATTATGCATAACTTATCCATAACTTTCCCTGAATATATGCGAAATTTATGCATAAAATATGCAAAAAAAAAAAAAAAAACACGAAGAAAATAGGTAGATTTCCGACAACACATAGGAAAGGGATAGGTTATGCATAATATATGCATAGTAAACACATAATTTCGCCTTTCCTCCTTGTTTTCTATGCATATTTTATGCATATTTTGCTGAATGCGAAATATGCATAATATTTTTCGTGTTTTTTTTTTATTTTATGTGTATCCTGCCCCTTTTTTATGGGTTTCCTTCGGGTTATCTACCTCCCAACAGGCAGGAAATGCGTAAGTTTTCCATAATTTATCCATAAATTATGCATAACTTATGCGAAAAATATGCATATTCTTCAATTATGCATAACACATAGTTTTTTCGTACGGGAATTTCCATGTCAATAGATCGATTGACACATACGACCATATAATCCTTGATTTCATGTTACAAATATTACACTGGTAAGTGTATGTAAGAAACATAATTGATATGGTAATTGATCGACGATAAGTACAAAGACAACACGGTAGACAATCAGTATATAAATATAAGTGTACATATCAATTAGAACAGGTCCTTAGGTTCAAAATCAACCAAGTGCCGTTACCTAATAAGTTCATATGTATCGATGCTTTGTTCGAGGCTCATCTTGATCAGTCTGTGTATTTTAATTTGAATAAAGACGGAAATGTTGAATTGCTTTTACATTGTTGGATATTTTCATAAAACCCAGCAGAAACCGTAACCTTTTGATCCCAAACTATCAGTATACTAGTAATACGCCCTTTACTGATTCGTATTTGATTTCACAATCTGTACTTATGTAAAACATGCAGTTGCGTGCTCGTGGAGGTCTGGTTGCAAAAAGGTTAATATATCTATCTATCTATCTATCATTCTATATCTATATCTATATATATATATAAATATATAAATATATAGATGAGTTACCTATGATTAATTAGCGATGGAACCTTGTGACCTCCTTTCTACAGCAAACACTCCCTGCAGGGTTTTAATTTACGTAGGTTCCACTATATATATATATATATATATATATATATATATATATATATATATATATATATATATATATATATATATATATATATATATATATATATATATATATATATATATATATATATATATATATATATATATATATATATATATATATATATAGTGGAACCTGCGTAAATTAAAACCCTGCAGGGAGTGTTTGCTGTAGAAAGGAGGTCACGAGGTTCCATGAGACGCTAATTAATCATAGGTAAATCATCAACAGATTAATTGCAGCACTGCGGGGAGGGGGGCTATAGTTCAAGCATGTTTTGAAGTCAAAATACATTGTTTTAGGAAGAGAAGGAAGCATATTTCATATAGAAATATAAAAGAATAGAGATGTGGCTAGGTTTAAAAGTACAAGTCCTTAAGAAACAGAGCAGCCATGCATAAAATGCCTGAGAGTTAACCACTATTGGACTTTGCATCTGTGGAAGTGGATAATTCTCCATTTGTTATCTATTCGCTGCCACACTATAGTCTCTGTTGTCACTTCAAGTCCGACAACTTCATCCCTGAAAGCAAAAAACATAGCAACAGCAAATTATGTATAAAGAAATATATATATATATATATATATATATATATATATATATATATATATATATATATATATATATATATATATATATATATATATATATATATATATATATATATATATATATATATATGTATATATATATATATATGTATATATATATATATATGTATATGTATGTATATATATATATATATATATATATATATATATATATATATATATATATATATATATATATATATATATATATATATGTATATATATATATATATATGTATATATATATATATATGTATATATATATATATATATATATATATATATATATATATATATATATATATATATATATATATATATATATATATATACATATATATAAATATAAATAAACAAATATAACTTAAACATTTTACGAAGCAAAACAATGCAAAGTTCAACATACTAAGTGCATCAATAGGTTAGAAACAAGTCGTTGTATAATGCAAAACGATATTCTGCTCTATTTTTGCGACAAGCTGTCAAACTTATATATTTCACTCTACAAACGTATTGTTATAAGCATTATCCTCTAAGTTCGCTCATAATATTGCCCATCGAGCTACTGCCCTTGAGATAAGTCTATTTATCAAAGGAGCATCCGTATGTTATAAGTATTTTCTTACATCAAACTGTTAAAATGAAAAGAAATAATTTTACATTGGCTTAAGTCGAATCGTTGTCGTTTCGTATAGTTAAAATGCTATCTTTATTTGATTTGCTTTTTACACTACCATACCTACCTATCTGGTATTTGTAGTATCCTTGTGTACACGATTACCGCTGCGTCTTTACCTAGAACATGCACTGTAGGTTTCACCAATTCAGAGCGAATAACAGCTCCACTCCCAGAGCCTCTGCGATTCTCATGTGTGAACTTTTCTTTTACTAAAACAAAAACACTATATGAGTATTTTCTAAAAGAGATGTATTTAGTGTTTTGGAATATATGAATTGCCTAAATTTTATCCAATGTTTAATTTTTTTAAATGGTGACATTCATATTTACTATACTCACCTATATACTATGTTTGTATATTTTTATATGAAAGAATACAGTCAATAAAGATACATACATACATATAAACATCAATTATCCACTTAGAACTCTACCATATGTACCATCCATAGCCATGTTTAAAAAAAACACAAAAGCAACTAATACAAAAGAAATCATATATTCATGCATACACTAGATAATAAAAGTCAATCAAAAATGTTATTCATAAGATATACGAGAAAACGCACAAACAGCACATCATTTGATAATATCTTCATGTTTTAGTTTTTTTTTCGAAATTATGCATCGAATCAAAAATCTGAATGCTGGTACAGTACGTTGTTTATAATTCACAAACGGATGATAAGTTAATGCGAATTTGTTTGAATTCTTAAAATCAGAATATCAATAGGGGAAAATATGGGTGTATAGTGTTTACTTATTTAAGTAGGCGGCAGGCGTTTATCACGTGACACTACTGAAAATAGTTCGATCCATTTGTCGATCGCTACTGAATCAAACCAAAATGACACGGTAACACTACTGTAGATTCACAAAAGATTGTGTAGAGTAAGTTTTGCGAATTTAAAGAAAATCGAATTTTGCGTTTTTTAACTTTGCGCATTGTCCGCAACATGGAGTGCCAACAGTACATGTACACTTAAATTGGCAGCACTAATCATTTTAAATTTGCGCCCGAAACTTAACGCTAAAAACGCAGAAATTAAACTAACGCAATCTTTACCGAATTTACGGTAAATTAAGTAGCTAAAAAACAGGCTTATCACTTTCAGGACACTCACCCTTTTCAAGCCAGTACTTGTGTACGCCACGACCTTCAATAAGGCTGCCTTTGAATTCAGGTTCAATAAAGCAGGTAAGATTAGACACAGTCTGTGTCCTGAAAAGGTAAGTGAAGATAGTTGACTCAAAAGATAGCACAGGTACTCCTTATTTATATATTTCTAGAAAAGCCTAATCAATGTCCAAAGGGACCAGGATTGAACAAGAGTTTTCTGTTTAAATGCAATATTTATATAAGTTGATTCTGCTGAAATGAGTAAAATATGTCAAAGTTGTTGATATATGCATACTTTGTCTCAACGTAGTTTTCATCCCGGATTCATGTACTTACGACATAGTCTGTTTGAAAGTAAAGTGTTCATTATTTAGACAATCGAGAAGGCTCCCGATGACAAGTAGCGGATTTGGGAGGTGCATTAGTGGTACGTAATAGGTATCTATGTTGGAATTGTACTCAAGGTAACCTTGTGCTTCGATAAGGTCAGAAAGTAGGCTACAGTACCTGCTTTTTTCATCAAACATTTTGTCCTGACTCGCATATTGCCGATTATTTTGTTAAATATTTACTTCGTTATGCTTAGAAAGGTAAATATTCTACCTCAGTATGAAGTAGATACTTCAGACAACACACGAGTACAGTTCAACGGCCAACAGTTAATTAACACCAACCATAAAATGCATAGATAGATAGATAGATAGATAGATAGATAGATAGATAGATAGATAGATAGATACGAATATTACAAAACGAAGAGGAGGAAATGTATGATAAATGTTTTAAACTTACCTATAGTAGGCATATCCGTCCACCATAAACCTTTTTAGGAAATCATTTGTCACGATTAGTATCTCCTGTTGTTGAGTAGATAATTCTGGAAATGCATTATTTAGGCATGTTTACTCATGTTAAAGCCTAAACCATTTTCCTCATAATTAGACAAACTATGACTGTCCAGGCCATCACGGCCCAGAATGATTGACCAATTGTATAATCTTCAATAGGCTTGCAAACAAGATTTAAAGGTCGTTTTCCAATATTGGATTTCACCAAAACATTGCCCTTTCCAACATACATCCATTTAAGGTACCAAGCATTGATATTTAATTTTGCTCAAATTCTGGCATATTTGTAGCTAGGAATATCACGGAGAAAATGGTTATCACTGTTCTCCCAATTGGACTCAGTTCCATATTTATGCAATTGCAACTTTAAAAAATGATTTTTTTTTCTAGATTCCAACCAAAATACCCGACAAAATGGCTATAAAATTTGGAAAACAATTGGTACCCTTCCCTTAATATTGATCTTTCCTCCACATTTGCGTGATTCAAAATTCCATGGTCTATAATTGTGTATGTATGTATGTAATATGTCCGTATATATATATATATATATATATATATATATATATATATATATATATATATATATATATATATATATATATATATATATATATATATATATATATATATATGTGTATATGTGTATATATATATATATATATATATATATATATATATATATATATATATATATATATATATATATATATATATACATATATATATATATATATATATATATATATATATATATATATATATATATATATATATAAATATATACACACACACACACACATATATATATATATATATATATATATATATATATATATATATATATGTGTGTGTGTGTGTGTGTGTGTGTGCGGCGACAAGTCTGCATTTGATGGACCATTATCATAATCGCCAAGGGCTAAGAACTATACCTTACCTTTTTTCTCCACCGGACATTCTGTGTCTGCCTCATCTGTATCACCAGTTTGCTTGGGGCTTGTCCATAAGAATGCTGAGGTGGGGAATAGGGCTGCAAGGTAGACAAGGCAGGCCAATGTTAACTTTGCCATATTCATCCTTGTAATGATTGCATTAGACGCAATACCTACGAGGATTATCTAAAGGCCAGCACCATATATGGATATTGCATGTTAACCCCCACTCACTCCCAGTGGTCCTACTAGTATACCTTTGCCCTACTCATCCTTATCATGATTGCATCAGATGCAACACCTGTGTTACGAGAATCATCTAAAGGTCAGCAACATATATGGAGGTTAAATTTTTTGTTAACTTCGCGCAATGCTGTCTTTTATCTCTCACTTCTGCACTTTGTCGATGTACAATTGTCAATTTTTATACCATTCTATCAGCGACTTTTCCACTTGTTTGTCATGACCCTTTCAAGGTTTCTTACTATATGGACATAAATAACAGGTTATATTGTGTTATATGATTCAATATAAAAAGGTATGCACCTGTTCCCATATTTTTAAAAATGCATATCACAGCCTTTATACTGGAATGGTATTCATCTAATAACTTATGTAATCTTGATAGTGCTTTCACGTCCTATAATTTGTGTATTCTATCATAATGTTGGGAGTTGCCTGATGGGACAGGTGCCCTTATGTTAGACCATTTTGATGATGTAGTTAGTATACTGATAGGGAGGCAGAAGGAAGATTTCACTATAGAACAGATGGAGAAGATATGGATGATCTCTGGCAAATATATTAATGATATGTATTGCTTGAGTTTGAGGAGGAGAAAAGGAGTTAGGTAGGTTGCACACACCTAGCCAACTGTTTTCCCTGGTAACACGACCTCATCTAACTCTTAGGACTCCGCTTAAATGACCACACCTTAAGCACTCTTGTATAAATATCTTCCTTCTCTCTATTGTAGGATAAGGTAAAGACCCTATTATTCTCTTTTTCAATGGTACTTTTTCTACATTTATATTTATATTTTTTGTTTGTATTACGTACTATGATCTTGTAGTCTTACCTCCAGTCAATAAAGAATATATATTGACGGTTTCTGTAAATAACCAATTTGGTTGTTATTATTGTCTTGTCTACAAAGTTATTATTCAATCTTTGACCTAGAATTTGATCACTCTCTAAAGATTTTTATTGTATTATTGATACGTGTTTGCAACCATTGTTCCACCTCTCCTCACAATTTCTTGGCTGCATAACAGTTTAAAAAAGGCATATTCAATGGTTTCAATTGTTTCCTCTCAGTTAGAGCAAAGATTGTCTTACCTAATCATCATTTCAAAGAGTTGTTTGTATGTGACTATTCTTCTATGTAGCATTTTGTATTGAATGTATTTTAAAAATGGTCTTTCCTCCATGTTGCATATAAAGAGGAACGATTTTTCTACTCTTTGATATGTGATTCCTTCATTTAATATCGTTTCCCATTTGTTTTGTATTTCTGTAACATTTTAATCAAAATCCATTAAAAAATGATATGTTTTGGAACATCCTTTCATTTTGAACACAGTGAAGTGGTTCAACTCTAACCAATCCAACAGGTCTCAATTTATAGACATAAAGGGCACTTTATCAGACCGAGGGGAAGTTACTTGTGGCGTACCCAAGGGCTCTATATTGGGACCTTTATTGTTTTAATCTATATGAACGATATGGAATCAGCTGTTGACTGTGATCTTTTGTTGTATGCTGATGATTCGGCTCTTTTGATCAAAGGAAAAAACATCATTGCTATTGAACAAAAGCTCAGCAAGGAACTTAGCAAATTAAATGTTTTAATTTGAAAAACCTACCACTTGTAGGCTTTTTGGTTTTTATTTTCACATAAGCCAGTCAATGTACAAATATAAATAAATATCATTCAAAATACAAGAATATTGTTGTTGTTGTTATATTCACATGTCCAAAGTAGGAAATATAAAATCTATGTCTTTAAACAGGTTGAATACTTTCATAGTATTCAGTTAGCATACCCCATTTTTTTTCGAAAACATTTACTTTGTCCTGCAAAGTATATTTAAGTTCTTCATAGTCATACATATTCTTTGTGAACATTTTAACTTTAAACAAGCTTGATGTAGAGTTTTGCAACTTGGATAAAAATATGACTTTTTTGGTGTTCAGTATTACAATATTTATCCAGTATGCTTTGTCTAGTTCACCAAGAAATTTTTTTCGTTAGTTAAAATACATTGAGAAACCATTATTTCATTAATCCAACTTTCCACTCTTATCCACAATCTTGTAGAGATTTGACAGTTAATGAACATATGTTCATTTGAATCCTCTTCCCTGTTACAGAGATTACAAATTGAGGAGTCCTTTATACCCATTTTTAACAATATATTATTTGTGAAAAATATTCTGTGGAGAGTACGAAATTGTATATATCGAAGATATATGTCATCAATCTTAGAATTTGAAATAAAAGATTTGCTCATAGAGAAAGAACTGATCTCCAGTTCTGTTTTTTCTTTCCATTTTGTAACCGCATTTTCTATAATCTGCTTATCTCTACCAAGCATCATTTTATAGATATTGGAAACACCTTTTCTGTCCATTGAAATTACAATATTAACATAAGAGTTACATGGTAAGGACAGGCCCTGTAATGGAAGTTCTTTGTTCCTCAAAAATTCTCTTATTTTTGTTGTAACAGCACCATATTCCAAAAAATTGGTAGCAATATCATATTTGTTTTCAATCATCTTGGTTTCGGATGATTTTGCTGTCTTTCATCAGATCCCAAATTGTGCAAATACCCCTCTCCAACCATGATCTTTTAATTCTTAATTGGAGAATGTTATTATACCACAATGGTGTTTCTAGTATATTGATACTGCTAATGAAGGTGTCTCTAGACATTAATGTTTTCAGACTTTCTACGACGTTAGCCCAAAATGGGTTGAAATTCATTTCTGAGATTCTTTCCAAGAAGTCTCTTCCAAATGTAAAGACACCTGCAAGTTCAAAATTATCTGGAATCGTTTTCCATTTTGCTGTTGTACATAGGTATCTCCTTAGCCAACCAATCTTAAGAGAATTGTCAAACAATGCAAGATTATGTAGTTTTAGGCCTCCATCTTTGATATCAGCCTCCATTATCTGTTTTCTAAATTTGGGGGGGGGGGGGGGGGGTTCCTCCCCAAAGGAAATCATTTATCATTTCCTGTAAGTATAACATTGTGTCTGGATTAGGACTAGGAAGGGACAGGAGTATATGGGTGATTTTGGAGAAGAGTAAGCTTTTTATTAGAACCACTTTGCCGTATGGAGTCAAATTTCTTATTTTCCATACAGATATGATATTTTTCATATCATTGATTTTTTTTGATATGTTAATCTCCGTTATATCACCCATTTTGTGGCTGTTATAACTGATGCCAAGAACTTCGAATTCATCAGTCTATTTCAGTCCAAATTTCCCTTCCCAATTTATACTCCTGTCCCTTACCGGTCCAATTTTTATAACCTTGGTTTTTTCTTTGTTTATCCCCAATCAAGATATTTTTTTAAACCAGTCCAACACTCTAATGACACCACTCAGACTATCTTTATCTGCATTCAGATATATAGTGGTGTCATCAGCGTATGTGGAAAGTTTAACCTCTGTATCAAATACTTTGATACCCTTAATGTCAGATTTTTCTCTAATGACATGTGATAAAATCTCTGCACAAAGTACGAAGATGTAAGGTGATATAGGATCACCTTGACGACAGCCCCGGGACAATTCGATGTTCTGAGTGAAATGGCCGTTCTGTTCAACCCTTGAGACTGAATTTAATCTAAGAATCTGAATCCATTTAGTTAAAACATCTCAAAAGTTAAAAAGGTGCAAGCACTGACCAATAAAGGTCCATTCTATCGTATCAAAGGCCTTTGCATAATCCACCACAACAAGCAGTCCAGAGACATTTTCATTGTTGCAATATGTGATGGTATCATACAAAAGCCTAGTGTTTTCTCCTATAAAACGATTAGATATGAAACCTGTCTGATCGGGAGATATCAAAATTTCTAGGACAGATTTTAAGCGGTCTGCAATCATAGAGGATAAGAATTTATAAGAGCAGTTTAGAAGGGTTAATGGTCGCCAATTTTTAAGCTCATTCCTTAGTTTTTCCACCTTTAGGAATGCAAGTTATTGTGCCCATTAAAGTATCTCTAGAGAGAGATCCCTTATTATAAGAATGTTGATATGTTCTTAAAAGCCAAGTAGAGAGTTCGCATAGAAAGTATTTAAAAAATTCATTTGTGAATCCACTGGGGCCAGGAGATTTGTTAAGTTTGCTTTTGTTTATTACTCTTTCTAGTTCTTCAAGAGTAAAAGAACTGTCTAAACTTTTCTTAAGTTCTTCGGATAAAGATGGTAGATTGTCCAGCATGTCAGCAAAGTAAGAATTTTCAATCGGGATAGTTTTTTTTTGTGAAAAGATCCTCGTAGAATTCCTTTTGCATTTCCATAATTTTTTGTGGATCATTGACAATCTTTTCATCTTTATCCTTTAATTCAACAATCGTTTTGTTGACATGATGTTTTTTTTTCTAAGTTTAGAAAAAAATTAGAAGATTTCTCCCAGCCTGCAGTGAACTCGGCCTTCGCTCTAATCTGGTGACCTTTCATTCTCTTTTCCCTCAGGTTTTCTAATTCTACATTAAGATCTTCAAGTTTTTGCAGTTTTTGTCTATAATCTTTTTCGTTTGAATCAATGTCAACTTCTAGCTTGACAATTTTTTTTTCAAGATTTTTTTCCAATGCTCTGTTTTCTTTAGCAACTTTTTTAGAAAAAGTTATAATTACTCCTCTTAATTGACATAACATCGTATCAAGGAAAAGATCATCTTCAATTGTCAATATGAGGTCTTTGTCTGGCATTTTATTGACATGATCTAGATTATAGACAGGAATAGCATAAGTGTGTCTTATTAACTTTATTTCTTCTTTTACCATTTTGGTAAATTCAGAAGACTTGATCGAGTAGTTCATTATTGAACTTCCAACTTCCACGACCCCTTGTTGCATTTGTAATATTAAGCGATAAGCTTATGATATTATGGTCGCTTCTGTAGCTTCCCAAGATGTTAGATTTGGGGCATAAGCTTATTAATTCTTCACTTATAAGAAAAAAATCCAATCTACCTCTTTTAAAAGGGGTTTTCGTTCCCCAAGTAAATCTTTTTACATCTGGATTCTGCAGTTTCCAGATGTCTATTAGATTTAGAGTTTCCATTTCACTTTGTACTTGTGAAATAGCTTTGAGGTTTCTGTGTGAGTTGTAATTATAAAAATCCATATCGGTCAAAGACATGTTCCAGTCACCAGCATAGATGAAATAATCTGTGTTTTCAAATGAATTTACCTTTTCAACAGCCTTCTATACATTTGTTATGGTTACAGTATAGAGGTTGGCAATAGATAAACTCAATATCAAAAATCTTCCCTCAGGGTCTGAAAAGGATTTTAATACTTGATATTCAAATGAGTTGTTTATAACTATTGCAACCCCCTTACTGTTTGGGGATGTCCCTGCGATAAGAAACTCTACATTCCACTCTTTTTTTACTTCATTTAAATCAAATTCAACAAGATGGGTTTCTTGCAGAAGAATAATGTCGGCTTTTAATTCTTTGAACTTGTCCCAAAAATCAAGTCTTTTTAGGGGCTGTCGCAACCCTCGCACATTGGCAGAGATAATTGTCAATTGTACAGATGAATCACCAGTGATATACAGTTGTTTAACATCAAATCAAAGTCTGGCTGATGTGCAAATAAATTTTTCAACACAAAGGTATAATTCACCATGTAAGAGACTAACATATCTCCCACAGGTGACAAAAAAAATACAACTTAAGGGATTAACCTATCTTTCAAAATAAAGAACATATACAAATAAATTAAGTACCAGGTAAGAGATTAGCTTATCTCTCCAAGTAAACACATACACATTTAACTGAGTACTGCACAATAATGAAGACAAGATGGAAGTACTGTAAGCCAACTGTAAATTAGCAGGCAGCACCTACATCACACTCTGTGGATACTCCGTCTTTTAGTATATGATTATTTACAAACAATAAATATACAAACAGTGAAAGCATATAATTATCAATAATATCCATGATATAGTATAAGGCAACAAGTAGGTTACTTGACAAAAAGATTATTTGTCAACATTACAACAGTCTTAAACTTCAGAGTTTTACAACCTGTCAAAACATCTCATATCTGCCAAGAGAGCGAAACAAAACAACAGTGCTAGTTTGTTAAACAAGTTTAGTGAGTTTGACGGTATATTAGGTAAGTGCTGTGCATAGGTATGTTAATTCTTAGATTCTGAACAGAGTGTTCAGATTTCTTCTCACCTCTCTATAAGTTTTCACTAAAGTAAAGCAAATTAAATGTTGGTTGATAGACAACAAACTTTCACTCCACCTGGGAAAGACAGAGCCTCTCCTATTTGCCTCAAATAGGAAGTTAAAACAACATAAACTTCTAAGAATCTCATGTAATGGTATCAAAGTGGGAGGGAAAGAGGTTGTAACATACCTAAGGGTATGCCAGTCTCAAATTCCTTTACAGGAAGAAAACGTTCCTAAATCAGTACTGCAGGAAAACCGTCTGCATGGCAATGATTCAGTCGAGAATAGACTATGCGAGCAATTTCTATTACCACGGTCTACCAAAATTCTAACAGAGTCGCCTTCAGGTCGTACAAAATAAAATGATTAGATATGTTTTAAACTACTCAAACAGAACACACTTGGTAGCCAATGACTTTTAATGAGGTTAAGTGGATGAGCATTGAAAACAGAATAAAATATCTGGCCGCAAGCCATGTATTGATGGACAGGCTCCATAGTACCTTCAGACTTAGAGTAAATGAATTCCACCACTATAACACCAGACACCGTGTTAATGCTCTGATTTTACCAAAGGTTGGTTCATATGGCATAAAGTCCTTCCACTACATAGGTGCCAAAATCTGGAACTCTTTGCCAGACGAGAACCAGACTACGTTCAGTAAATCTCTTTTAAAAGTGAGATGCAAAAAACATTTCATGTCAATCCTCTCTGAGTCATAAAAAATAAATTCATTAATTCTAGTTCGAACGTTTGTATTATGTTATTGCCAATCTTGAGCAGTGGAGTTGATCATTATATGTGATGCCATTGGACTCGGGGCAGACTGGGACCACTATGGAAATAAGTTTTTAACTTTTAGTGCATATATCCTGTGTCTGGTTAGAATTATATTGCATAGCAACTAATGACTCTCCATTTAGTCACCTTTATATATGATTTTTTTATGTGTCAAATGCTATGTAATATACATCTTACTAGACCGAATAAAATAAAATCCAATCAAATCGAACCCAATTGTGTAAGGAATATATGGGCCTAAAGCATTACTCCCTCCATGTCCTGAGTTTATATTCAATATGTCATATCTTCATTTTTCGTGCTCTATGGAATTTGTAGTTACTCTGTCATTTCTTTAATTGAAAGTAATTTGCCCTCTTCGTTCACTTACCAAGGTAGCTCGTTTGAAACCATTGTTTTCCGAATGATATATTGAGTTCGTAATGATATATTACCGTAATGTTGTGTGTATAAGACAAACTTTTTACACAAATGTTTACAATCAAATTGGGGGTGCGTCTTATAGCTTATGCACAAAGCTAGAAATCTACGATGTTTTACATCAAGTCCCCAAGTCACACGGAGATTCGAAATCGATGACCCGGGCTTCATCTACTTATATATTATGTAAGTATGTTTTACATTTTCAGGTCTGACGATATATAAATCTTTCCATTATGATAATACCTAGTTAAAACCTTATATTACCTAAATCTCAAACTTTATTTATACACCCCTGCATGTGTCATGTTAAAGTTAATTTGGGATATTTAACAGTAATGGGTGTGGTCAGTTTTAACTCTACCTTGATTCAATTAACGGGCGGGTTATCTTGCCTAATTACAATCATAATGCGGCAAAGACGATGCCTACTAATGCTTGCCGCGGCATTTAGGATTTATAATTTCAGTAGCACTCTCTTTGACTTAATGATTGCAATCACTGTCATGCCTAGGACAATGGGTATTGGACACTGACACAGAGTGATAAGCATTGACGTCACAATATTTCCGAATAGGGGGTGCGCACTAAACACAAAGCTAAGGCCTATACATCAGTTGAAGGCCTGAACAAGGGATGCGTACATACAGGTGCGTGTTATACACGTGAAATTTCGTTAAACCATAGTGGGATATTATATGGCCATGTATCAAAATTCCTTATCCATTTTTGTAATAAAGCACATGCTAGGATAAAGTCATTCCAGAACTTATTGTTAGCAGATTGAACTAAATTTAAGGGATATTTGTCGCCAAATAGAGTTATTTTGTGTATGTTAAGTTTTCTA
>OZ012697.1:31634710-31660415 GCA_963942565.1 Maea johnstoni | reverse complement strand
CGGGCGCCATTAACGTCCTCATGACGGGCATCTCCGTGCCCCTCATGGAGAAATCGGGACGACGCCCACTTCTCATCATCGGCATCTCGAAAATGGTCCTTGCCACCGTCGTCATGACGATAGCTCTGAATCTCCAGGCGACGCACAAATGGATGTCGTACCTGTGCATTGTCTGCATGATCGTCTTTGTTATCGGTTTTGCTATCGGCCTCGGTAAAGCCCCTTTCCCACATCTGCGATCTAGTGTTGCGACCGTAGCGATCTAGAAATTTTCGATAGATCGCTACGCAGTCGCTGTAGATTGACCCAATTAATGTTTGTAGCGACCAGATCGTTGAGCCCTTTCCCACATCTGCGATCTTGTGTTGCGACCGTAGCATTCTAGGAACTTTCCATAGGTCGCTACGGTCGCTACACAAGATCGCAGATGTGGGAAAGGGGCTTAACCGAACTTTCCATAGGTCGTTAGGGTTACGATATATTAACGAGTACGTAACGAGTGAGACGATAGCATAACGATTATTAAAATGGCACAGATACCTCACAACGACTGCACAGCGACTGCATTGCTGAGCATTAGCGATCCAGTGCCCTACCTTTTCAACAGCGATTTTTTTGAGCATGTTCAAAAAAATCGCAACAGATGCTCGGCCTCAGCGACCGGCTGCGGAGGCGTAGCGACCGCAACGATTGCCTAACGGACCACACCGATCTACGTTCCGACCTCACAGCGACCGCAGCGATCTCTAATTCGCTCCGATCGCTGTATGGTCGCAACACAAGATCGCATATGTGGGAAAGGGGCTTAAGTCGCATTCTTTCACACACTCGTATCATAGCTGAGCATCTCCATGACAAAAGCAGTGAAATGCTGGCCCCAAGCCAGTAAACTTTAAAAAAAAAACAGCTTCCGGCCTATAAAAAAACATCTCAACTGGCCAAACAGGCCTAGTAAACATTTGAGGACATTCTTGTTCACAAGTTTCCCCTCAAGAATGTCCCCAAATATTTTTGAAATAATGAAGATAAAATAAATAAAAATGAATTTTGTCAGTGAATTTTATGCAATGTTTTTGATAGGTTTTTATTGTTATGTCAAAAATTGTAGGACCAGTAAATTATTTGCAGGACTAGTATATCCTAGGTGTTTTATTTTATTTTATTTTATTCAGTCTAGTACGATGTATATTACACAGCATTTGGTAATATACTACGAGACCAGTAACATTTTTGAGTTAGTGTTGAGGCCTAAGAAGACTTTTTGCAGTAACTTTGGAATTGTTCATAACATCATGTATTATTTGGAGGAGAGTTAATGATCTTTAACTTTTGAAAAAATACTCTATAATGCTTTTGGATGGGCAAATATAATGCTTCTTCAGGAATGTATGTGTAGTTTCTATTAACCTGTTCATGCCTAAACCTTCCTCTTGAAATTGTTGTCTGCTACTAAGATATCTTTAAACATTACTTAGGAATAATACATGATTTCTCAGTGTATTTGAAGGAGTGTCGTAACCTACGTCCTTATGAACATTTCACTCTCAAATATTTTCCGAAGTAAGCTGTAATCAGAGGTTCATGTTAGCGACCGCAAAGGGGTGAAATTCATGCAATACTGCCAACCGCAGCACCCCCAGCGGCACTGAAAGGAACTCAAACTGTATTTTTAATGCGATCTTTAATTTGGCGTTGATGGGCATTCGCCAAAAAACGCCAAATTAAAAACCACGCTAAATTAACCAGTTAAACCGTATCCCCAACATTGTTAGGCCATTTTTAGGTGCATCATTTTCAATAGGATTTGGTATTAGTACTCAATACGATACCAAATACCAGTATCGAATCGGAAAGATTATCATACTGAAAAAATCTTGGACTGTATTTTATTGTTTAAGATTTGAAATATGTATAATATTGACTTATATTAATTGCTGCATGGACGTTTCTGCATGAAGGAAGTTTTTTGTTTATTTACCAAATTTCCAGAGCTAACAGTGCGTAATTCCGACAAAAACAAGTCCCTTGGTGGCGGGCAGTATTGTTAAAAATACCACTAAGGTATCGTATCATCAAGGAAATATCCATGTCGTATCATGAAAATTTTAGCACATCCCTTATTTTCAAGTTCCCTTTTCAGGTTCAATCCCACAATTCATAGGGGCAGAGCTGTTCCAACAGGGACCCCGCCCGGCAGCCATGTCCTTCGCGGGATTACTCAACTGGTTGGCGAACTGTGTCGTTGGGTTGGCCTACCCAACAATACAGGTGAGGGAATTCAACTTCTATCCTGTTGTGTGTTTTTTAAACTATTTCATATACATATATATATATATATATATATACATAAATATATATATATATATATAAATATATATATATATATATATATATATATACATATATATATATATATATATATATATATATATATATATATATATATATATATATATATATATATATATATATATGGACAAACCGATACATATATATTCTTACTGATTGATTTATACCTATATTCCTTTCATTGCAGGCTGGAACAGGACCGTATTCTTTCCTCATTTTCATCGTTGTCCTGGTGGGGTGTGGAGTCTTCATTTGGAAATACTTTCCTGAGACGAAAAACAAAACATTCGAGGAAATCAGCAGACTATTCTCAATTCCTTCAGGTGAAAGTGACGACATACAAATGGACGACGTAAGTTTCACTGTTGGTTATCTTTATTGAACACTTACACACTTACAAAAGCCAAAAGCAGCCTGACAGTTTTGATGAAACTTTCCTGGCAAAGTTGGTGAAATATATAGTGGGGTAATATCATTCTGAACATTACCAATACCATTTACAATGTGTGTGATGCAACTTCAATTTGTACCTACACATATCTCAGTACAAGTAGTTAGGGGGTCAAAAAGGGGGGCTAAGAAACATTTTAGTGGCACATTTAGTAAAAAGTACTAAATGGCAGCAACAACATTGCTTTCTGTCTATGTATTCTCAAGAAAATATCATAGCTTCTAAATATTCTTTACATAAATGAACGTTTTTAGCCAATATTCTAGATATTTTTAGATTTGTGGCACTAATTCTTTGCCAATTAAGGATACTGCTGCCTTTTCTCCTGTCATATATTCTTATTAAAGTTAATTTGATTGATTAAAGACCTTAACATCATAATTCCAAACTATATTGCCACTCTAAACTCAGGTTTTATAGGCCATATATGATTGGAAGGTGAGCCAAAGTGTAGGTGGCGCCACCTGCCACCAGGGGGCACTGGTGCGACGCCTCCATATTTGAAAATGTTCAATTTAGTAATACGTACCAACATACCAAGTTTTATGCTTTTAATACAAAGTGCACGATTTGACCAAAATATGTCTCAAATCCGCCTGACTACAACTACTGTCCCTCAAAAATTCTGCAAAACGCTTCTTAAATTTAAAGTTAACATAATAAGTATTGTAGATCCAGTAGGCAATTTCTATCAGTATACAAAATCCAGAATGGTCTTCCTAAAAAAGATAGCTCCTTAAGCAGGTCTGAATGCAGTTAGAATGTTTTTGTACGTTAACCCATTCATGCTTATACAATCTTTCGAAGGCTTGATTATTTTGTTGATATTTCTCAGGGAAAGGCACATTTTTCAGAAAACTTCAAGGAGAGTGTTGCAAAGATCGTGCCCTACAACTCTCCACCAAATAGTTTATAAATCTATGATATAGTCTTTTTAAATAATATAACAGCTCCAGTCGATATTTTTCAATGAGCATGCATGATTTCAAGAGGGTATAAGTGACCCCGGAAAACCACCTATTTTAAATTTCAAAAAGTTAATTGATTTTTTAGTTAATATGCATTTTTGTGCTGATTAATTTACCATATTTAATCCATGGAGAACCAATTCTAGTTCTTTTTCACGTTTAGGAAATTAATATACTACCACAGGATTTCTGGTAGTGTAATTAGAAAGGTAATTTGTGTCAATATCCTATTAGCACTCGTGAGAGGTACAGTCCTTTTCTTTTTCGAGTAGTTGAGAGTTTAACTATTATTTTTTGGTCCTTGTTGATATGGAAAGAGTGGCATTGTTTTTTGGTTGATATTTTCAAATTATATTTACATTTTGGGTATGCACTTATCATAAAGCCATGGTGTTGGATGCATTTTATTTCACAATAGAATATTCTTGCTTTCTATTCACTTTTTATATGAATTTCTCTGAGGTTTGGATGAATATTTTCAATGAATAAGTCCATCAGCAGCTAAATGCCTAAACACTTACACTCCATCTTAAAGGGACTTTTTGATTAAGAAATCTTCTCTTCATATATCTTGCAACTATATATTTGCTCTCTATCTAAGCAGTTATCATTTGTGTCTTCTACTTTCTCTCTTTCTCTGACATTACAGTATACATTATATTGTAGAGTATTCTATATTGTGTGCTATACTCTAACATATTGTCTTGATATAACATAAATATATATCATATCATATTGTATCATATTATATCAATAATATATTAATACGGATTTTCGGGGATTGTTGGCTCCCTTTTTAGAGGAGCCTGTGCCGTTTGACAATGGTTTGACCCCAACAATATGTTCCCGCATGGCTGTTTTAGACAGTCTGCAAGAAAGGGTTGCGTTAATTACGTTCTTTCTCCCGTAAGACTCGAATTTAATGGGGATAGAATTTGGAGTAGAGAGTATGTCTTCGTCAGCATCTTTGACTTTATTAGCCCATCCATGGCCAATGCACCTTAATATCATCCATTTAATCGTTTGCAACCCAGGATATGTTAAAGGTTATTTAATTAACCAAATTCATGGTCAGAGGACCTGATCACTATCCATTTAACCTTTTGCTAACCAAAATAAGTTAAGTGTTATTCTATTAACGTATCTATGGTCAGAGTACCCAGTGACAATCCAATTTAACCCTTTACCCACCAAGAATTTATCAGAGGTTGTAAAGTTAACCCATTCTTGGCCAATGCACCTACGTATCAATCGTTTAATATATTGCAACCCGGGAAATATTAGGGGTTATTTAATTAACCCATTCATGGCCAGAGTACCTGAGGACTATTCATTTAACCCTTTACCCACCAAGAATATATTAAAAGTTGTTAAATCAACCCATTTATGGCCAGAACACTAATTTATTCATTTAACCATTTAATCGCTATCTTGAATTAGTTAAGGGTTATTTTTAACCCATTCATGGCCAGAGCACCTTAGCTTTCATTTAACCCACCATTATCTAAGGATTATCTCATCATTTTCTTAATCAAATGTATGTGTTCTACTGTAAAACCCATTATTATCACGCTCCTTTTATTTTCACGCATTTCGCGCTAGGTGATGACAACGCGTATATTACTGGCGCTGATATACGCTCAAAATAGCATAACAATGCCCCATCTTGTGGTGATACAGTTGATGCGTGTAATTAAATGGCCGCGATCAGATATAAACGGCAGTTGCGTGAATAAAAAAGGGCGTGGTTATAAAGGGTTTTACAGTATTGGATATTGTTATAAACATGATTTATTAAAATGAATATTAAGATAAATTGCTGAAATAAAGTCAAGATGATGTTTTTACACACACACACAAACACACTCAAGTGTTTGTTTCTTCAAGTTGATTATTGCTATTACATGAATGTATCATGTAAAGCATAAAGGTAAGTTATATTATTTTCATTAGAAAATGGTTTATTAATCCATTCATAGCTAGCGAACCTTAAGATCACTTATTTAACCCTGAGCGATGCCAATGGTTCAGTAAAGGTTCTAATTCTTAGAGTGCTGAAGGTAGTTTGATTGTGTTTTGTTTTACTCTCTGCCTCTTTACTTCCTGCGTATGATTGAATATGACTAAGAATCCAAAACCGTGCAGCGCGTGGGGGCCTGCTAGTATTATATTATATCATATCAATATATGTCATATTATATTATATTCATATTTAACCATGTTTTATTACAGTATATGAATTAATCATATTCTATCATGTGTTTTTCTAGCGATTGCCCGCGGGGAGGAACAGTGACGGAATAGGACAAGGCGATAGATCGCGGAAAAGCGGCGCCGGCAACGCCATTGGCGGCGACACATCACCAGAGGGCGTGAGTCTCCAGCAGGTGAACAGTCCCAGGGGTGACGTCATGGCTTGATGTCAAGCTCACCTATAGGATATTTATCAATTGTTCGTTAGGGATTGGAACCACAGGGCTCGAAAGTAAGCTTTTTCCCAGGGAGCTCAGACGCATCTTCGAAAGCTACCTAAAGGTGTTCTGTATAGAAAACATTAGATCTTTTGGCACTCTGCAGAAATTTGAGGGAGCCACAGGAGAATTTAAGGAAGCCCTGGGCTCCTGGCACCCCCCTAATTTCGAGCCCTGTACCGGTTCGAGGTACGATGCCAAATATCAATATTGTATATGAAAAATTATCATATCGTTTAAAATGTTTTACTGATACTGCTTATCCCTTCCAATGCTAAGGCTCTTTCGTCCAAAGCACAAGGACGTTAAGATTTTTGAAAACCATTCACACCCTGTCATGTTGAAAATTTGGACTCCTAGTAAAAATCTTTTTTTTCAAAGGTTGTCTACTGAATTTGATCACAATTTTTGCAAAGGAATGCTTATATCAGTTTCAGGTATTTTGACTGCTTTGGTGAATGTTTGTTTTTCACTTGCATACTTTTGTAGAATTTATGTGGGATGTTTGTAGATTGTAAATAATGGCTTTAATTGTAGTCGATGGCACGGACAGATAAAAAAAAAGAAAAAAAAGGTTTGAAATATTTATCTTAACATCTATATTAGTAGCAAATGTATTCGCCCTATTTGTTTATAGAGCTGTCATAATTGTTTTGAATTCACCCACAAGCTTTTTTTCTAAATCAATCAAGTAAGAACAATTTTGACTGGTCAAAAAACACATAACTAGTAAGGACTATTATGCCCAGTCTAATATAGCAGAATGCTACACTACCATTTTGCACAGCCTCTCAAAAACTCGAAAACAATTATCAAAAACTTGATTTGATATTTCATATAGATATGTTAGTATCAGACGTGTATATACCTATAATGGAAAAAAGCGTGCACAATGTTTCATTTGTCCAGCCTCTTACCATGTTGTCCAGCCTCTAAAAAGCTTAAAAACATTTATCCAAAACGTAATTTGATTTTAGCTCAATGTTTCAATTGTTGTAAAACTTATTTACATTATATATGAGAAATATATAAGTGGTGAGCTTATGTACATTCTGTTTTCATATTGCCTTGGGTATCCTGGCAGCTAGCCAATAATAGGAAATCGGAACACATGGTAAAGTAATATGTATATGTAAACAATATAGATGTGCCATCTCTGATGTTATGACCAACATTATTCTATTATTGTAGAAACAAGGAATACTACTTTTCTTTCCAAAGAATAATATCCTCTTTATATGATATATATATATATATATATATATATATATATATATATATATATATATATATATATATATATATATATATATATATAAATATATATATATATATATATATATATATATATATATATATATATATATATATTATAGGGATTAAGTTAGCGGTGGAGAGCAGGGTGGCGAGTTTAGCTGATGCCCTGCTGACAACCCGTACGAGGCGCTTGCGCCAAGGATGGGTTGTCAGCAGGGCTGAAGCTTAAGTCGCCACCTGGCTATCCACCGCTAACTTAATCACTATTATAGCATGATGAAAGAAGAAACTATAAATTTGAAGCATTAAACTTACTCCACTTTCATGAACTGCTCTAATACTCGCTCGGCAAGCCTGACCTCGCTCTGGTATCGAGCTGGCACTGAGAATAAGAGACCCGATAGGGGTATAACCAGAACAAAACTCCGACATTTGAAACAATAACAATTAGTTTATTTTTGTATAACAGATGTAGTACACTCTTTAGGAACAAGATTTAGGTGATATCTTAGTACATTTATGTTATATACATTACAATATTAATCATAGTTAGACCAATCCACTTTATTCAATTTCATTTTAAACCTCATTTTGTACATGGACCTTGCTTCCTTGAACATTGACAGTCACATTCACTGGCCCATGGAATATAGAGTCAGCAAACATGGACCGAGCAAGGTCTGCAGAGGCAACTGATGGGGCATTATGAAGAGAGGAATTTGTGCTGCTGCTTAAGGCTACTGGGACTAAATTTTCAGCGTTTGAGGTTGATGGGACTGGTTTCGTTATGTTTTCTGGAGGTGTCTTCCCTTTGCTATGCAGCATTTTAGAGAGCTCACGTTTCCTAGAAATACTAGGCTCTTTACAGTAATTTACAAGACTTTCTTCTCGTTTATGACCAGTGACAGAGCAGATGTCACTATTTGACACTCCCTGCCTCTTAAGGAATGTTACAGTGGAAGCCCTTAAACAATGGTTAGTGTAAATAGTTGAGAGACCAGCATCCTGAGACAGTTTTTTCATGTAAGTACCTAACGTACACCGTCCAAGTGGCATATTGTCGTACCATGCCCCTTTGGTGGTCTTGCTTGGTCTCTGAAAGAAACTATCATTATCTGGGTGTAGCAGGGAAATATATTTCTTCAAACTGGCAACAGGACAATCTGCCTGTCCAGGCTCTGCGTACATACGTTTGTCTCTTTCAGCCGATTGCCGACTGTCTGTATCGGCATGGTTTTTATCAAATTCATGATATCCAAGTTTTGCATATTCGTTCCCTTCCCCATCTTTCAAAAATACAAAGCTTCCTTTATGCAGTTCCCTTAACCCTTCCCTCCCTCGTCTTCCAAATTGAAAGATGATATCAAAGAAAACTTTCTGTTGGAGACATTTAGGTGTATCTATACTATTGGCAAAATATTCAGTCAGTTTTTCATAATCTGCACTTGAGACTGCAACTTTATGTTGAGTCTGATCCTTTCCTGATATTTTCAGTTTTTTCAGTTGGCCCTGGTAGACTTGGTTGGCCTGTTGGAATACCGAATTGTTCATTATGTTGAAGGTACAGCCATACTGGGGTGATGACAGGTGGCGCTGAAGTCCAGAACGGAGATTTATGTAGCCACTCTTCGAATACATGTCTCCTTTCTTGGTCCTAGCCTCAGCATAGAATGTTCTCAATATGGGAGCCAACACACCTGGTTTCAGCTGTTCAAAAATCTTGAAACCAGCCATTCTGGAATAGATAGATATAATCTGAATTAATTTCTCTTTAATATATATTTATTTTTTAATTCATTATTTCGGTTAAAATGTAAGTTAATTTCAATAATTGTAACCTCCAATACTTTCTTTTGCACTTTTATTACACTAATAGGCCACATCTGTGACATTTCAAATATTGGGTTCCAATTCCCAAATTCCCTTACAGGTCGCATTCCTGCTTCTCAGCATTGACCCAGTTTGACCTCTCTCACTTGAAATGAACACATGATGGGGTCACGGAATATCATCAACAGTTTCTTCAAAGTGGTTGTAGCACTGTAGCACTGAGTGCTGGCAGGAATCAATATCCTGTGTTGTATAGAATTTGTCAGGCCATCCATGTATTTGGGTATCTTATTTAACTAAATACACTTTTTTTAATCACATCAACTTGATTGCATCACTAAAATCACTCTTTTAAAATGGTTTTAAAACTATGAGGTGGAGTGCAAAATTGAAAAATCCCAACCCGCACCTAGATCCGGGTTGACAACCCAGATCAGTCTGCAGCATTGTGGCTAATAATAACCAGCTTTTTATATGCCAGAATGCTTTAAATATATATATATATATATATATATATATATATATATATATATATATATATATATATATATATATATATACACAAATATATAGGTTACTAAATGGTTGTGGGTGTGATATGGTTCTCATCGCGAGTGGCTGTGTGATATCACGAATGAGTGAGCGGAGCGAAAGAGTGAGTGATATCATACACCCACAACCATTTTGAACCTGTATATTACATGCTTATTTATACTCAAAGAAACAAACTAAGGAAGAAATCATGTAACCTGGTTATTACCTGTGGGTCGTGCGTGTATGAGCCCTCTGTCAAACATTGAAGAGCATCTGTAACAGCATATGTATGCGTAAATGAAGTGACAGCAGGTTTGCCTGCTCATCCTCTCATCCTGAATCCTCAGCAGTAGGGAAGTTTGTGAAATTACCAGGCATTACAACTTTTATCACGCCTCTTCTGGGCTAAGCGGGGCTTCCAACAGAGCTGCCGCCATCTTGAATAGGTCAGGCGTCTTGAAACAGGTCATGACGTCATGGGCCAGACAACAAAGAACTGACGTCATGAGAAGGACACTCAACATAGGGCCTGCCGTTCTTCAACAATAGGCTAACAATAGGCCAACAATAAAAGGTGTGATATAGTTTGATATGTTTGTTTTTTTCACTTGATATGGTATTTTTTCACTCATCAACATTTTATATCATTTTTACCACATGGCCACAACAATGGGAATATAGGGCAAGCATATGATAAATGTATATATATGTATATGTATATATATGTATATGTATATATATGTATATATATATATATATATATATATATATATATATATATATATATATATATATATATATGTATATATATTTATATACATATATATATTTATATACATATATACATACATACATATATATATATATATACATATATATACATATATATATATATATATATATGTACATATATATATATATATATATATATATATATATATATATATATATATATATATATATATATATATATATACAAGATATTCATCATATATATATATAATGTATTAATATTAATCCTTTGTCTTCTATGACTATAGCCAGAAAAGTAGATTGTACAGTATGGATGCTCATGCTTCAGGTACCAAAGATGTACATAGAAAATATATACAAACAATATGAAACGTGGTATTTTTTGTATGTGAATAAAATGTGAATGCAGGGAAAATTATGTTGTTACTCATGTTTATTTGTACACTTTGTTACATATAGCTTTCATGTGGCCACATGTTGTCGGGCTTGCCTTGAGAGCCGAATGTTCTAAGGTGTTGCCACCAACTGCTCGCTGTCTCTCCTCCACCTATTCTACCAAAGATTACATTTACATACTGAGAAAATGGAAGGGTCAATAAAATGCATCTAACCTAGTTGCTTTACCCAGAATTGACCATATAGGTACATCAATCTTTAATATATATATATATATATATATATATATATATATATATATATATATATATATATATATATATATATATATATATATATTTATATCAGCAGACACTAGTCCACTACACTACAGGTGTACCCTGATGTGTGGTCAGTATTTTGTAGTTTTTTATTTTCTATCTTATACGCATACAGAAAACCCTGTTTAAATCAGACTTACCTACTGCAGTCAAACGCACTGGTCACAATTTAGTTGCATCTTCTTAAATGTTAAAAACGTAACTCTGATTTCAGACACTTTTGCTGGGTACCTAGATGTCTGAGATAAGTGAGATCTTCTTTATATATATAAAAGGTCAGGGTGTTATCAGCAAGAGCAGAGTTACAATTGAATTTAGTATTAACATATCAACATTAGAATACATAGTAAGTGGTAGTCTTATAGTTCAGCCTGCACTGCATACAAAGTTGAGTTAAAAAAGATTAAACCTAATTATATCTGGTGTTCTAAGTCTGTTAAATGTTTACTGTAATACATATATGTTAGGTAAACTTGAAATATCAGAGTTATACTTAAGGTTTATTCTGTAGCAAATTCTATAGTTAAATTTTGGTAGTAAGTCAAAATTTTATTTTGGATATAACTTGATAAGTAGTTCGTTTAAAATGCAGGTTGATTTCAACTTTGAATCATGAACGCATTACATATTATTAAGGTATTTGCAACTATTTACAATTGATATTCATGAAATCACACAAGGAGAGACCAAGCAGTAAATCTAAGTAAATTAGCTTACTTTTCATTAACTTGTAATGGTAAATTTGACAGTTAACACATGACCTTAAACACAATGTTAACCTTTAAGTTAACATTATGCAGACCCCATTTATATACTAAGATGCCTACTTAAAAAGTCGATTTATAAAGCCTTGGACTTTGAAGTTTAATGGCAGCTTACTTGGTCAAGATGAACAAGTTTGAATGAAAAAGCATATCTTTGTGAAATCACAGTTCACTTTATAAACCATAAAATTGAAATAAAAATGCAAACATGACATTTTCTTAATATTTAATGTCATATTAAACTTTTGCCCCTGATGTGGAATTGTGATCCCCATATCCCGTCCTGTTCTGTGTAAGCTGTATGCACATGACTGGGATACCAACATAGGCATTAGATCTTAGGCATTACATTCTGGGTTATAATGGTGCTAGTGATAATTGAGGCAATCAGAAAATGTTTTGATGCAGTACTTTTTCGAGTTGGATATGACAGCTAGCCTTGTGACAAAAGCTAAATTTGACCCAAAATCAATTTTCTTCAAAATCCATTACTGTCTTTCAAAACGTTCTCAGTTTGCTTTGTCCAACCCAGAATGAAACATTTATCATGTTTTGAATGTTTTTTTATTGAAGATAAACGAATGTCATAGAATACACACACTTTTGAATTTCTCAATCAAATCTTCAATAAATTTCCATAAACACATTTTATTTTTGAAACCAAGTCAAAAATCAAAATATTCAGTTTTAGAATTTATATATGCATTGTATAAGTACATTAGATTTTACTCTTGCACATTCATGTCACATTAGTGCGGAATTGTCCATTGCCTGAACTACAAGTAAACAGTAATTAAACTTCATGTTTCCATCTAGTTTATGACACACTGAATCTCAGGAAACTACTAACATAGATGATGTTCATAGAAGGTTTATTTTAACATTAAATTAGTTTTTCTCATGCAGTGCTGTGTTGCCACTGACTGCAAGCTGTCTCTCACCACTGCCCCGGTTCAAATTCTGGCCGGAACATGTGAGAAAGTTTCCAATGACTTTGGCCAATGTCTTTGCTTGGTACTCCGGTTTTGCCAACCACTTACAACTGGCTAGTCACGAAAAGCGATGAAAATCCAAATTCTCAATTCCTAGGTCATAGACCAATTATACAACCCGCTTATACCCTAAAACAACATAGTTACCCACAAGTGTCACAAAACTGTCATTCTTTTTTAAATGGCAGATAGCATTAATTTCTTTCATGAATAGTTATTATTCCGAATGGAAATGCGTGTAGGTAAAATATCATTTGGTTGTTGAGGGTCAAACTTGCCCAGAGGATCATCAAACCTTGGAGTCTGGACATCTTGCTTTTTAGCGGGTGCATGGTTTTCCAAAGGTTTGGGAGGTTTCTTCTTCTTGTCCTTATCTACCTTGGCTGCTTGCCGTAGTGCTATCGTATAGAATATAAAATCCAGTACCTCAAAGAGTGTCACTATACTTGCACCGATGAATAGGCCCATGTTGCCACCGATTTCACCTGAAGTAAAGAAAGGTGAATGCTAGAAATACTATGACCTTACCTAAATATCCCACTTTTTATAGTCATTTCTGATAAAAACTGCTTTTATACTGAATTTACTTCTAAGAGTTGAAATCTGTAAGACTGTTCCTTCTTGTGGAACACCCCCTCGGGGTTACTGCATTTGACCTATGTGAATAACCACTGCACGTCCGGACCTGCCAGATGCATAGCATTCTCTAGGGAGCAACTGGCTGGATGGACAGCCACCCACCCACCGGAAAGGGGGGGGGGGGGTCGTCCAGATGGTACGCTATGTGAACATTTCCTGTAATCACTTAGGCTTTCTTTGGTTCTTATCATTTCAATAATGACAATATATATATATATATATATATATATATATATATATATATATATATATATATATATATATATATATATATTTATATATATATATATAATTATATATATATATATATATATTCTTTATTGACTGTAGTTTTGCTACATATACAATTTAAGGTATATATAGTGAAATGATACAATATAAATAATAAACGTGCGATTTACATAATATGGAAGAATGAAACAAAAGTAAGATATAACAAAGAAGTAGAACTTGGTCCCATCGTTACATAAGATGAATTATGGAGACGGAGATGTAGTGATCTTTTTAGATTCACATAACATATATACATCACAGATACTAGTAATCAGTTTTCCCTTTGCTATGTTTGTTGAGCTACGGGTCTATATCATTAACGGACGGGGCTGTCATGGTAGTGAATAGGTATTGTGCAGACATTTAATTCCTGCGGCAGTCGACCAGATGTCTGCCATTGCCCGGTTGTACAAACACCAATGGATGAATAACTTGTCAAAAAACAAGCACATCAATAATCCACGTAGCTTACGAATCAAAGTTACCATCAGTCGTGAGGTCATCCATGCATCCATACCAAGGAAACCGGGTGGCAATTTGGCGTGTGGAGGTGTATTTTCCCGGGCTGCCCCGGCATTTAGGGCAGGAATTAAATGTCGGCACCCTATTCCTTTTCTGAGGTTAAGGTTCTGACGGTACATTCGACTTATGTGTCTCCAAGCCGCTAACCATATATCATCCATATAGTCTAAGGAGAGACACTCTACGGATTTGCCGAGCAGGATACCCAGAGTGTCGCTCGAACCATTTAGAAAAATGATTTCATGGCTTGTTCGGAGTGTCTGTATCACTAGGAACATGAATGCATTGTAGTGTGCTTACTCTACTAGGCATTTTTAACGAACACCGTTTCAACAAAGTTATGATAAATGAGTACTTTTGAATTATAAGTTATAATGAGAACACACTATTGCTTGTAAGCTTTCAGCCTTGTCAAGGCGTTAAATGGGAAACTGTTGAATATACTTAAAACTCGAATTTAGATCTGAAAGTATTTTAGGCATCTAGCAATTGACCCTAAAAATAAGTTTCATTCAAACAATTCATATTACGCATTAATATGCTTGGAGTTTACGTTTACGTCACTTTTCTGCCACAATGCTGCTTTTTAATAGAGGGTATATCTGGTCTTACATGTAAAATGTATAAGACCATTTATATCCTAAGTCATCCATTTTTCATTAAATAGAGCTTTGTCTGTTTACACCGTTTCTGCCATATACAGTAAGGCTAAAGCGTGTCTAGCTACAAGTAGCTGGTAATTGTGCACATAAATTCAAATTGGGATTCAGCTGGTCCTTTATTTTTTCCATATTGAGCCCGAAAAGGACGAAATTATTGACTAGATTTTAATGAAGGAAGGGGTGGTACTAAGATATGGAAACATAAGGACGATGTCAGGAAAGAAATGATAATAAAAAAGTAAGTAACATCCATTTATATTTCATTTTTAATCAAATATTCTGAATATTTTTTTTTACTTACTAGCAAGTGAGCCTTCGTCATATGTCCGTACTTGTTCAATGTTCTGATAACTCAGTTGGGAGTAGTATACATCCAGAGTAAGAAAATTACGTCTGAAAGAAAAACAATTTCGAAATGTCAGAAAATATATTTGTATTTTTGTTTTTCAGGGTAAATATTTTAATGCTTTTTACTTTTGTAATGTTCTCTTATTGCACACTATCATAGACGATTTTCCTTGTTAGTGTCACCAGACACCAAAACGGATCCCAAAGCGCGTTGGCCTGGTCGCTATATAAATTTGAGGCGTTGTGGAGGGTCGGCTATGGTCCTTCCGCAACTGAAAGACCCCTTGGAACTATTCGTAAAGAGTAGGGAATTTCTTCCCGGTTCCGGGTTTCTTTCTCGTCGCAATATGACCTAAGATGTTGAAAGCGATGTAAAACCCAATTCCTTTCTTCCTTCCTTTGCCAAACACTTCCTTAAGGTATATTATGGGAGAAACTTTTCTCACTCAGTTTTTCCTTTCCCTTGTTTTTTATTTTACCATTTAACCTATACACAGTGCATATTGCCTGAAGTGCATATTGCCTGGCAAAGATGGCCGCCTTGACCGTCTGAGAGTGCTGCTTTGATTAGGGGGATAAAGTGTAGGTTTCAAAACATCCAAGAATCTCGAAAGTACCCTACTTTCACAAATTAACCCAATAAGACAGCTTAAGACCAGGAATCCACCTTATCAAATCGTTTCTATCATTTTCTTCAAAAAGTTCCATTACTCTGTGTAATCCTAGTTTTGTTTTTCTACTATATTAGCAACACACATCATCTGACTGCTAGTTGTCTCTCACATCTGCCTGGGTCTGAATCCCGCCCTGGGCATGTAAAAAAGTTGCCAGTGACTTGGGGTTGGGCAGTGGTTTTCGCCGGTTACTCCAGTTTCCTCCACTACTTACAACTGGCTAGTCACGAATTAGCCACAATTGGCATAAATGTGACGAAAAACAAAATTTGAAATACCCATATACCGAGTGGTATAAGGCATTGCCACTGATTGCTGGTTGTCCCTCACCAATGCCTGGGTTCGAATCCTGACCAGGGCATGTGGGAAAATTTCCAGCGACTTGGGGTCTGGCGGTGATTTTCGCCGAGTATTCCACTTTCCTCAACCAACTGGCCAGTCACAACGTAGCCACAATATGGCAGAAATTCAAATTCAAAATATGAAATTCCAATTTCATCTGATTTCTATACTGGGCTTAAGTCTTTTAACCTCTGGAGGGCATGTCTGGACTGATACATCAAAATACATTATATACCAAGTAACATGGTTACAAATATTTTGATATGGATATCTGCCTCCACTTGGTCCCCCCCCTCTTCATATCTTTTTAAAAAGAAATCTAATATGACGAGAAAGCAAAGCTTTAAATGCTCGCGCAGCTCGATGATATTTCTGCATTCCCCTTCAAATGCAGTCACAAAGTGTTTGTTATTGTTATCCGTGACGTCATTCTTTACCTGAACTTCGCTGAAACATATTGGAAGCCCCTTAATATGAGCTTCATATTTGTGCAATAACCACACACAGTATGCGTAGCGATCGATTGACCGAAAATATGGCATAAAAAATTACTAAGACTTCAACCTGTTGCAAAATCGTCATTTCACGACAGATTTTAACTAGAATTAAGAGACATGTAGACTTATTTGTGGCGGTTGTAGCGATCTAAATTGCATTGAAATCGATTCACGGAAAGATGAGTAATGTCATTTTTACCGTGAACATCGAGGTTACGACTTTGGAATCCGCGGAATTCCGTCGTAACATGATGTCAATTTTTCATGACGTCAGCATTTGTCGCACGTGAGCATGTATGTTTCAGTTGTTGCATAGTTCCGCGCGTGTTGCACGATAGTCGGCGACCAAAACGTTATTTCAATACAATTTAAAGGAAAAAATCGAAATTTATTCTTAAAGCAAAAAGTTATGCTCATTTTTCGCGAGGTAATCGAGCGAGCGAGCCCGACGAGAGACGAACAGACAGACGCCAACACCAAAAAACCTGCCTCAGTATGTATAGTAGGTTTTGACTATATATGCTGTAAATGCCGCTACGCTCCGGCTTGCTGCGCGAGCTATTAAGACTCAACTAGACTGAAGACTCTATTAAATGCATTATGTCTAAAGTTTTCCACCTATGATGCATGCCAAATGTGATAACGGGTAATCAGAACTGGAAATTGCTGTAAGTAAATTACAGGACAAAAGCTATCTATATTTTTTGATCTCACTCTTTTTATAATTTTTATGTTGTATGATTTCCAATTTGCACAATGAGGAATAGATATGAAATTTGTTTGTAGGGAATAACTAAACAGTGTGTTTGCGTGTGTGTGTGTGTGTGGGGGGGGGGGGGGGGGGTGACACTCATCTTGTACAATGCATGGTTTTCAACAGGAGTTTGTAATTAATTCTTGAATGTTGATATTTTGAAACAAAATAATTGTTTCTCTTGATTTTTGTTCTAGGGACAAAGCCAATACCAGGCAAATCTAAAACCTTTGGACACGGTCCACCACACAACCCCAAAGCTATTGTGGTTTGTTCAGTGTTGCCTTGTATGCTGTCTGTGGCTATTGGGGCATACAATTCCTGACAAATTTCAAACTTCAAAAACATCCACAGTGTCCACAATCTTGTTCGGAACTGAAAGCACGCAGATGACAATTACATATAATGGAAGGATGTATATGGGGCTATACGAAAGGAATTGATGAGGTAAGGGGGTCTATTTACTCCATTTAAAATACAAAATCACTGTACATGTAGATGGGGTAAAAACTAAAAAATAAATGTATATGGAGGTCTGTATTTAAAACAGACCATTGATGGGGGTCCTTTGAAATTTAAGATCATTGTAAGGTGGGTACGTTTGGAAAAGAACAATCATTAGTGGGGGAGGGGGTTCTTAAAATCAGAGCGATCTCAGCCCCCGTCCCCATACATCTATTTTCCGGCAGAGTGGGGTGCCAAACCAGCTTAGGGCTCCCCAGAAGATACTAATTCCTATTGCACAACATTGAGCAAGCACAGATGGTGTGCCCCATGCAGGGTCCTGTTTTAAAGTAAGAATACATACGTCAAAAATTCTTGTCCAACCTGGTCCTCTTCTAGGTACTGGCCCATCAGTTGGTTCGCCTCTTTCATTGCAATCTTCAGTTCTCCAGAGATATTGTGCAATCTCTCATTGAAGACATCAATTTGATTCAAGATTGGTTCAAAATAGGCCTCAATATGTTCATCAACGATATACCAGAAATTGATGAGTTTGATGTTATTCCAGCTTCCTTCATACTTGCTAGTATACTCAAACACGTTTCCTCGTGGTCCAAACTGTACAATCGGTCGACGGAAAAGAAAGACATCGCTAAAAAGTGCGATTTCATTAGAAAAGAGGTTTTGAATTTTCAAGGCATTCCAATACATTTCTGTATATAGATTTTTTATTCCTGGTAGTGCCATTTGAAGGTCAGTTCGGATGCCATTTGTGAGAGAATCCTACATGAAAAGTAAAAAGGTAAGATGATCAACCTTTTGCAAAAATCGGAATAGATCTAAAATCCACGTTTGAAACTGCAGCTCACATAAAACGCTATGTCAAATTTAAATTCTTTTTTTAACTACAAAATCATATTTTTGAATGATTCTACTGAAATATTTCTTTAAATAATAATTTCAACATTAATTTTGCGTTAGATCACTTTAAAGAATGATTTCAATAAACATTTTTAGATTCAACCAGGTATGAGAAATCCCACTTATCATATACTATCATAGTAAAATAACACTATATATCTTTCATATATCAAATGCTCCTAGGGTGAGCTATTTACTACAATTACTCAAATGTTATAAAATTCCATTTCAAGTTCAAATGGTATTGACACCCTCATAAGTTAGGAGCTATTCCAAATTTGAGGTAATGTCCAATATTCCTTTTTTAGTCTAGTTTACTTTAAACAGTTTACAATCATGTAGGGATTCATGATCTGCAAACCAGCGCTAAATTCTGCCATGTCAGTAGTTCCTTTGCGCTCTCACTGTTCATTTTAGACACATGATCGTACTATTGACCAATCAACAATCTTATTACATGCGGGATTGTAGAGACAAGCAAGCTGAACAGCAAGAGCGCCAAGGTGCAATAATGGCCAATACATTAAGATCGGCAATCATTGGGGTGTGCTGCAAAATGCAAGATTGCCAACACCCCTTCTACAGAAAATGTTCCCACCCAGTACCGGCAACGTGCATTTAAGCGGAAGAATACGGTAATTGAAATTGGTACATTGATCCAAACTAAACACAAAATGTGGAGAAACTTTCCTTTCAATACTTACAATGACATTTACATAGTTGTCAATCGCCTCAATAGCTGACTGGTATGTTTCTTTTGTGAAGAAGGAAGCCATCCTACGTTTGTTAATTTTGAATGCCCTGTAATCTCTGATGAGTTCATCCACCCTGTAATATAAAAAAAACACTTCACAGACATGATGCTACAATAATGTTCATGTTAATCTTACATTTAAACAGAGTTGTTCCCAGTGGGCATGGTAACATTCATGGAACATTCCTGGAATGTTTGGGCGAACATTCAAAAATGATCCCCTCATAGTTCAGAATGAAAATCGTATGAATGTTTGGTGGGAATGTTCACAGAATGTTCAGAGCTGAATGCTAAATGAACCATTTGGATTCTAAATTTTGTCAGAACATTGGAAGTTGTCTGTGCATTGGAAACACTTGGTAACAGTTCAGTCTTCATGAAATAGGAAAGATCTCAATTTAATATTTATATGATGTCAAATCTGAACATTCCAGGAATGTTCAGACCTGAAGGTTGCAGGAATGTTCACTTTTGGTGCATGACATTCCAATCAAAATTGAACATTCATATGATATCAAATAAGAACATTCCAGTAATGTTAGGACCTGAACATTGCTGAAATGTTCATAATTGGTTCAGAATATTCCGACCAAAATTGAACGTTCATATAACATTCAGGTAATATTTGTGTCCACTGGGTTTCTTCTCATTAGCTTTTATTCATTTGAAGTATGACCAGCTTGAGACGTGATACATTTGCCAGACACTTCCAGTTAGTCGATGGTTTTTCCACGTTCTTTAAATTTCCACTGTGACTTGCCACTATTTAGTCTTATTTCAGCCATAACACAAGAAAAGATGCATATAAACATATTTCAAAATTGAAGTAAAATTGAGTAACTTAAGATTAAGCTGACTATACCAGCTCAAATTGTGCCAAGGTATCTCTTTTGGGATATGTGTATATGTTAATAATTAGTAAAGAAATGTAAACGTTTTATTCTTGAAAATGAAGCCATTATGCAAAAAAATCAATATTGTTTTTTGAATTTTTAATATACCTTGTAAAGGAAGAAAAATTGTTGGACAACAACGCAAATGAATGCCCCAGATGACAATTGTGGGTTCTTAGCTTACAATTAATGTTCAAATGATATCTAATCTCAAATATATATATATATATATATATATATATATATATATATATATATATATATATATATATATATATATATATATATTTATATATATACATATATATATATGTATATATATATATATATGTATGTATGTGTGTATGTATGTACATACATGTATGTATATATATATATATATATATATATATATATATATATATATATATATATATATATATATATATTTATATATATAAAACTTCCTCGCTCTTATACTAATGACGTCAGACATTCCTTAAGCTAGCTGAAACATACCTCAACTGTGTTTCTTGTGCAGGGGCATAAAGTTCATCGACGTCAACGGCATGTCTGGCTATAGCAACTGTTGATCCTAGGCGGTCATAGGCTGTGTTATCTGGGGAACTGACATCTTTTTGTAGTGTGAGTAAAAGATTGTAATATGCATCAAGACATGTCTGAGCACTGTGTCTTTTGGACTTTAAAGCGTCCACTGTTTGTGTATACTTAACATCAAAAGTTTTGCCTTTGAGCTTATCGGCTATTGTTTGGAAATCCTTCACTATCTCCTCCACACAGGACAGGCAGGTAGAGGTACTTCCTACACACTTATAAAGTGTGCTGAGTTTATCAGGTAGGTCTTTGTCTTTTATAATGGTGGTTATACTTTTGTCATAAGCTTTCAATTGGTCAATCGATAAAGACAACAGTTCACTGGCCTCGGTGATTTTTGGCATGTAGTTAATTTTCTTTAACCTGTACTGTTCGAAAAGTAATATATATCCAATGGTTGAATCAACAGAATGCCACAAATTATTTCGTTTGATCAGAAATCTTTCCTCAAAGGCCCCTATCAAGTCTGGCAGTCTTTTCATAATGCGATTTTTTCTATCCTGGATGAGATTTTTGCTGAAATGATACAGTGCATTTTGAACTTTGCGGAAAATAGCCTTTGTGCTGCGTGCCTTCAAACTGTGTTTAACATACTTGTGTAGTTTTCTGTAGTTAATTGAAATAGCTGTTACGACCTTTAAATCAGAGACATAAGTGTCCTTAGTAACGTGATCCTGTGTGTCGCGAGCTTTAAGGTACTTTCTTAGTATGTTGCTTGATTGTCTTGATGCTTCATCACCGTTGCGAGTGGAAATTTTGGCTGATGATAAGGAGGCTTCATACGACGTTCTGGAGCATGGCTCTGGACATTCACAGTCTGATAAGGTGATTTCCTCCACTGAAAACAAACATTATTACAGTGAGTGGTGTCAGAGAAGAATAACATACAATTAATAACTATTGAAAGTGTTCCTTTTGTTGATGAGTAGTAGTAGTAGTAGTAGTAGTAGTAGTAGTAGTAGTAGTAGAAGTAGTAGTAGTAGTAGTAGTAGTAGTAGTAGTAGTAGTAGCAGTAGTAGTAGTAGTAGTAGTAGTAGAAGTAGTAGTAGTAGTAATAGTAGTAGTAGTAGTAGTAGTAGTAGTAGTAGTAGTAGTAGTAGTAGTAGTAGTCGTAGTACTAGTAGTCAGAGAAGGATAACATACAATTAATAACTATTGAAAGTTTTCCTTTTGTTGATAAAGTAGTAGTAGTAGTAGTAGCAGTAGAAGTAGTAGTAGTAGTAGTAGTAGTAGTAGTAGTAGTAGTGAAAGCAGCAGCTCTTGACGGAAAATTTACTAAAAACGTACGACACAATTAATAATCATTGCGTGTATTAGAGGAATAATCTTTCAATTGTTTGTAGTGATAGTTGTGATTGTTATGTAATAATAGAAGCAGCAGCAGCAGTAGTAGTAGTAGTTGTAGTAGAAGTAGTAGTAGTATAAGTGGTAGTAGTAATAGTAGTAGTAGTAGTTGATGTTACCGTAGTAGTAGTAGTAGTAGTAGTAGTAGTGTAAATACAACATGGCAACAATGTCAGCCACACCAGCATTAGTAACACCATTCACTGAAAACACACTTTTAGCTTGAATAAAGCAATACTTAGGAGGGTAAAATATAAGGCTAATCTTTATCACATAACTTGAATTTCAAATGTTCAAAAAAGTGATAGAAGAGCAGGTATTTTTTAAATTATCACACTTACAGAAGGGAACGACACATTTAAAGTACTCGCGTACTGAACATAATCGTGGAATTCCTGAAATGATGAATAGAGGAAGCATGTAAACGATAATACACAGATAGATATGTAAGAAAACATAGTAGTAATTTGTCTTAAACTAAAGCCACGCACTCAAAAATACCTCGCAAGAAATGTTATGCATTTATTTGATGCTGTTATCTTTTTTCAAATGTTTTAACACTAGATAAAGTAAATTAAACAAGAATGATCAAACTGCATCTCAGTGCTTGTCTTTATACATCATAGAAAATTAGTGGTATGGGCTATAAGTATAAAAGAGATGCCTGTAAGCCCTGACTCGAATGTGGTACCAGTATCATCATTTAATGCAAAAATGATAGGAATATTATTTTCAATGAAAACATAAATCTGTAAAAGATTATCAAACCCAAAACGAACAAAAACGTTTAAGTCAAGCGTTAATAGAAAATGGTTAGATAAATGTGTCAATGATTATGTAAATGTGGCAAACCATGCATAACTATTGTAAGGTAATGCAATATTTCTTTAGTGAGTATGTTAATGTAGCAGACCAAGAATAACTATTGTAAGGCAATTTAGCCACAAGTAATACTTCTTTAGCTGTAGTAAAAGGCCCACCTGGAGATAATTCTGGCATGTACAATCCCCTACATTTACACTTCTTCACTATTTCCTTAATCTCACAATTCTGTTGGCAGCGAAAAAGTGTGTACTTCTTGCCCTTGAAATAGGAAGATCAATGCTGTCACATTCTCCAATGGGTTTTCTAAGGCTAGTTCCCTGAAAAAGTATTGCAATTACTGTACATAAAAGTGTTTTCAGATAATCTGAGCAAGGAACATTAAAGTGATCAGATGATATAAATACACAAAACAATTATAAATACTGCATTATGTAAACCTTTAGACATTTCATATTCTTAATAACGGCGTCCATTAAAATTGCCGTTCTTGTCTTTTGCGGTATATGAAGAACAGTAAATATAAATATATATATATATATATATATATATATATATATATATATAATATATATATATATATATATATATATATATATATATATATATATAATATATATATATATATCAAATATATATCAACTTGTAGTGGTTCATCATGATAAAGCTTTTATATGTGTTGAAAGAGTCTTTTATCCCGAGTACTTTCTTTCCACCATTAAATTGTGGCTATTAAGCCAATATTTGCAGCTTTAGGTAAGGACTATATAACAACATGTCCTTTAAAATAATCAAACCCCGATCTGCTTTAAAGGAAAATCTTTAACGAAGGTATTTAACTTCTACTTACTGAAATCTTTTTTATAGACACAAGTGTGTGCAATCCTGGGGGAATGGCAATTCCTAGATCTCTTACCAACGGAATCTCGTCCTTGATTGTGTAAGAATATCTTTAAAGGAAAAGGTCATTTGTACATATGTTTGTATATATATATATATATATATATATATATATATATATATATATATATATATATATATATTTATATATATATATATATATATATATATATATATATATACATATATATGTATATGTATATATATATATATATATATATATATATATTTATATATATATATATATATTTATATATATATATATATATATAATTTATATATATATATATATATATATATATATATATATATATATATATATATATATATATATATATACATATATATATATATATATATATATATATAATATATATATATAATATATATATATATATATATTATATATATATATATATATATATATATATATATATATATATGTATTAGAGATATCTGGGTAGCAGTTAAGTCAATTTCATATTTTAATCATTATTGGTATTATGGATCTTAAATAATAAGATACTCCTTATTTGGGATTGGATCGAGTCCTTATAAAACCCAAGTCAGCCACTGATCCACCCTGCTGCGTTGTCCGTAAGTGGTAGTCTGTCCTATGTTGCATGGTCAGTGCATGTATGTGGTAATTAAATTGTAAAATCCCAGATACCACATAAATTATCAGGCACACTTGTACCATTGAACGTACTAGTGTCATCCACTATATGTCACTACATTTTCTAATAATATTCTGTAGGATACAGCATTTGAGATCAATTACCTTTAAGCCGGAATATACGTGAGCTCCCATCATGTATTCGTAGTCTTCCACATTGATGATCAGCTGAAGACCGAACTTGTTTCCTGAAAACAAGGGGAGGACAAAACTCAATCAGTTATCATTTTAGGTAGAGCAGATCATGCAATAAATTCTACTTTACCTTTATCCATTCATTATGTTCAATCGTCACTATTTCTGCTATACTAGGCTAAATCATGAATTGCCAGAGGTAGGCGGAAAACCTTGTAAAAACCTACCGTCTTAACACCAAGTCACTGGCAACTGCCTGACAGAAAGACCCAGCAAGGCTTTGAGCTCAGTCAGTGTTGAGAGGCAGGGAGCAATCAATTGCAACACTCTGCTATGGGATCAGGTCCAGGAACCAAGGTGGAAACCTAGGCTTACAGATCTTCTAATCCACACACTGATATATGGAAGGAACCTATATAGGTTCCA
>OZ012697.1:31613494-31634510 GCA_963942565.1 Maea johnstoni | reverse complement strand
AAATTTTCAGGAAAAGTCTGTGGTTCCCTGCAGTCCCTTCTCCAGACATTTTATGTTTTGGCCTTGAAATGTGATGAAGCACATGTTCTAACATTTCCGCTCAAAAGGTATGACAGAAATACAACTATCAGTTACTTTTTTCAAAGATTATAATATCATATAACTACATATGTGCAAATTGATTTTTATATCCTAGTCTAGGCAAATTGTTGAAAATGTAGCCAAACATGGTCGACGAATAATGACACGTCTGGAATTCTCGTTAAAGAATAATTATGACCAGCTTTGAAACAAAATAGGAAGTCATTTACATTTACAAAATGGCAAAATATAGAATCTTTCTTGCAATAGAGATATACTATAAACTTTACGATTTTGATAGGTACAGTACAGACATTTAGTTCCTGCACCAGTCGGCCGGACGTCTGGTAGTGCCTGGTTGTACAAACCCATGAATAACATGTTAAAAAATGATCCAAGCACATCAATGACCTTAACGTAGCTTGCTAATAAAATCCACGTTCAATTTGGAGGTAATCCATGCATCCATGTCCATGAAACTGGCTGTCAATCGGGCGTACGGTCGTGTAGCATGCCCAGACTGCCCAGGCATTTAGTGCAGAAATTTAATGTCGGCACTGTAGTACTTGAACACTTTTATTCATTCAAATCACTGGTAAAAGTTAAAAGTTAGCCAACTACGCCAAGCAGGCCAAGTCAAGCACAGTCACCAACTGCTCACTTCCCTCACTACATTCCCAACTTCTAGAAGAATGCCGGTATGTATGTGGTATTTTGCCGGTTTCTTTGGCACCCATCAATACGTATCATTGACCGGTTGTATCACTAAGCGGCAGAGGAAAGATCAAGCAATGCTACGAATTGCTAGATTACAGTTTGTGTAAAATAATGCATTACAGAATATATAGTTAAATCGCAGTGTCCTCTACTACCTCACCCTCAGTAATAGTATTAGCTTTAAAAGGTTATGAACAAGTATCAAAACAAGCAGTGGCGGATCCAGGATTTGAGAAAGGGAGTTTCAATTTCAAAGTGTTACTGCTGGCGCCACTAACAATGATTTCTGAAAAAAACACCCAGAGGTCAACTGTAGCAGACGATGTCTTGACTGTGTGGCGTATTCCACTCAACTGCCATGCCATATCACAATCATTTCGACAAAGAACTGAATGAAATATTTTCAATTCACAGAATTAATGTGAAGATGATGGAAAAGGACATCCTAAAGTATACAACAATGAAAAATGAATCATGATTTGCGACCCCCTCTCCTCCTCAAAGGGCTTTTAACCTTAAGATACACATTTTTTGTTTGTGCTGCGATCTGAAGAGTTGTTGAAATTACTATATTTTTTTGATAGGGTTAGCAGAAGTGTACGTTTTGGTGTTTATTGGTAAGTGGTAGAAATCACTATATATTTGATAGGGTTAGCAGAAGTGTACGTTTTGGTGTTTATTGGCAAGTGGAAGGCTAAATTATATTACCACCGAATATATCTGATCTGGTGATTATTAATCAATGAATTATTGAATTGTTTTGAAATTTATTTTTTTCATCCGTAAAACGAAAGAAGTGTGTGGAAATGAGTAAGTGACAAAAGCCCATAACTAGTGCACAACGAATGTGACAGGGGAGGGTGGAAAAAGGAGAATTAGTATAGCAATGGGAAGGAAAGCAACATGTATGATACTCTGGGGTAATGTGTTGTGATCGGGGGAGGGGAGGAGGGTTAGGAAACAGTACAGGGCGTCCCCCCAAAAATGCAATCCTCCCCTTTTCCCAATATCTTTTTTCAAAACATATAAAATGACTTCATGGTTCAATAGAAGGATATCTCAGAGATAACCTGTTGCAGTTTCAAGTAAATCCGATCATCCCTGTCAAAGCTGTAAGGCAAAGTTTGACCCCTCTATCATTTCACTCCAACACAAGGAAAAATTCCACTGCAAACCTGCATACTGACCAAGCTATTTTTAGCATTCTGCTCTGGCTCTCTGGCGAGTTAACATGAAAAACCAGTCTTCACCATAGGTTGTACATTGCGTTGGAGTAAAATGATAAGGGGGTTATTTTACATCACAACTTTGACTTGGATAAACGGATTTGCTTGAGACTTCAACAGAATATCCCGTAGGTGTCCATCTATGTACCCATGAAACCATTTTGATGTTACTTGAGCTGTTTTGAAAATCTATATTATGAATCGCCGTGCACTTCATGGTCCGCGCCATTTTGTTCCGGTGCCGAGGCAGCTGGGTACCCTATTTTTTTTATATTTCTCCCAGAGAGTTTTATTTTTCATATTAAAATACCTGTATTATTACTTTCCGAGTCATAGTTTATAGTTTTCCAACTTTACAATTTATGATTTGCTGATTTTTCGTTTGATCGGCGATGTCCGCCGCGTGCAGCGTCTGCTACTCGGCGTATTGGCGGGAAATCTTGCAGCGCCCTCTATTGATGATAACCGTAACTAAAAGACGTCGTGTTTTCATAGTCAACTTTACAATATGTTTTTCAGGGTGCAGCGCGTATAAAAGGGCAAAAAAGCTTCATAACGTAAATAGGGTAGATAATTTTTGTTATATTAATATGTTTTTTCGCGCAGAAAAAAGGCTTTTTAATTTTGCAAAACGTATTGGGAAGCGGCATTGCTGTTTTCCGTAAATGACAACACTACAGTGTGGGTTAATTTGGGCGGTAATGCTGTGTCCGACAATGATAACGTCTTATGAAATAAAAACTCCACCATCTTGACATTATTTAAGTCAATTATTAACATTTTTGAAAGACGCACATTTACTGGCCATTATCTCAAATATTGACGATAAACACAAATGTTGTTGCGATTTTTGCACAAAATATGTAGTGCTCTCTCTGACGTCCGCGCGCTGTGTATATATACGCGACGTTTCATGAGAGTTGGAGGTATTGTAAAACCTGCCCAAGAGAGAACACCTTGCAATTACGGCTGATTCTTCAACAAGAGCTGCTGATTATTCACAAAGAGCTGCATCCCCCAAGAGGAGGTCTCCCAAGAACAATCGGGCGACCATGCATCCTTCCACAATCAGTATGATCGTCGCCGCCATCCGCCATACCTGATTGTGCACATAATGCTTGAAAGGAGCATGTTGCTGATGATTCCTGTGAAAATGAACTGTACTAGGCAATGCTCCAGTTCGGTGTGTGTCTACCTGTATATTTCAATATCCACCACTCCCCTGAATTCTGGAATTGGCATTATTCCCCCTGCCACATTCTACATGTTTTTTCCAATACCAATCCCCCACTAATTTTTTTAATGGATTTGCTCGGAAATTATGTCCCTCCTGTTCTGAATACTGATCTTTTTTTATGCCAATTTTCGATGAATCTGCTATCTATTGGTCAGTATGAAATGAAATTGTACGGTTTGAAATGTTAGAACCCCCACAAGTTTTTCTACATGCTTCTCATTTTGCTTTCAAATCTTTTTTATAAGACATGAAGATTTTGCGACAGGTTGAAATTGTAATTTTTATGGCATTCTTTTTCGCTGAACTTATACCATCTTTTGCTCAGTATGAAATGAAATCATCCGAAGCTATGCCTTCCCGTGGGTCAATTCTAAAGCGGATCGTTAGAACCGCCACAAGTTCCTCTACTCGCTTCCCAATTTACTTTCGAATCTGAAAAAATGAACATTTTGCGACAGGTTCAAATTGTAATTTTTATGGCAATATTTTTCGCTGTATCCATGCTGTATTTTGCCCATTATGAACTAAAATCATCGGAAGATACGCCTTGCCGTGGGTCAATTTTAATGCGGTTTAGATTGTTAGAACCGTCACAAGTTCTTCTACATGCTCCTCAGTTTGCTTTCAAATCTGTTAAGAAAGGAATATTTTGCAACAGGTTGAAATTTTTGTAATTTTTTGTCAATTCTTTTTCGCTGAATCTATGCTATCTTTTGGTCAGTATGAAATCAAATGAACCGAAGCTACGCCTTTCTGTGGGTCAATTTTAATGCAGTGTAGATTGTTAGAATCATTTTTCTACATCCTTCTCAGTTTGCTTTCAAATCTTTTAAGACATGAAGATTTTGCGACAGGTTGAAATTGTAATTTTTATGGCATTCTTTTTCGCTGAATTTATACCATCTTTTGCTCAGTATGAAATGAAATCCTCCAAAGCTACGCCTTCCCGTGGGTCAATTCTAAAGCGGATCGTTAGAACCGCCTCAAGTTCCTCTACTCGCTTCCCAATTTACTTTCGAATCTGAAAAAATGAACATTTTGCGACAGGTTCAAATTGTAATTTTTATGGCAATATTTTTCGCTGTATTTTGCCCAGTATGAACTGAAATCATCGGAAGCTACGCCTTTCCGTGGGTCAATTTTAATGCGGTTTAGATTGTTAGAACCGCCACAAGTTTTTCTACATACTCCTCAGTTTGCTTTCATATCTGTTAAGAAGGGAATATTTTGCAACAGGTTGAAATTGTTGTAATTTTTTGTCAATTTTTTTTCGCTGAATCTATGCTATCTTTTGGTCAGTATGAAATCAAATGAACCGAAGCTACACCTTTCCGTGGGTCAATTTTAATGCGGTGTAGATTGTTAGAATCATTTTTCTACATGCTTCTCAGTTTGCTTTCAAATCTTTTAAGACATGAAGATTTTGCGACAGGTTGAAATTGTGATTTTTATGGCATTCTTTTTCGCTGAATTTATACCATCTTTTGCTCAGTATGAAATGAAATCCTCCAAAGCTACGCCTTCCCGTGGGTCAATTCTAAAGCGGATTGTTAGAACCGCCACAAGTTCCTCTACACGCTTCCCAATTTACTTTTGAATCTGTGAAGAAATGAACATTTTGCGACAGGTTGAAAATTGTAAAAATTGTAAAGCGGATTGTTAGAACCGCCACAAGTTCCTCTACATGCTTCCCAATTTACTTTCGAATCTGTGAAGAAATGAACATTTTGCGACAGGTTGAAAATTGTAATTCTTATGGCAATATTTTTCGCTGAATCTATGCTGTATTTTGCCCAGTATGAACTGGAATCATCGGAAGCTACGCCTGTCCTTGGGTCAATTTTAATGCGGTTTGGATTGTTAGAACCGCCACAAGTTCTTCTACATGTTTTAAAAAGAGGGAAAATGAAGTTCAGAATTGGGAACAGGGGGAGGGGGTGGGGTAAAAGCAATTCAGAATTTGGCGGAAGAGATTATACTAATTATATAATATCATTCAAAATCGAGGGGGGAGTCCAGCTCCTGGGTATACATAACGCAGGGGTCGTTAAAAAAAGAAAAATAAGAGTTTAGAATATGGGTAAGGGGATAAGGAGGAAAATGTTCTTTGAGCTAATCCACGCAAAAACGAGGTGGGGGGGGGGGGGGGGGGGTGTGGAAAACAATTTATAACTTGGGGAAGGGGGAATAATGCCAACTTAGAATTCAGGGGGGGGGGGGGTGTTCCCTGACTTTTCAGAACTTGGGGTAATGGGGGTTGTTTGAAAATGAGGGAAAATGGAGTTCAGAATTAGGAAGAGGGGGGGGGGGGGGGTTAAGGGCAAAAAGATTCCTCCAAGCTGAGGGGGAATGGGAAAAGCAAGTCAGAACTTGGCGGAAGAGATGATTGGTGGGGGGGGGGGAGGATTCAGAACTCTGGGGAGTGAGGGTCGTTAAACAAATAGTTCAGAATTCGTGGAGGGTGGTCCTGGGTATTCTGAATTGGGGGGGGGGGGGAGGAATTTCCTTTGATCCATTTTTTAAAATGCTGAGGGGCAGAAGGGAAAACAATTCAGAGGGGGGGGGGGGGGTCATTAAAAAAAGAAAAATAGATTTCCAAATTCGGGGAAGGGGGTATTTAGATTTTGGGGGTTAAGGGGCAAATGTCCCCTGAGCTGATTCACTTAAAAATGTGATGGAGGGGGCAGAAAACAATTTATAGTTTGGGGAGGTGGGGGTATACTGACAATTCAGTATCTAGGGGAGGGTTGCAAGTCCTTAGTATTCAGAACTTGGGGTAATAGGGGCTGGTAAAAAAAGAAAAATGTAGTTCAGAATTTAGGTTAGGGTGAGGAGGGTAAGGGGCAAAAATTTGGCGCGGAAAACAATTTGCAAATCGGCATAAGGGGGTACGGCTGTAATAATATCAATTAAGAATGGGGGGGGGGGGGGGGGGGGCGTGGGTGTCATGGGTATTCAGAAATCTAGGGAGTGGGGGTAATTAAGAAAATAGATTTCGGAATTGGGGGAGGGGCATCAATATCGGAGCACTCAAGTTTTGATAGGTTGTATTTGTCTTCTTTCCTTTTTTCCGCATTTGCTGTTTATATCATCGGATTTTCATCATTTAACTTTGTTTTCTCAATTTCCTGCATGATTCTTTGCGTTTTAACTTTTTTTTCAAAAATTGTCTTATCCACATCCTCCTTTCCTTTTTTCTGCATTTGCTGTTCATATCATCTGAAGTTCATTATTTCACTTTTTTGTTCTCTCAATTATTCTTTGCATTTTCTCTTCTTTTGTATCAATGCTCTATCCTGTATTGGAAGTCTTTTTATACTCAGTAGATCTTTTTCCAATGTTTTCTGCTGTATCCTGTCTTTACTTTTTTCACTCATGCTATTTCTGTAGCCTGTATCTTTCTCTCTTGACCTTTCTCATATTTGTCTTCGCATCCAGTTTTACTTTTTACTTTTCTTCATTTTATCTTCCTACTTATTTTTGTTTTTCACTCTTCAATTCGCTCTCTTATATTTCTGTGCATCCTTTCGGTGTTTATTCATTATTGCATTTTCTTTAATTTACGGTTTATCATTCTCTCATTTTTTGTGCATCTTAAAATCATTTTTTTAAAATTCTCTGCACATATTTATTGTCTTTCCCGTGTCTTTGTTTTTTTGCACTATATCTCTTCAATACCTTCTTTATCTCCAGTATTGTATTCACTTTCAGTGTCGTAAATGTTGAGTCTCTTCTTCCACTAATTATCACTTATTTGGAATTACAATCCAAACCTGTGCATCGCACGGGGAGATTGCTAGTATATTGAGAAAAGAGGAGGATTGCATATTTTGGGACGCCCTGTATATTGGATTATAGGGGAGAGCTCATTAGGGACGGAGAACGAAAGAAGAGGAAGAGCACAGATCAAGACAAGAGATGGGTAGAAAGAAGGGAATAAAAGGGGGTTTAGGTAGGGGAAATAGTTATAAAAAGAACCATTACACAAAAACTACTTTGGTAGGTATTTAAGATTGCCCCTATTCTAAACACACAACGAGATGGAACCACTAATTGCATGATTACAGGCATTCGATCAGATGTAACACTGGGAAAAGAGACTCGAAAAAGTAGAGAAATTGGACCAAATATATAATACTGAGGCACATCCATGAGATGCATCAGGAGGGTTGGCGAAATGTTTACTACGATAATGACCAACTCTATATGATGATCTTTAATTGTTTGTAAGCATCAATTCATTGCCAGTACGACCAAAGCGATGTTGCTAAAGGGATAGGGCCTTTTTGGCAACTATGGCGAAAGACTTGTACAACGCAGAAAAAAGTAACCTCTAGGGATGCGAATGGATTTTGATATGATCGTTGATTGTTTAAACACAGCAACGGATGATTAAAGATGATTGGTCTTGCATCGCTTTTCCAGTGTTGTCATAGCACCGAGGAATTGGCGACATTCATATTTCATCTTTTCCATATGAGGTTAACTGTACTTTTAGCATGTTTGTAAAACTCACTTGTGTCCTACGTTTGTTTATTGTTTGTAAGTTATATTTACATATAATTTCAATGTTCAGCTGACAATTATTTCTGTACAATATATCAAACACAACGTATATTAGATTAGATAAGAAGAAAATCTGTTTTTGCTTACCACAGTTTTGTTTTTCGTCAGTAAAATCCAAACAGTCGTCAATGCCGTTGCATATATTTTTCTTGGGCACACATCTTCCATTTTTACACCTCAGTTCATCCTTAAGACAGCTACGGAAGACATCCCTTTCTACAGAAATGAAAGAAACAATAATTGTATTATGATTATTGCATACGAAAAAAATACATTTTATGTAGAGTCAATTAGGGTCAATATTCAATATTTAAATTTCTTCAAATATGTACATGATTTTTATTTACATAACATGTAAAATTATATATTTTGACAATATTTTCTTAAAATATATTTTGTACATTAGGAGAAAACTTTATCGAGCTCTTCATACAAATACTACCATTGCGTCCGAAAGCTTTTAACTCTTTCTTTTACATCAGCAAATATTTTTCTTACCTCATCTGTCAGAATACCTGATGTTTCAGTTCATTTTAGTGCAAGTTTAGCCCTTCTTTTGATTTCTTTAGATATATTTTCTTTGTCATTAGAATAATGAGGTTAATGATAACGTTTGATTTTTGACTTAATCAGCTTATGAATGAAGGAATGGGGTTTAACATTGCTTTCAACAGCTTAGGTCATATCGCGATGAAACAGAAACCTGGAACCTGGAGTTCCCTTTTCTTCACTAATAGTTCCAAGGAATTTTTCAGTTGCACAAGGACCTAAGAGAGCCCGTCACAAAGCTGCACATTAACATAGCGACCAGGCCAACCCACTTGGGGATTCAGCGAAGACTGGAACCTACTAACTCATGCCCTGGAGCCAGGCATCGTAACAACTAGGCCAAGGCAGATCCCTGCAAGCTACTTGGACTGCTTGCAGTCTCTCACCACTGACTGCGTTCAAAATCAGAATAAAGGAAGTGAGAAAACAACCAGTGGGTTGGGTCAGATGGTAGTTTTTGACAGATGCTTTGTTTTTCTCCACCATTTATAACTGGCATTTTAGCTATTATAGCAGAAAAAGTAACAGTAAGTACTTACAATTTATTTCAAAGTATCTCTATCCCACCCCCAAGGGTCACATCCTATTGCTTAATTGCAATAGGAGCTAGCACCACCTTGGAACCCTAAGCTGGTGTGGCACCCTGCTAGCCTTAAAAAAGAAGGGGGATGTGTGCATCTGTCTATGGATACCGTGCTTCTAAAAGATCCCTTAGTTCTCTTTGGATCTGAAGGCTCTGCTCTTACCTTTACTATTTTCTTCTATCACTTAGAAACACTATACTTTGTTATTGTTCTTCAACAATGAGAAAGGACTACTTTTTTGTAATAATTTATGGCACTAAATATTAATGGCCTTTGTGTGCCAATGTGCCGTTAAACCCTCATTCATTCATTCATTCAGTATGCATGGGTCAGTTATCACTGTGTATTCATTTGGCCACTTCCGGCTGCCTGGGTTGGCTGAACACCCTTTTGTCTTAGGCCTCATAGTCCTTAACGTCATGCCACATTTCATTCATCTTCATTCCTTTATTTTATACATACCTGGTGGTTGGTAACATCTTATACAGGAGCGTCCAGTGCAGGCAGTGGCATCCCAGCACTTGCCTGCACCTGTGCATGCACTGGCATCACTCTGCTGCTTCGGCTCTCCAACGCGCACCTTGTATTCATCCGCCACGGGCGTTGCTGGGCACGCAGCGACTGAAATACAAAGAAGAAATGATGCAGACACGAAGTAGTAATGGAGCAGACATATCTTATAGTTTTACTTCATAATTACCATATCAGAATGACCTACTCTGACTCAGGGCCTGCTCTGAAGGCTGTGTGGTTTAGGGCGCCACCACTGACTGCACACTATCTCTCACGACCGCTTGGGTTTTGAATCCCGGCCCAGGTATGTGAGAAAGTTGCCAGTGACTTGGAGTTAGGCATTGGTTTTCAACGGATACTCCGATTTCTTCCATTATCTGCAACTGGCTTGTCACGAATCAGCCACAACATGGCACAAATGTGACTAATAACGAAATTCCAAATCCAAACCTACACTGACTCGCAAACTGATGATTATGTATACTAGACGTGATATTAATATTCTCGATTGTTTCACGAGTGGCTTAAGTCAGGAAAATTAAAACAGTAATTGAAACAATATACATCATGTCTTCTTTAGCAAAGTTGTAAAAAACCTACCAGTTAAAGATGATAATGAATTGATTTTGTATCAAATTGCATGGACATTATTCACATTCTTTGATAATAACTGTAGCATCACAGTTTGATACACAGCAATAACAGCACTTTAGGGTTACTGTTAGGGTTTATTTCCTTGATATTTAATTTTATTAGACAGTTTTAGGGGAAACATTGTGAAAAACATGCATAGTGTTTTCAAACGGAGGGAGACTACCAGCAATTATGGACAGGGGACCTTCAAAATTCAAATATTTCAAAAGCGATGGAAAATATCACATTTCAAAAGTGGTTGCTCCGTTCAATTTTATAACCATTTCTTTCAGATTTTTTTGTTGAAAATGAGAAAAAACGTATTTTTCAACAGATTTCATTACAAAAAGTCAAAATTGGAAAAACTGTGAGACCCTGCTCTCTGAAATACCTTATTGTAACTATGCCAAATTTCAAGCAAATTCGTCATCATTTGAGAGCCAAAATGCTTGTTCGAAACGACTATATCTTGGGGGAATTCATTATAGAGAAAAGAACCATAAACATCTCCTGCTAGGCGGTGGTTATTGTTATAGTGGAAAATTCAACTTGGAGACTGATAGTTGTATTCAAGCTAGTTATTCATCTAATTCCAAAATAGGCTGATTGATTCCAATCAGCCAGGCAGTTCCCAGCTAAAGGATCCCCTTACAATGTTCTAACATGGATATATATACCTACATAGTACAAGCAGGTAAATTGCAATTCCACGAACATGACACATGAATACTAGACACTCCTGAATACAGCTTCTGGTAGCACACCCTGATTGTGGGTAAGAGGTGTAAGCAAACATTAGATAGTAGGTCCATCCGGCTTTGGATTTATAGCATTACAAACACCTGACATTGATTACAATAGACTATACCTATGATATTATCCTTATCCAAGATGACCATCCACTTTCCTGGGCATGGATGCATGGATGACCTCATAACTGAACAAAGCTTTGCTTTGCAAGCTACATGGACCATGTATGTGGTTGGCTTACAATGCAATATGTCATCCATGGATGTTTGTGCGACCAGGCACTGGCAGAAGTCCGGTCGAGTTGCTCAGCAAATAAATGCCTGTGCAGTGTATTACAGTATACATAAGGAGGGCTTATGGGTAAATCAACTGACCAACCACTGGCTGAAAACCAGTTGGCCGGTCCAGCAATTTAAGTTTGCTACTGTAATACAAAACGAGAGCACACCTTATCACTTAAAACAATTTGCATATTATATACTCACCACGTACCGTTATAGATAGAAATATGTACTTACTGTCTTTGCAAGCTTTTTTCTGGAAGAGCACGTCATCAATGGCAATACCGCCTGAGGGTACCCCCAGATCACTCCCAAACGACACAGCAAACTGGGCATCTTTGGGAAGCTTCACCTCCAGCAGTGCTCTAGTCCACCTGGTGGTCTCATTACCATATAGCTCATACAGCTATATGGATAGAAAATGAGAAAAGAACGTGTAACAAATTATTTCAAATCAGATGCTAAAAGAAAACTCCAGCACTGGTGAAAGACAGTGAACAGTGAGTGTAAACGTGTTGAACCACTTGACTTCAGGGTAGATTGTATGTGTATGAGAGAGAGAGAGAGAGAGAGAGAGAGAGAGAGAGAGAGAGAGAGAGAGAGCTATACGGGACATATCCCAGGGTACAACACATGCATCTAATTTATACAATAAAACGAAAATACAATTATTTCGTCTATTTTCGTCTATTTGTCAAGATTTTCATTTCACGCCAGCACTTACCACTAAATAGGATTTCTTGCTGTCTTTCAGAGAGATTGCCCGAACATGAACAGGATTGCTGGAGTTCGAGTTGACAAAGTAAAAAAAGCTCAGGCAATAGGTTCCGGCATCATGGTTCTGGTAGGACGACTGCAGAGTTGTCTTAGCTTCACGATTGTAGATGAATGCTTTCCCACTGACCATCATGTATCCCACTGAATATAAACAAGACAAGTTTTGATTTAGGATTTACTTCAATAGTAGAAGGTGGTATTGGTTTTTGCATGACTTTCAACAGCTTAGGTCATATAGATAGAAACCAATAACCAGGAAGAAATTCCCTACTCTTTACAATTATGTACAAGGGGTCTTTCAGTTGCAGAAGCACGATAGACAACCCTCTTTAACGCCGCACATTTCATAGCAACCATACCGACCAGCGGAGACTCGAATCTGCTACCTCACGATGGGGAGCCAGGCATCCTAGGCCATGGCGGATCTCTACTTCAATTGTAGAGAAAGGAGAAAATTTGCAAATTTTACACACAAGTAGTTAAGAATATTCGATAATATATAGAATATAAATGAAAGAAAGAAAGAAGTAACGGGTTTTTACACCGCTTTCAACAGCTTAGGTCATATCGCGATGGGATAGAAACCCGTAACTGGGAAGAAATTCCCTTCTCTTCACAAATAGTTCCAAGGGGTCTTCCAATTGCAGAAGAACCATAGAGAGCCCTCCACAACGTCGCACATTTATTTAGCAACAAGGCCAACCTGCTTCAGCATCTAGTGGAGATTAGAACCTGCGAATTCATGCTTTGGAGCCAGGTATCGTAACCGCTAGGGCACGGCAGACCCCTTAGGGGTATGTGAGAAAGTTACCAGTGACTAGGAGTCAAGTAATGGTTTCCTCCCCCACTTCTAACTGGTTAATCATCATTTAGCCACACTATTACAGAAAAAGTGAAGATAAATGATCAAACTCCAAAATTAATGTATTTTTTGTTCAAACGATCGGTATCGTTTCACCCTATTTCTTGTGTATGCTTTTAATTTCATCCAACAGTGACTTAAGTCCAATATTGCTAAGGAGCACCTTTTTTCTTTTACTTACCCTCCTTGTTTTGGCTTGCCAGGAAATGATTGGGATATCTTTGATCTCCCATTTGACTTATCCTAGTCCAACTATTCAGTTGTTTATATTGAGAGGTTACTTTGTAGCCACATATGTTCGCATCATCAAACTTGCAATTGATAGCATTTGGTTCTGTAATAAAGAAATAGTTCGATAGATCGAACACATTTATTGATTCCTATCCTAAATTGAAGTTTCTGTTTCCAGTGGAACTTCTAGGTGATGACTTAAAACTCTCCAAAAGATATGTTTACTTATGCATGTGTACATACATATATGCATGACTTTATATTCTCTCTCGCTCACACATACACATGCATACTTGTCAAATGACTCGTGCATTCCTGTCGTATCATTTATTTCCAGATTTCTCTTTGCTAGGTATATCTTTTGAATAACATATGATCTTCCTTTTTGAGTGTATAAAACTTTTAAAACGAATCTCATATTTTATGATCCTTTTTCGAAGTCACTCATATCTACTATAATTGTATTTATCATCAGCTCCACTCTGATACTAGCAGCTGATTGGTCAATAGCTGTGGTGTACTGGACTTTATTGGGATCCTAGCATTGCTTTCATTAATTGTCAATGTTAGTATCCCAATAAGTGTTTGATCCCCCATTCTAAATATTTTATCAAAAAAAAAATATTTTTTTTAAAATTCAAAAAGTAAATAAAAAAATAATGAAATAAAAAAAATAATTGTATTTTTAAATTTAATTTTTTTTTTCTAAATTATAAAAAGATTTTTTTTTAATTAAAAAATTAGGTAAATAAAAATAATAAAATACATATAAAATATATTAAATTTTTTTTAAAAACAATTGAAATTTAAAAAAAAACATATATATATTTTTTTTAAATTAAAAAACAACTGATGATAAATTTGTTATCCTCCGTTTAAAAAAGGGATACGGCCTGGTATCTGCGTTCAGCCAGCCGTATCGCACTCGGCTTCCGGCCTCGTGTGATACGGCTGGCTTCTCGCACATACCAGGCTGTATCCCTTTTTCACAAGGGGGATAACTTATAATATCCCATAGACATGCAGATTGTATTTTGTCAGAAAAGTACAAAAAGGAGATAAAATCTTACCCTTTACTCCGGTGTTGATTGCACGCTTCACAAAACGCTTTTTGCGTCCACTTTTGCCACACATACTCGGATGCAAGGTACAGTATTGCTGACCTGCAATATATATATATTTATATATATATATATATATATATATATATATATATATATATATATATATATATATATATATATATATATATATATATATATATATATATATATACATATATATATATATATATATATATATATATATATATATATATATACACTATATACATTAGAACTTACATTAGAACATTTCAACTTTGATCCTAATTTTATCACTAGATGGATAGGGGAAACTACAGGCCGGTTCAAAATCTAAAATACACAGCAAAATGGATACTTTTTTTATGACATCATATTACAAAAAGGATGTAGGCAAGGTGACCCAGTCTCTCCACACCTTTTTGTATTATGTGCAGAACTCTTGTGTGCTAAGACGAAATATAGATATAAAGGGAATAGAACTGTCTGGTTCAGAACAAGACGTATCTCAATATGCTGGTGATACTGCTGTTTTTATTGAATAGTATTATAATTCTCTTTGTGAATGCATTAATACTTTGAATTGGTTTTACTGACTGGATATCAATATAGATATCATGGGAATAGAGCTGTGGGGTTCAGACCATATCGTATGTCAAAATGCTGATGATACTGCTCTTTTTATTCAATCTGACTACAATTCTCTCTGTGAATGCACTTATACTTTTGATTGGTTTTATCGACTGTACTTGAGATTAACATGGATAAAACTGAAGTGATTCAACTCGGCTATAAAGGAGACAACGGGATGACAGATCGATGTACATCCAATTTGGAATGGACGCAAACTTCTAATCACTTGTATTCTCCAAAATAAGTTAAATAACCCACATCCTGCTGTCCCTATCATCTCCCAGTTTTCATGCTATATCATGTTTGTATTAACCAAATTGATTGACACGACTCTAATCAAACATGTTTTCACTTCCGGATGATGTCTTGTAATACAAACATGCATAGATTATGCTGGGGATGCCGGCAATCCTTTTTCTTAAAAAAAGAGATTCCTAAACAAACGATGACCATGTCAACACAACAGAAAGGAATGTTTGAAATTGACCAAGGTCATGTTGTCCCTTATTATGAAAACGAATGCATTTTTCTAAACAAACAAACAAACAAACAAGTAGAGTGAAACGGAAGATTAGTTAATCCTTCTACCGCAAGAGGCGCCTTCATCACTGGAATCCAAGCAATTGTCCTTGCCATTGCATTTGAGAGTCTTCTTGATACACCTTCCATTATTACATTCGATTTCGTCCGGTTTGCAGTCTGTAACGTATATAACAGCAATAATAATAACAATAATAATAATAATAATGGTAATAATAATAATAATGATAATAATAATAATAATAAAAATAATAATAATAATAATAATAATAATAATAATAATAATAATAATAATGATAATAACAAAATAATGAAACAACCACTACGAATGATTATAATAAAGATACTACTTCTACTACTACTACTACTACTACTACTACTACTACTACTACTACTACTACTACTACTACTACTACTAATAATAATAATAATGATAACAATAATAATTATAATAGTAACAATAATAATAATAATGATAATAATATCAAAACAATTATAAATATATTTTGATTGTTATGATGATGATGATAATGATAAAAATAATAATAATGAATGATTGAACAAACAATCAATATTCAGAATGAAGGAATATAATAATAATAATCACAATAATCAAATATACTACTACTACTACTACTACTACTACTACTACTACTACTACTACTACTACTACTACTACTACTACTACTACTACTACTAACAACAATAATAATAATAATGATAATAATAATAATATTGATAAAAATAATAGTAATTGTTATACTGATACTACTACTAATAATAATCATAACAATACTACTACTACTACTACTACTACTACTACTACTACTACTACTACTACTACTACTACTACTACTACTAACAACAATAATAATAATAATGATAATAATAATAATATTGATAAAAATAATAGTAATTGTTATACTGATACTACTAATAATAATAATCATTAACAATACTACTACTACTACTACTACTACTACTACTACTACTACTACTACTACTACTAATAATAATAATAATAACAATAATGATGATAATGATAATGCTGATAATAATAACAACAATGATTATAATGATTATACTAATAGTCATAACAAGAATGTATATAACGAGTGATGACAGAGTGATGTGATTTTGCATAGCACCTTAGGATGGTTTCAATCGTAGTTTAAGCCACAAGGACGGTTTCTTACCTGGTAGGTCACATTTCCCTTCTTTGAGTGTGACGTCATCAATTGCTATGTCTCCTTTAAAGCCTAAGCCCCTCTTTGATTGGAATACGAAATAAAACGGGTCAGTGCGCATTTGGACGTTCATCGTCGCTATTCTCCAATGGTTATAACGGTTTTTAGACAGTTTGAAGATTTGAACATCGATATTTCCTTTAAGAAGTAGATGGACGGAAAGTTCTCCGAGATGTTTGCCATACATGTGATACCAGAAGCTTAGACAGGAGGTTTTTTTAATGGTCACTTGCGAAGATTTTAGGCGGGAAATATCTCCTGCGTTGCCTAGCGACGATTCAGTGTACATGTAGTAACCTGAAATTAAAATGGCAAGAGTAGAAGAGTGAACATACACATATTAAATGCATACGTGCCTACGTCCATACCTACTAATTTACATATACATATAAAATTGCAAGCGCGCACACACACACATATATACAAATATATATATGTATATATATATATATATATATATATATATATATATATATATATATATATATATATATATATATATATATATTTATATATATATATATATATATATATATATATATATATATATATATATATATATATATATATATATATATATATATATATATATGTATATATATATATATATATATATATATATATATATATATATATATATATATATATATATATATATATATATATATATATATATGTATATGTATATATATATATATATATATATAATATATATATATATATATATATATATATATATATATATATATATATATATATATATATACTTACATCTTGGGCATTTTAAGGAGGGCTTCGTAAATAACCCTTTTTGTTTAAATGGCGATCGCAGTGTAGCGCAGATATAACACCAAAGAGCATAATAAAAGATGTGAAGAGCTGCGAATTAAAAAGTCAATTTACGCCAACGTGTCCTTAAAAAAGACCTTCTCATGATAAAAAGGTCAAACTCATACAGCCCAGATGTGGAAAGGGCGCCGACGGTGTGTGTGTGTATCCTGCGTGGCCCATTTGCACACAAGATTTGAGAATGAGACCTTTTTTGTCTTCATCCTAACTTTACTTGTTCTCGCCGTGTTACACCTTTCTGAACATTCTGACATTTTGAAGGATATGCTACAGATGTAGGATAGGTATCCATAGCATTTACCACCCCCTCATGTGGCAATACTGTGAACTAAATAACCAAATGATAGACCACATTCCCTAATGTAGGTTTGGGCAATGATTATTATATGATAGCGTTGATCCCAATAAGACTTGGAGGAAAGGGTATATGCAGATATATTACTGATCCTCTTTTTAACCGACCAATGATTTATTTTTCATAACGTAGTCCGGATATCTTATACTTTTGATAATCACTCAGAAAATAAGAATGATATAAAAAAAAGTATTTAAAAGAGATAATCACTCAGAAAATAAGAATGATATAAAAAAAAGTATTTAAAAGAGAGTGGATCCGAATAACATTTCTGCTCATTTAATTCCTACAGTAAATGAATGGGCTTCCCAGGCATAGTGCACGACCGCACGCCTGATTGCCACCCAGGTTCACGGGCATGGGTGCACGGATGAACTCACAACTGAACGCATCTTCGCGGGAGGGTGTTTCGGGGGTGCCCCCAAGGCTCTGACTACTGTACTTTAGTTATCACTTTATTCACGAATTTGCTCTGCAAATGCCTCTCTGAAGTGAACTCAGAATCATTATCCAGCCCCTCACCCCCTAATGAAAATGTGCCATTCACTGACTTCATCCATCTAAATGTAACAATCCCCCCCCCCCCAAAAAAAAAAAAACCCTGAAATCCTGGATCCGCCCCTCCTTGAATTGATTTGTCTTACCATCAGGAGAGAGACTGGTGTGATCGAAATCTGGTCCTGTATTTAGGGAAGGGGTGCGTCCCTTGGCCCTAGCCCAGGTATACTGGGTGTCCTCAGGTACACTATAGCCACACATATACTTGCTCGAAAAGTCACAGTCCAATGTCGCGTCTACGAAAGAAAAAAAGTAGAACATACATTAATCATACTGTAAAGTCACCCACGTATATATCAAAATCTGTGAACCTTATAAAGCAGCTCAGGTAAAAGGTCATTTTTAGAGATTCTTTCATAAATTGTGGGCGCTATTTAGAGCGTAACTGCCACCAACTGGACTGATAATAAAGCGATGAATTGTGATAAAGGGTCCCTCCTTCGACAGGTCTAGTGTGAACCACATACATCAGTTGCTTAACCTTAAAGAAACACGTGACAAGGGGCGTTTCAGGCAAATGAAAACCTTACGTAGTAAGCGATTTATTGACCCGTTGGGCTTAAAACTAGAACGAAGTTACTAGAGACATTTTTTTGCGGGCCATGTCCACCCTTGTGCCATATATATATATATATATATATATATATATATATTATATATATATATATATATATATATATATATATATATATATATATATATATATATATATATATATATATATATATATATATATATATATATATATATATATATATATATATATATATATATACACATTAGTCTCTTTCTATGTTGGCTTACTACAGAGCTGAGGTAGTTCGTCCGCTGCCGTCCTCACAATCTTTGTTGCCATCACACTGTAGTGTATTGTCCACGCACTCATTGCTCTTACAACGCATCTGGTAAGGAAGGCATTCTGAAATAATACGATATTAGTAGTTAGTAAAATCGGTGTACGGACCAGGTGTCTGCGAGAAGCCAGCCATATCGAACGAGGCCCGAGGACGAGTGTGTTAAGGCTGTGATGCTGGTGACACACTCAAAATAAGACACTCCTAGTTTAGCACTCCTGTCCCCCTTTCTAACAATAATTAAATTTGCCATTCAGTTGCCCTAGCCTAGTATATCTAGCAGACATGTACGGTATTCATAAATTAAATGCACCTTTATTGATCAAGAAAACCTCATTTTAGGTAACACACTGTAAAATTGAAACTGTGTTTATATCGAGGTCAGCTCAAGCAGGTAAGTTGAAGAAAATTTATATGAAACACCAAGACCTCAGGGATTAGATACTCATTGCTAGAAAGGGGACTGGAGTGCTAAACTAGGAGTTGTCTTATTTTGAGTGTGTCACCATCATCACAGCCTTAATGGCTTGCTTTTCCCAGACACCAGACCGTATCCCTTTTGTACAAAGAGGATAACAAATTTATCACCATCCACCCGTGACCCCGACAAGGAAGATATCTAACCACACATGAAACTATTGCAATATTGGCAATGCAATATGGAAAAAAATACTACGGAAAGCTGTTGCAGAAGAGGTAGAAGGATTACTTGCCACAAAAGAAAGATTTTAAGATTTATCAATTAATATATAATGTTTCTCGCACATGGCTATTTTGCTGAAATAGAAATGCATCACAGCAATTAAAGAACTCTTCACATGACAATTTTGCTGAATCGGCAATGCAACATTGGAAAATGCTTTTCACACAATAAGATGTTGTTAGTAATAGTTGCAAAGCATCATGGAAAAACCTCCACAAATGATTATTTTGTAAAATTCGCGAAAATTCGCGAAAACACAGTGCAATATGGAAAACAAACCAAACATGGATTTTCTTTGTAGAATTTGCAATGCATGCCGGGGATATTTACTACACATGGCTACATAATTTGCAATGCATTATGGGGAAGAACTCAAAATGTACAGTGCACACATTTAATTCCTGCGCTAGTCGACCGGACTGCCGGTGCCTAGTTGTACAAACACCCGCGCATAGGCCAAGTACATCAATGACCCACGTAGAATGCGAATCAAAGCTACGTTCAGTTGTGAGGTCATCCATGCCAATCAGTGGCAATCGGTCGTGCGGTCGTATAGTGCAGGAATTAAACGTCGGGTGGCAATCGGTCGTGTATTATACCCACCTGCCGTGGCAATTAGTGCGGGAATAAAATGTCGGGACTCTATATTGCTATGTATTATCAAGAATTAGCTATGCATCACCGGAAATTACTCCCGGCCTGGGCATGTGAGAAAGTTGCCAGTGACTTGGAGTTAGGCGGTGGTTTTCGCCGGTACTCCGATTTCCTCCACTACTTACAACTGGCTAGTCACGAATTAGCCACAATTGGCATAAATGTTACGAAAAACGAAATTCAAATACCGGAAATTACCTACCACACATGGAGATGTTGCAGTGTTCGCAAGGCATGCTGGGATCGGTAGTGTAGCACCATGGTCCTCCCGGTCGACCGTCAGGGTTTCGACAGTAGTTCTCGGCCTCCTTGATGGTCTTGTCCGGGAAAATGAAGTTATTGGTAAAGGTGTGTGTGTGCGGGGTCTGGGTATCCCATCTCTGACAGGTTTTCCCACTGCTGGTCGTCGACTGTTTGCCCATGTAGTTGTCTCCAATCACCGTTTTTCTGCAGTTGCGAACTAGAATGAAGCATAAAAAGAAATGTTGAAAAATATTTATTTATAATTTGCTACCATTAAGAATGCTTACCTAT
>OZ012697.1:31595994-31608494 GCA_963942565.1 Maea johnstoni | reverse complement strand
ATCTGTTCAGGGCAATGGAATACCATACCTTCGCATCTTATCCTTTGGTAGTAATCACTCCCAGGGTCTGGCTTCAGGTCCGCCCCCGGGAACGTGTGCGAGTAAGGACTAATGCTGCATTTCTCAGATCCTCGATGGAAGATAACAGAGTTGCAATCTGGTTCCAACTCGAGGCAAATATGACGACACACTTCTCCGGTTATGCCTACATACTCCCGTAATATCAGGTCTTTGATCTTCGGCGATACCAATGTGTTCTTCAGTCGGGTTTGAAATGTGTCAACGCATTTAGCTGAAATGAAATCAAGTGTGTATTTGTACTAATAACGTTATAAGTAATGATATCAGTTACAACCTATTAGAAAGTGTGGCAACTTTCTCACATGCCTCGGGTAGTTACCGTATGTTATAAAAGCATACCTTAAGAAATATAAAAGAATTCGCCGTCAGATAAATAAATTGCACTACAGACCTTTGTATTAAAAGCACCCAATTAAAGTTGCTCTACCATATCATTGCCATGATAACATTTTTGAAAAAATGGTATTAAACAATGGTAAAACTTCCATTCTGAGCAATAATAAAAATACGACAACCGTGGATGCCTCCGCGGTATGCAACAATGTAGCATTTCTTTGAGTTTAAATTGAGAAGTGGTTGTCTGGCCTTAATACAGTGTAAAAAACTGAACAACAAACAGTAGATATTCAGTGATAAGATCTAAAAACATATGACTACTTTTTTTTATTTTTTATTTTTAAATAGGGTTCGCCATCCTTTTTTTTAAGGGATGGCTCAGACATATAGGAAGGAGAGCTTTTTGTATATGCAGACGACACAGATAGCATGAACGATGATATGAAATGAATATGAAACTCTTCAAAGTAATCTCTCCCTTTTATAGAAGAATCGAACCCCTACTGGCCCCGGCCTGGGAATGAACTCTGGACCCCATGCCTCCCAGCACCCAGGCCGGCAATCTTGCCACTGCGCCATTGGGTCTGGTTATATGACTACTTGATTGTACACGAGAAAGTGATTTATAAACTTTGCACAAAGTCTTTTATTGTGTTGCCTTAACACCCTAATATCATTGTTTGTTATATGTTATACAGAACTGCTGTGTAATAGACATCTGATAAACTATAAGTTGTTTGTAACTTTTATGCAAATTTTATGAATAGTTTTCCAAGGAAAGAAAATTATGACTATTTGCAGATGTATCTTTCTTCAGTACGATGGTGCAGGTGTGAACGGCAGAATAAAAAAATCCGATGTTTTTCTGGGAAAAGACAGAAAAAAAATTCCCACTATTTTTCCAAAAACAGCAGAAATATTTTACACCTGCACCATCGTACTCAAGGGATTGTGAAAGCTTGTTCGTTTTTTTAAGTATACTAAATGAATACTTCATTGGGGTATGCTATCCTTGCTTTGATCTTTTTCTGACGATAATACGTGTCACCAAGTTAAGCACATAGTCACCTACTTGTAACTAGCACATGGGGCTAGGAGGAGAACATGCGTGAAAACATGTGCCCAGCTATTTCAAAGGTTTAACCCACTAATGCCCAGAGCGTTGAAAACAGACTGTACCTTTTTATGAAACAGCTTAACCCATTAATGCCCACAGCGGTAAAAACAGCCTGTACATTTTGATGAAACATGGCTTAACAAATCAATGCCCACATCATTGAAAACAGCTTGTAAATTTAGATGAAATATTACGAGCAAATTTAGGAAAATATTTGAAGGAGAAATGATCATCGAAAAATTGCTAAAAAAACCTTCATCGAATATATTGTGAAATCGTTGTCAATTCAAGAGATATTGTCAAATGTTTCGTAGATCCAGACAACACATTCTAGAGGAACACTTAAGCATTAATGGGTTAAGAGAGCACAGACCACTCATGTTTTACGTTGACAGTCTAATGAACGTCTAATACATTACCTTGGGCAGACCGCTGAACCCTACCAAAATCTCTCGAGTGCGCAATCTCGTCAAAGAGGTCTCTGTGGTGTACTTCAGTTGCCCTAGAAAATAATAGAACACGCTTCTTAGGATATATATATATATATATATATATATATATATATATATATATATATATATATATATATATATATATATATATATATATATATATATATATATATATATATATATAAATGTGTACATACTGTATACCGTGTTAATATTGCGGCCGTTTAATTAATGCGTACTTTGCGCACCCATGGAGTCCGCATTTATTAAATTGCGCACTATGGATTAAACAATAAACTATTTATCAACAACAACTATCATTTGGATATTGGATCCCTTGTACCATTCAACACACTAATATGGTAGCTTGTCATTCAACATACAGACCCTTTGCGGCCTCTGCTGGTACTAGGTTTAATTGCGATGTAGAGAACCCGCACACTCCAGTGTGATCAAAAATGCTGGTAATCACCAATCAGAGTTACTTAGTGCAACCAGCATAACGCTGTTCGCGGCTGGTGACGAAATAAAGATTGCACTTGCCTTATATAACACTGGCACCTACAAGGGGCTGGCCGGCTTGAATATAGCAGCACCACCCTTCCGAAAAGCCGGGTAGGTTGCATACCCTTGCCCCCCTCACACAGCTTAAGATGAAGGTTATCAATGCGCAATAATTAAGCTGCGCATCCAAGGCAGTTATCTGCTGAGCGCATTATCTTATATGCGCAATATTAACACGGTATATATATATATATATATATATATATATATATATATATATATATATATATATATATATATATATATATATATATATATATATATATTTATATATGTATATATATATATATATATATATATATATATATATATATATATATATATATATATATATATATATATATATATATATATATATATATATATAAATAGGTAACTTAATGGTTGTGGTTATGATATGGTCTTTATCGCGGGACTGGCTGTGTGATATCACGAACGAGTGAGCGCAGCGAATGAGTGAGTGATTTTTACCACATAGCCACAAAAATGGGAATATAGGGCAAGCATGTGATACAAATATATATATATATATATATATATATATATATATATATATATATTCATATATATATATGTATATATATATATATATATATATATATATATATATATATATATATATATATATATATATATATATATATATATATGTATATATATATATGTGTATATATATATATATGTATATATATATATATATATATATATATATATATATATATATATATATATATATATATATATATATATATATATATATATATATATATGTGTGTGTGTGTACATACTAAATAGTTCAAACCTTTTCCAATGTAGTGAAGATAAATCATACAAAAAATACAAAAAATACAGATACAAAAAGGGAACCAAAAGAACTCAAGCTTACAGTATAGACTCAAGTAAGGGATGTATTCATTCAAACTAAAAAAATTCCTGACACAGATACAAAATCACACTATAGGTTCTGTAAATCACTAACACTGCATCTTGAGATACAGCAATAGTTCTTTTAAAAGTTTGTTTGAGATATGTTTTTTTGATGTTTCATCTGACAATTCACCTTCTATTCTTTCGTATTTCAGTCTATTTGAAAGGTTTATGAATTATACATGAGGAGGTTTTAAGCATAACAAATTAGGTCATTAGATGAGGCAGTCCCATGTGTGTGCGGTCTAGCACACTCTTAAACCTCCCCTGACCCATTTTTACACAGAACCCAGGGTATAAAAAACTTCTTGATCCTTTAAGGTGGTTGTCGAGATTTGGAATTTAAGAAGAGTATACAAAGTGGTCTTAATGTTTATTCATATCCATTCCTTTATAAGTTTTTAGAAAGTAATGCTAGTCGAACTAGGAACCCCTTGGAATGGATCTATGCCAGAGGTGTCCCTGATATGGTTTATTTTTAACATTCTCATGTGGGCTAGGGTAATGGCTGCTGCCACCTTTATATTAGGTATATAATGTTCACGCCATTTTTAAGTGATTTACAGTATGGGTGTGCTTCTGTACAATTTGGAACGCAGGAGGGTATGGTAACCTAGTCGAATAAATATGTATTTTACCTAGAAGCACCAGGAAAATGGTTCTAGGGAAATGGATAGACATAATGAATTTAACAAATCATCATTTAGACAACACTGGCCGATTTAGATCCTCTATAGACAATTACTATTTGGGAGGCCATGTTATAGGATTGACATACTGACTTCTCGTTTGAAACGATAATGCAAATATACTTTTTGGTTTGACAATATACGCTTTTATAAACATAATGAAACTACTTGAAGTCATCAGCACAAGTTAAATGTCTACAAACGATTTTTGAAAACTGCTTCTAGAACATACAATCAAGCATTTTAAGCATTTGATATGTGGTAAAGTCTTCAGTTTGTACATGGAATACAACAAATATAAAGGTGGGCTCACCTGTGTCTATTTTGATTACATATTGTTACAGCTGGAAATTCTAATGATTCTGGATAGACCACTTTGAAGTTAACTGCCTTGGGCCAAGACAGGTAGTAGATAATACGATGAGACACCAACGTTAAGAAGCCTGTTGACACGCCTATCACAATCAAAAACCATATAAACCTAAAAATAAAAACAACAAAAATAGTAAGGGAACTTCATGGTTGAATATCAATTAGACACTTTTGATACGCGAAGAACAAATCAGTCAGCTTTCAGTAGGATGGAATACAATAGTATAATAATAATAATAATAATAATAATAATAATAATAATAATAATAATAATGATAATACTAATAATAATACTAATACTACTACTACTACTACTACTACTACTACTACTACTAATAATAATAATAATAATAATAATAATAATAATAATAATAATAATAATGATAATGATAATACTAATAATAATACTAATAATGATACTACTACTACTAATAATAAAAATAATAATAATAATAATGATAGTAATAATAATTATAGTTATAACGTTAATAATGATGATAATATTATACTACAAAATCTATCATAATCACAACATATTTGTATTTGAGCGATTTAGAACATTGTGTTTTGCAAAATACCTTCCAATGACAAGATTAAATACATTGGTTAAGGTGGAGTATAAAAGGAAGTTTCGCTTGAATTTCAATTAACTATATAAATCAATGTAACCTAGGTTATAGAAAATATGTCAGCATTCAACAACTACAGTAAAAGTATTTCATCTTGAACTGAAGAGCGAAGTAGACCTATCACAGTTATAGCTAACGGAAAAGATTTACCAATGTTGCAAAAAAGGAACAGGTATCAACTGAAAGGCAACAGATATAAGAAAGAAAAGAAAAGGAAAGAAAAAAGATCAACTTGAAAACATGATTACTAAGACTATATAAGCTATTAGAGATACATGAGTTGGACTAAAAATTAAACCAGTTGGTTGACCAATTACAAATAGTTATAATAAAATGGTTGATGTAGTTACAGATTACTCGGTCACAGTGCTGGTAAAGGTTTAAATATCAATTGCTATGTATGAAAATAACATTTCTAAATACAATTCTGTTCATTTGGTACACAGTTAACTTATCCTAATATGAACAAATATTGTTTGGGTGGGTGTTGTCCAAACCAGTGAAAACATATTAAGAAAAAAATATCTAGATTTTAGATGTTTTCCCTTCATATTCAAGTTTAGTTGGAGGACACAACAAATTCAAGATGGCCGCCGGGTCCAGTTTCCCATTTTTGGCAATGTTTTGTTTTGCAAAGAAAAGTCTCGATATATAAAATATGTGACATTTGAAATGTTCAATATTATTTTTACTTGCGCAGCTTGAAACGAGTCGCTCTTGGCACATATGCTATTCCGTGAAACGAGGTTTCCTGGGTGAAGTTGTATGATCTAGTTTTCCAACGTAAATCCTCTGTAATAAAACGAGAAAATAAAAGTGTCTTTGCACTTGAGCTCTCAAATATTTTCCTAATACAATGGGTCCCTTACATGGCAGTTTGACAGTAACAAACTGTGTGGTCTGGTTATCTGGGTCAGTTCGACTTTGAAGAATAGGTCGCGATACCCTAGAGTTCAAGGCGGCCCATGGAGATGATTTGTGAAAAGAGGGTCAATTTCAGACTTTTTCATATGCAAATCCTACACCCTTTTTCTCATAATCAGATTAATTGGGAATGTCTAAGCTAGATTGAGAGTTCACCTTTAACTTATTTGGTTTGACACTTATAAAAATGTGTCGTCTGGTTATCTGGGTCAGTCAAACTGAGAGGGCTAAGTCGGAATACCCTAGATTTCAAAGCGGCCCATGGGGATAATTTGTAAATATAGGGTCAATTTCAGATTTTAATATATTCAAAGCCTGCACTCTTCTTTTCCTCATAATCAGATTAATTGGGAATTCTAGGCTAGATTGAGAGACTATCTACTAAAGAAGCTCGACCAGATTTAACAGAAACAGGAATGTTGCTTTGGCCCTTTTCTCCATATCAACTTTTGACAACACATGGTCGTTTCAAACATGCATTTCGGGTATCAAATGTCAGCGGATTCGATTCAAAATAGGCATAGTCATAGCGGGAAGGATATCAAAGGAAATGGTATCACTTTTTTTTACCAATTATGATCTCGTTCAAAAAATATGATTTATGAAATTTGAGAAATGTGCTTTTTTCTTATTTACACCAAAATTCCAAAAGAAAAGTTTTTAAGTTTTAAAACGAATAAAAATTTAAAGCAATGTGATAACTTTCCTTTCATATTGATCTTCCCCCCACATTTGTGAAATTTTAAGGTTTAATTAAGGTCTATAACTGTGGAAAGGAGATAATTTAAAACCCTTTTGCATATTTTTTCAACATCTTACTCCAAAGGTCTTTCACCCTGCTAGGAGGGAACCTTTGTAAGCATAATGTATACCTGGTCGGAATGGGCTGAATTGTCAAAGGAACTTACTCCGTAAGCTGTCGTAAGACGCATAATGGTATGTATATCTAAAAAAGATTTTAAATAGTTTCGAGGTCGGCGGTTACTATAGGAAAAGAAAAAAAAAGGAATTTGCGGATAAACTACTTTGGATAAAAACTATACTGGAACGTCAAATATATATATATATATATATGTATATATACATATATATATATATATACTTATACATATATACATATATGTATAAGAAAAATCCTCTCTATTTATAAACTTTCTTGCTGGGTGATTTCGTTTGAAAGTAATAAAACTTGAAAGTCTTCACTCTATAAAACGTTTGTCCTCAGAACCTTATTTCTTAAGTTATCCTTACAAACATGATTTTATGGCATTGAATCCAAAATAAATCGTTTGTAGTTCTAAAGATATGTGACTCAAGTCAGAAACTTCTGTGGTAACCTCTCAATACATCATGTTCTTTTTATTTTGTTTTTATTTTGTTTTATTTTGGTAATTAAAATACAAGAAAGGCATTGTCCTTTTAGTACGAACATACATGTTAGCTGATATGTCGAGTAAATTCCGCCTTTTTGATAAAACATAGTAGAAGTGTGTGTTATGCAATATGTGCTGACATTAGTAAGTCAATGGGTGTTGGTATACAGGTATATTTAAATTGGGGTAACATACAGGTAACGCATACCATTCATGTAACATTGTAATGAACATCGCAAGCTAGAATATAGAATCTTATGATGATAATGATAATAATAATAATAATAATAAAAATAATAATAATAATAATAATAATGATAATATTGTCATTTGATATTGCGCCCTTTCCATATAAACATGCTACATACAACGCTAGAGGGCTAAACCTCAGCATCCCCTTTATTAGGCAATTAGTTAAAAGATATGATGTTGTATGCTTGTCCGAGCACTGGCTACATACAAATAGGCAGAATAGATTAGATGAGGTAGACACAGACATTGAATATTGTGCACGCTCTAGCTGGTTCTCAGACTCTGACAACTATGGTACGCAGAGAGGACAAGGAGGCGTTGCATTAATATGGAAAAAGAGTCTGGGTGGGGTCTCGGAATATAAAGACATAATTAACGATAGGGTATGTGGAATTAGGATACAAAATGCAAAAGGGGCTGTTTTTAATATATTCTCAGTCTATATGTCGTCAAATGGTTCTCCTGAGAGCTTTGAAGCCGCGCTAGAGGATCTAGCCGACATTATTGAATCAAGGGAGGTAGGATCTCATTCTATTGTGGCTGGCGATTTAAACGCCGACATGGCCAATCTAACTGGAAATAGGAAAGCATGTAATGCAATTAAGGGAGGACAAAGCTTGCATAAATTTATAGAAACCTATATTTAGTCGCAACCAACCTCATGACTAATATGGAAGGCCCAGTTGATACGTTTTATGGACCATGCGGGTCCTCTATGATAGATTACATTCTTATTCCTAGGGAAATGACTAACCTTGTGGATTTGAGTGGGGTAGGCACTTATGACCCCCTAAACTGCCCAGATCATGTTCCAGTGTATACTCACCTTAGAATACAGATGATGGAGTGTAATTATAACAATAGGCCTGTCACTTCTAGGAAAAAGTGGGACAAACTCTCTGCAGGTGATATTTCCGAAAAGTACACAATTCCAGTGAGCCATAAATTAATTGAGGTTGAGCATTTGCTTACGAATAACGTAATATGTGATAATGATTTGGATCGTGCCATTGAGATGATTATTAACATACTCAGGGAGGCCTCTTCTGTAATACCAAACACTAGGTACCGTAAACACCTAAAACCGTTTTGGACTCCTGAACTGAGTAAACTCAAAAAAGAGAAAGTAAAGTGCTATAGAGTTTGGTGTTCGGAAGGACGCCCTAGAGATGCAAACTCTACCTCATTGCAAAATCACAAATTTGCTAAAAAACAGTTTGCCCGTGAACTAAGGCGTATGGGGAAGAGCTATGATAATGAACAACTGCAGAATGTTATGGGTTCTATAGGCCTAGATCATAAATACTTCTGGAAATCTCTAAAACATGCAAGAACCCCACATAGTAGCAAGTCCCTTGCTATTAGAAACAGCAACGAAAAAGTCGTACATGATTTGGATGAAGTCCTTGAAGTGTGGAGATCACATTTTGCAAAGTTATGCACACCCAAATTTGATCCCAATTTGGACAAAGATCACTTTAACATGGTAAATACGGTAGTCAGAGACCTGTGCGACTCAAGAAAGGCACCTGGTGTAGATGGTATTTCTACTGAGCATGTGGTATTTGCAGGTGATGTGATGGTGGGTATTCTCCTTCTGCTCTTAAACTTAATTATAGACCGGGAGTATGTATCAGAAAATCTAAGGAGGGGGATTCAGGTCCCTTTATTTAAAGGAAAAAAATTATGCAGTTTGGACGTAAATAATTATAGGGGAATTACCCTTCTCACTACCCTCAATAAGACGTTAGAAATTTTGTTGTGGAATAGAATAGAGGGGAGGTGGAATACTTCCCGTATAATATCAGGTTTGCAAGGCACGTGCAAAAAAGGACAGTCTTGTGTGCATATTGCCATGCTCCTACAGGAGACCGTGTCGAGAGCTTTGGAAACTAATAGAAATGTCTTTGTTTCATATTTTGACGTGTCTAAAGCTTTCGACAAGGTCTAGACAAATGGACTCTTTTAAAAACTTTTTAATATGGGTATTACTGGCAAAACATGGAGGATTTTGTATAAGGGATATAATGATTTCAGGTGTAAAGTGAGAGTAGATAGCAAACTTTCTGACTGGTATGTAATGCAGTGCGGAATTCATCAGGGAGGTTTTCTCTCCCTGATGAAATACACTGCATTCATAGATTCTCTCCTTCTAGAACTAGAAAGGTCACAGTTATGCTGTACGGTATGTAAAATTCAGAGCAGTCCGGCAGGTTATGCAGATGACCACAATTTCCAAGGGTCGTACAGATTCTATACACCAAATAGTATATGAATATGGTAGAAAGTCGCGGTTTAGTTTTAACGCTAAAAAATCGACTGTTCTTGTTTATGGTGAGACAAAAAAGTCACATTTTCAAAACTCCCAACATAGAGTTTTCAAGCTAGGTCCGGAAAAAGTCCCAGAAAAGCATGAATATGATAATGTTGGAGTTAAGGCATGCATCTTTGAGTCTAATACTAGAGTCACAGAAAAAGTCAGCAAAGCACTTAGGACCCTAAACACCTCGTCGGGCCTTGGTGTTCGGAAAAACGGTCTGAGCATGCATGCAAGTTGTATAATATTTTGGTCTGTGGTGGTACCGGTACTTACTTTTGGTGCCGAAATATGGTACTTAAATGATGAAGATAAAGATAACATTTAAAATTTTCAAAGATTTGCGGGAAGAAGAGTGCAAAGATTTCCCCATAGAACACCAAGCTCTAGTAGTTTTTATGGTCTAGGGTGGATTCGTCTTACAACCTTGATCTTGATCAAAAAACTTCTGTTTGTACTTTCTATTATAACTCTTGAGGCTGATAATGTCATACGTAAAGTATTCTGCAACAGTGTTGAATCTTTCACTGCAAACACTGAACAATGCAGAATAAACGCGTTTCGCAGCCCTGTATATGAAATATGTAAGTCATGTGAGAAATTCGGGTTACTGAATTTGGTTATTAATATTTTAAAAGCTGTCACACCTATCCCCTCCAAAAGAAAGTGGTCGGAATTAGTCTGGAGGAAGGGATGGGAGTTAGATGATAATTATTGGAGTGCAGTTAATATTATGAATAAGGAAACTAAACTTCTGTCAAGCATTATGGATGGCTCTAGGTACATGGTATGGTGGCAATTGTCTGATAATGATACTAGTATGATTAAAGTATGTGAATGCATTGCAAAAATCATATGTCACACCAGTCTGCTAAAAGTGGACGACTACCATCTCAAGGATCAGCCTCCTAGTAGTAGAATATGCGAGTTATGTGACCTATATTGTACTGAGAACATACATCACTTACTAATGCAATGCCCCGGAATGTATAGAGAACAGGTAGAAATGCACAAGCATATCTGCCAAGAGATCCCCGAAATTAAGCAGATCTTTGCAGATGAACCAGGAAACGTTCTCCTATGGTTACTTGGGAAGAATGTCCCTAATATAAGTGATGAAAGTCATATGAAATTCCGGTGTGTTGCAGGTGTATGGATATATAAGATCTATACTACAAAGCAATACTGAGTAGAAGTGGGATTGGGTAGATGCCATGGGTACTCTACCCGTTGTTTGCACATAAACGGACCCATGCATCGAACACCTCTACTCATTTTAATTTTGGACCACCTTGTTCTAATTTTCTTTGCGTCCCATTTTTACGGCCCATATATCATCAGTACTACGGTACTGGTTGAAACACTGTTTTTAAATAACTGGGTGTGAAGTTCTAGCCTTTTGCTATTACGTATTTCTTTCCTTTCCCTTATTTTACTATCTACTTTTCCTGTCATACTACGGTACTGACTAAAATAAGGGTTTTGTTTACACCTAGTGTTCGGGACATCTTTATCGGCGCTTCTCTGGCATTTTTTTTCCTGTGTATGAGTTCTCTGTTAAAAACTCTTTCATAATAACTTAATAACATATGTTACCTTAGTGTCATACGAGACGATTTATTTAATTTTCTTCATATGGAAGGTGGTTAAATGTTCCTGATTATTTGTAAATTCATGTTGATTTTTGTCTGTATATGTATTTCATTTCAACAGAGATGGTCAATAAAATACTATACTATACCATACTATTACATTCCATTGCAGAGGATAGATGTTGATATCCACATAGTTAATTGATATGTACATCTTTGAACAGATGTGTTTTCAGCTGTCGTTTGGAGATTGCCACACTCCCAGTGGAATCTTGTAAGATTTTTTTATGAAATAGGGTAAACCGAATTCCAATCATTATATTTCCTTTCTGACTGTACTCAATTGTCAGTGAATGATGTTCTCCCCTTTATGACAGTTCCAAAATGTATGAAAATGAATGGCTTCAAAATGGATACAATTCCGTATACATGATTATGGAAAAAATAATCCTGTTGCACATATGTGCACTTTGAAATTTAAAGAAAGGTTTATTCTTATTGCACAGTTCGTGATATCGTGAAAGTATTTGTGGAGGTATAATGAACTTCTTTTTCTTCCTTGCTTTATTTCAGTGCCAGGCTAACACTTAAAGAAAATAGTAGTAATTATTTGGCGAAAATAATCAATATCGATTCAGTTCTAAAAAGGAACAATAGTGCAGATTATATCATTTTATTGTACTTGAGACCCCCATCCCCAAGCCAGCAATTTGACCTATAGAGGTCACCAGTCTCATTCTTACCTCCAAAGTTATTCCAAATTTTATGAAATGTATTTGTTTTTTTTCTTATCATGAATGAGCAGGTGATAAATTCGTTACGCCCTGTTGGAAAGATTGCAGTCCGGCCTGATGATCCACCCTAAGTCATCGCCG
>OZ012697.1:31516230-31595794 GCA_963942565.1 Maea johnstoni | reverse complement strand
ATATATATATATATATATATATATATATATATATATATATATATATATATATATATATATATATATATATATATATATATATATATATATATATATATATATATATATATATATATATATATATATATATATATATATATATATATATATATATATATATATATATATATATATATATATATATATATATATATATATATATATATATATATATATATATATATATATATATATATATATATATATATATATATATATATATATATATATATATATATATATATATATATATATTATATATATATATATATATATATATATATATATATATATATATATATATATATATATATATATATATATATATATATATATATATATATATATATATATATATATATATATATATATATATATATATATATATATATATATATATATATATATATATATATATATATATATATATATATATATATATATATATATATATATATATATATATATATATATATATATATATAAATATATATATATATATATATATACATATATATATATATACATATATATATATATACATATATATATATATATATATATATATATATATATATATATATATATATATATATATATATATATATATATATATATATATATATATATATATACATATATATATATATACATATATATATATATACATATATATATATATATATATATATATATATATATATATATATATATATATATATATATATATATATATATATATATATATATATATATATATATATATATATATATATATATATATATATATATATATATATATATATATATATATATATATATATATATATATATTTATATGTATATATATATATATATATATATATATATATATATCACATTACTTTTTTCCAGGTCATAAATAAGTCTGATCCGAGTTGGAAAAGGAGAGAAGCTTCAAGTTGAAGAAGTATGGTATAATATCAGTGGCAGTGGTGGTGGTAGTCGCATGCCTCGTTGGAGGAATGTTAGGAGGCATGCACTACCTCCATACCTCAACAAAGGACATGTCCAAGATGGTCACGGTTAGTACGTTGTGACAGAATAAATGACTGACCGTCTTTTGAGGCAGCATGAAACGTGATAATAATAATAATAATAATAATAATAATAATAATAATAATAATAATAATAATAATAATAATGATAATAATAATAATAATAATAATAATAATAATAATAATGATAATAATAACAATCCCAATAATGATAATAATAATATTAATGATAATAGTAATAATAATAATCATAATAATAACAACAAAAACAAAATAGATAAATAATAATAATAATAATAATAATAATAATAATAACAATAATAATAATAACAATAATAATATAATAATAATATAAAAATAATCTTAATAATAATAATAATAATAATAAATAATAATAATAATGATAATAATAATAATAATAATAATAATAATATTTGCAACAACGACAAGAAGAAAAAGAAGAGTAGGACATGAGCAATAATGAATATATCAATAATCGCTATTAAAGCCACGATATTTTGCCTTTTTGCAGGCCTACAGACAGACCTTCAAAGACAGAGATGGAAAGACTGCAAAGGAAAAGATACAGTATGACCTCAAAAACAATGTCACTGAAACGACAGTAAAGAAGAATGACTCAGAATTCAAAATCCTCAATGACTTCAAGCGTGTGAGTACTACTTATTCATTCCATTCATCTTCATTGTAATCATGGTTGTCAGTAGTAGTAGTAGTAGTAGTAGTAGTAGTAGTAGTAGTAGTAGTAGTAGTAGTAGTAGTAGTAGTAGTAGTAGTAGTAGTAGTAGTAGGTATTTCAGCAACTAACTCTTTCAAATGCTGCAATATTTTAAAGTTACGAATGCCTCCTACATACTAGTAACTCAATTGGTTTGTAAATTGCAGGGTATCCGGACCGTATCTGTAGTCTAGCATAATATTTAGTTTAGTTCTCATCTAGTGGGATATTTTTTTCTAGCAAAAACTTATTTTAATTTTTTCTCAGCACTGATCATAAGTCAGCCAGGAGATCCAGTTATTAAAGCAATCTACATTTCTTATAGTTGGCTGCCATATAATGGAAAGTGGTCAATGCATGCAGGTGCTTAACCAAGCAGATTTCACTGTTGTAGTAGTAGTAGTAGTAGTAGTAGTAGTAGTAGTAGCAGTAGTAGTAGTAGTAGCAGTAGTAGTAGTAGTAGTAGTAGTAGTAGTAGTAGTAGAAGTAGAAGTAGTAGTAGTAGTAGTATTACGGCAGAGCAGTAGTAGTAGTATGTGATGGTCATCATAATTCTTATAATCCCTCATGAATGGTATTTGGTTTTTCCACCTTTTAGGGCATATCAGTAACTCGAACAAGCTCAAAAGATGGCGCTGTGTGCTATGTGTCAACCCTGTCAAAGGACGCAACAGAGATGCACCCAGAAACCTTGGAGCAGTACAAGAAACAACATCCGGTATGTAACAAAAGGCAAATGTGTGTTATATCTGTCGAATGTGTATCACTAATGACAATGGCCAGTGGAAAACTAATAAAGTTAAATGCCTTACTCGTCTGATACTTGTGTTATTTCCTATTTCTATTTCATTTTGTTTTAATTTATATATTTTTATTTTCATTATTTTATCATGTTAAAAAATGTATGATATGGTGAAATGTAAGGCAAATCTACATAATGAAATAGATAAGTTGCAAGAGAACTGGATCTGCTTAACTTTATATTACTTGGAAAGACAACAGCAAACATAAGTAACCAAAGAATAGATCTTTATTATCAACATCACAGTAATCCTACATTCCTCCATACATTGAAAAAAACATTTTTAATCATGCACTAACAAACTTTCATTTTAGATGAAATCCTCTAATAACATCCACTACTTTTGGATAGGAGGCACGTACTAACAACCATCATTTGCTTAGGTTTCCCATGTGCAGTAAACTACTCGAACAGCAAGGGTAGCTGCTAATGACATATGGGCAGCAGCTCAGATAAGCTATCAATGGAATAAAATGACCGCTCCCAGTGCCTACATTTTGTGTGTGTTAGGATGTGTTTAAACAGCAATATACTTCTTGGCAGTGGTGTGAACTTGGGTTTTAGTAGAGAATACCCTAAGAAACTATTTGGGCCTATGTTCAATTAATTCGTGCTGTAATTGTCCTTTAAAAACGAAAAAATGATTAGTTAAATGAACTTGCATGGATTTACCCCTGCTATCAGTAAGTGACACGAAAGGAACCATGAAACAAAACTATTTTGATGAATTTTACATGTGCTCTTTGCATTTTCAATTATAGAATGCCCTTTTACATGAGTTCCTACAATGTAAGCACTTAACATAATATATGTTACAATGTTTTGCAGAACCCGGATGTAATTGACGATGAACCTCCAGCAAATGAGACAGAGAACCGATTCTTTCAAGTTGCTGACAAGCCCATGTCGGATATCACCTTTCTGGGGAAGAAAGTCCAGGAGATGTGTAAAGGATTGAAGACCTACTGGCTCTTCCCTAGCGATGAGATGCCCCCCGCAGGGATGAATGGGACATTGGGGGGCAAGGGGGACGAGGAGGCGGAGGCTGATGGAACAGTCGGTAAGTTGTAGGAATGAGAAAGGGGTTTATGCTTGGGGTAGATCGAAAAATGTAGAATTTTGTTGAATAAGAGAATGCAATTAAAAAGCATTTTTGAATAAAAAATTGACATTCCAAAATTATTACTAATATCATTATTATCATCATTAGTAGTAGTAGTAGTAGTAGTAGTAGTAGTAGTAGTAGTCGTAGTAGTACCATTATTATCTTTATGTCACAATATAATGTTTTTTGTGAAACTGTCATAATGGAAACTAATGTCCATTGTCTTATAATACCAAGTAGATTGATTACCATCTTATATCGGACAGCTTAACATATTTTGATTAGTGATAGTACATGTATACCTCAGGTAAACAATTAATAAGTATTGATCTTATGTTGACAGGTAAACGAAACGTACGTGCCATCCCGGATAGTTGTTACCCATGTCCACGCATTTTAAGGATATCTGGTTCCTGGTTGTATCGCTACAGCTGCACGAGATATTGCTGTGTGCTGACCTGTAACTATCGAAGGTTTTGGTGTTTCCGGTTTAGAACTCGCGTGCGTGGTCAATACAAGACCATCTCGCGCTGTACAGTCCTGAGGAAATCCACAACAAGGAGAATTCGTCCATGATGCGACGTCCCTCCATTTAGATATGCATTATCTTTTATTTCTAGGTGGGGATAATATCACTTTTCCTGTCCTTCGTATTCTCAAACTTAAGGCACCAACAAGAGCCACTGATCAAAATAAAAAAGTCATAATGGAAATCGATAAGATGCAGTTGCACCCCAAAGTAACCTTTCTATGCTGCTGGTGGCTAATTTGTCAAATTCAAAATGATGCAAATATTTGAAAAATGACTGAAACCCTGGCGCATGTGTATATATATATATTCTTTATTGAGTGTATGTAGTTCTACAAAATCATGAAGCAAAAATAAATACAAATAAGAAAATCATGGTGTATATAAACAAAAAACACCAGATGAACGTAAGATAGATAAATGGGCAACGTCAAAAGGCCCAAAATAAACAAAAAGTAATAATATAACTATTTACACATAGGCTTATGGGGGCTTTTGATTAATCATAGTCCTTATGGGGAGACAGGGATAATAGAACCTGTATAAAGCAGTAGATTAGGTGTGTGCTACCTATCCTACTCCTTTCCTTCTCCTAAGGTTCATGCCATACATTACGTTTATATATTTACCCGATATTTTACATATATTCACCATCCGTTCTATAGAGAAATCTTCCCTCTGTCTCCCTATAAGGTAACTGAACACATCATCACAATGATCTAGCATAAGAGCGCCGGTCCCGTCAGGGATTCCACGAATCTCGTCGAACATCTGATTTCTCACTACCTAAAGGGCAAGACACTGCATCACTAAATGGTTAGCATCATCAGAGGCTGAGAGGTCGCAAAGTTCACAGAACTTCGCTGCTAAAGTTTGTCTTTTTAGCTGGACATCATCAGTCTTTAATAAGCTAGCATGACACACAATCTTTGCTAAATTTTCACACATGTACATCATTTTAGGATGAATATCTGAGAGATACCACCAGCTGAGATACCTACACCCACTATCTATACGTTTAAGTAGGTCTAGACTTCTGTGAGACTGCATCTCAATTCTCCAATAAACATCCTCCAGCGCCCAGGCACGGTTCCAGACCTTATTTTTCCAAAGTAGTTTTGGATAGAAGTGGTCTCTATTGACCATGTTTATTACATCGTTAAGAAGATCAAATAAACTGGCCACCTTAAGGAGATCACGAACGATACTAGGGCTTGTAGCGTGGGCGTCATTATGCAGATTATTAAAAACACGTCTCGCGCAAACACAGAATACTCTCTTAGAGATTGCGTCATCATCAAGTATCATGATGGATCTAATGAAAAGAAGTTTCCTAACTTGGACATAACGCTCCAAACGCATCCAGCCCATAGAGTACAGGCTGCTGTATACTCATCTGGGAGTACTCAGACGGGACCTCTTCAATGACTACCAGCATGGCAGGGTTTAAATGTTTTTCAGAAATCGTTGCATTCTTGTGCTTTGGGCGAAAGTACATGTAGTATCAGCATTGGAAGGGTTAAGGTCAAGTTACACTATTACCATTTACAACAGTGTTGTAAACGGTGGAGTGGGACAGTTCACTTACATTCCTCACTTGTTTGGTTGTTCAGAAATATGAAATTAGGATATATATTAGCACTAGCATTCGAGTGACATTATAAAGGGTCTTACATTCAATCTATGAGTCTCCATTGACCTTTATGCATTATGAAAGGTCTAAGTATCCAAGAGGAGATCCATACATAACTAGCAGTGCAGGTTTATTAGTTACCTCACTAAATCAAATCAAACAAGACTACAATACATAACATGCATACACTATATGGTACATGTATACTTACATACATACAGACATACATATATATATATATATATATATATATATATATATATATATATATATATATATATATATATATATATATATATATATATATATATACAGTCAAACTTGCGAATAAAGACCGCCCTTGGGAAGAAAAAAAGCGGTCTTTGTTCACAGGTGGGCTTTGTTCGGGGGGTTAATTACTGATGCTATTTCCATAAGGGTGAATAGACTGCATACTATTTTTTCACTGTTTTATCTGTTTTTAAAATAAGTCAGTCACAAATTGGTGGGTAAAATGTAAAGAAGACTAAAATGTATCTGATTAAATGGTTTATTAATATAACCTATTATATTTCATAATACCACAAATAAAGGTAAAGCTAGGAAAAGCAGTACATGTTTTGGCAGTTATTATATGAGCATTCAAAATAAGAAAGTTATACTCATTCAGAATGAGAAAGATGTACATGTACTTGGGAACATGGGTCTTTCCAACTCTTAAGTCCTCGGCTATCTTACAAGCACTTCTGTTCTTATTGTTGAGCTCTCATACCTTAACTCTTTCTACAAAGGTAAGAAACTTCCTTTTAGGTGGCATCTCTACCTAGGTTTTTAACTGTACTGCACAAAATCTCAAAGCAAATTAATGACACGTGACCTTATTTTTCATCAAGACAAAGGATGACAAAATTGCAATTGAACATTAGCTGGCTGGGGTTAAATTTAGCTGACACAGGTCCACACCCAGGCTTGGGTTAAATTACAATCGTATCCCACTGCTGCATGTGCGTGTGTGGTATATATCCCTTTAATCCCCTCACAAAAAAGTAATGGTTATGACTTACTGAAAATCAGACTGAAAAATGTCTGTCAACAAAGATACTTGGAAATGTCTATTTCTGAAAGTGGTCCTTGTTCACAGGTGAAATATGGTCTTTGGGAAGAGAAAAAGCGGTCTCTGGTCTTTGTTGACAAGGGGTCTCTATTCGGAGGGAAAATATAGAGTAATTTCTCTCGGGGGGATTTTGAGCGGTCTTTGTCGGGAGGGGGTCCTTGTTCGGGGGTGGTCTCTCGGTCAGGTTTGACTGTATATATATATATATATATATATTTATATATATATATATATATATATATATATATATATTTATATATATATATATAAATATATATATATTTATATATATATAACTACAACTAGCCATGCAGCTTACCTCACTAAATCAAACCAAACAAGACTACAATACATAACATGAATACACTATATGGTACATACATGTATATACTTACATACATGCTTACGTACATACATACAAACAAACAAACATACATATATACATAGTACGTACCTATATACACCATGCATTAGATATTAGTCAATGACGCACTGCTACTGCTGCTGCTGCCTACCGGGTATTTCATTCATTAGTTTTTATGTATTACAAAGTTTAGAGGGCGTTTTATATGAATATAACATGATAACCAATATGCCATAATGTAATTTAGGGGTAAGCATGATATACAATGTAGGTCTTATTATCCAAGAAACAAATCTTCAATTGAGAAGATATGGTATGAATCTTTTTGGCTCTTTTCCATACTTGTATCTTTTATACGCATGTCATATAACGCTATTGGCCTATATCATTCAGTGCAACAACCTAAAATGAATATTTCTTGAACTTGTATTTCTGCAAACTACAATAAATAAAAAGGATTCTTAGTTGGACACCTTGTTGTTTTTCCACCCATTTAACCTTTATATGAAAAGACACTTCGCATTTTGATAGTTTATTGTTCTAATTTTGATATTTGTAAAATATCGTTTATGTAGCCCCTCAAGCAGTGGGTCATAGGATTACCAGTTATCTTGTCCACATGGGTAATACAGGATATGATGCATTGATGTCATGTTCGTTCCATTTTGTACATATCTTTGTACAGATATATACTTTATAGTACATGGTGATAATATGTGCACATGCCACCTTCCAGATCGGTACCATTTCTTCATGCGATTTTCCTTCCTATAGCACTATCTTAAAATAAGTAAGGCCTTCTATGGAATGTCATTACTGGATCTCTTCCAATATTTTCATAGTATACCCATAAAGTAGGATTTTGGTAAACTGGGTACAGTTGTAGCTGAAATCTGATTCAATACAAATATGCTGACACATGTTATTTCAGAGTGGTCATATGCAATATCCAGGGCGAAGGTTGGGGAATATGTTAGCAATTATGTACAAGCAATACCTCAGCTACATGATCATATGAGTTTCGGTTAAATTCATGAAACTTGAAAAAAAATGGGTAAATCGCATGGTAAACCAGAACAGTTCCTTAACACACAAAGCTTTTGAATTAAGCAATTTCGGGAAAACAAATTCAAATTTGGATTAAAATATTGCAAGAAGGTTCTCGTTCAATTTTGACCCAGAATGAATAATTTTCAGAAAGCATATCACTGGAGAGGGGGTGTAGACACGGTAACCCTGTCTCACCATACATCCTTTTGATATATGCGCTGAAATTTTGGGGATAGCTTTTAGGGAGAATAAGAAGATGAAAGGAATAGAACCCTACTACTAAAACAAGAATCAAATAATCTAAATAGGGCACTAGATACCCTGAATATATTCCATTCAGTCTCAGGATTTAAGGTAAATATAGAAGAAAGAAGGTGGTACAGCTTGGTGTTAGAGGGGACAGCAAGATGATTAATAAAGAAAATGATAAATTAGAATGTACAAATACTTTTGTGTTATTAGGCATTGGATTTAATACGAAAGAGCTACATAATATAACTGATATAAACTGTAATTACCAAAAATGAGAAAAATATTCAGGCAATGGAAAAGAAGGAAGCTTACAATATAAGTGGCAAAATATTTGTTATTGTGTCGAGTATGATTACAAACATCTTGCTGTCGCTGCCAAACCCAAGAAATAACTATATTAAAAGCTATGTAAATATATAATAGCAGATTTCCTCTGGAGGGGGAAACCGCCGAAATACAGAAGAGAAATTCTGGAATACCCAACAAAGCTTGGAGGCTCGCAACATCATGACTTTTGCATAAGATTTGCAATGTCACTTAAAACTATCTGGATATAAGGAGAGGAATGTTGACTAAAAGTAACTGGATAGACTTCGCAAACCATTATAAAGTGGGAAAATGTATATTTCATTAAGATAAATATTTAGAAAATCAGAAACAAACAATAGGAAACAAATTTTGGAAAGAGGTAATTGAGTAAATGTATAATTTGAGATTACAAGTCTGACCTATAGCTGATTCTGAATGTTAAGCTGGCCTGTTTGATATGACAGCAAACTACTGTTACCAATGATAAAATGCCTCGAAAAAAAGAATGTAGCCATGGTAGTGGATCTACTAGACCCAACATGGAGTATTTTAACAAAATAAGAAATTGAAGAGACTCAAGGAGTTTCTTTGATTTTTAGGGAATATATGGCAATTAGGAAACGAGTTTCCAAATTCATTAAAAACGCAGAAAAAGTAAGACCATATATGAGACCACATAGACCGGAGATGATTTAGTATTTACACAACAGAAAGGGTGGCAACACATTTATAAGAAAACTGGAAAATATAATATACAAATACTTTAAGAAATCTCTGTGAGATGGGAAAGAAGGCTTGGAACAGATATAGAACATGCAAACATTAAAAAATCATTAAGCTTGATTAAAAAGGTATCTAGGAATATGCACTTAAATTTTGGCATTCAAGGATAGCAACAAATACAAGACCGTTCAAAATAAGAATACTAGAGAATTCGAATAGTTCATGTGACTTCTTTGAAGAACTAGAAACAGTAGAACATGTTTAGGTTCGGTGTAAGCGTGCACATGTTTTGGAATGAGTTGATTGCATAGCTAAATGATTTCGGATATCATAATCTTAAGCTGGAACATTAAATAATCATATTGGTAGATACATAAAATGATAAACTTTATTTCATGTATACTTGATGGATAAAAGTTAATAAATCAAAACAGGGATAATATAAGTTATCCCCCTTGTAAAAAAGGGATACGGCCTGGTATCTGCGAGAAGCCAGCCGTATTGCATGAGGCCGGAGGCCGAGTGCGATACGGCTGGCTGAATTTTTTTTATATTTAATTAAAAAAGAAATTCTAATTTTAATTTTTTAATTTTGTTTTTTTATTCTTTTTGTGTGTCTTGTAATATAAAAAACAACGAGGCTGTGACCCGTAAACTTGAGGTCAACCATGGTTACTATGGCGAAGGAGGATAAAACATTGAGCCTCGATTTCAAGAAAATTTCCTGAAATTGACAACTAATGAAAAGCAATGAAATACAGTCCAGTACCCAACAGCAATTGACCAATCAGCTGCGAGTATCAGAGTGAAGCTGATGATAAAAGAGCATCTTACTCAATAGTGCATTTCGAAGGACTTTTGGAAATGGAAAGGGAATCTAAAGAAATTTTTGCCATACAAAATTATAAAGTTGAAGTGGGGAAAATACATAACAAGACAATAAAATAACTAGAATATGTTTATTCTGAAGTTTATTGTGGTACACTGGAACAGACATTGTTTTATGTATATATGAAGTCCGCTTCTGTGAGTACTGTATATCGTATCTATGGGGGGGGGGGGGCAGGTACCTGACAACGAACATGGTATCTATAGATTAAGATATGTTAAAATGTTTGTCAGGTATTGTATGTGTGATATATTTTTTTATAAGATTTAAATGAACATAAACGAACATGGATTATCCATAGTTCTTAAATATATATATATATATATATATATATATATATATATATATATATATATATATATATATATATATATATATATATATATATATATATATATATATATATATATATATATATATATATTCCAATTCCATGTCTTCACAAGCACCTGAGCGAAAGATAGCTTTCAGGAACACATCTAACTTTAGTCTGCATACCTGCCAAAAAATGTCAGATTATATTGGCTCACACGTTTTAATAATTGTAAGAAAGACGCTGAACATGTGGCAAAATACATGTACTAGTATCTTCTTCTATACTAAGAAATCTCCTTGATTGTCTCTCCTAGAGGACGTAGAGTCGACTTGGCAGTCGCTGATCAACCGGGTGAATGTGCTGCAATTACAGAACTGTACTGCTGTTAATTCCAAAACGTGATTGTCTCTCATATAGACTCAATATAATGGATTTTGAACACTAGAAGATCCTAAAAAGCTTTTTAAAAAACAAATCGTTGTGTGGACACTTAATAGTTTTCTATGTTAATTGCTTCTAATCAGGGTTGCTTTGCTAAGACGAAATTATATATATATTGATAGATAAACAATTCCAAGAAAGCTCCACTTTCCTTCCTATTTAATTCTTGTGTTGCTAAAGATATGAATGTAATCTGTACACGATGACATTCCAACAATTCTTTTTCAGACCTTTACAGTTAAAATGTAAGATTTCTAAGGCATGCAGCTGCCATTTACACTTTTCCGGGTTTGTGCGCAAACTAAATGCCAATACTATTACGACACTTAAATAAGACAGAGCAATGAATGAACATGAAAGCTAAACAGATTAATGGAATATTGTATTAAACCAAAAACTGTACACATACATTTAACACGATAGATTTTCAATACGAAAGGCTTGAGTCAAAAGGGGGCAAGACATTTCTTATCTACCGTCATACTACTACTACTACTACTACTACTACTACTACTACTACTACTACTACTACTACTACTACTACTACTACTAATAATAATAATAATAATTATAACAATAATAATAATAACAATAATAGAAATAATAATAACAATAGTAATAATAATGATACTCATAATAATTATGATAATCATAATAATAACAATCATAATAATAATAATACTGATAACGATAATAATGATGATATTGATGATATTCACTTGAGAAAAACGACGAACACGACGAAAAAGTACAATAATGAATGTATTCGGTTTATAGTCTTGTATGCATCGAAGCGCTCACATGACCTTCCTCTCCTAGGAGGCCTGTTCACACGGAAACCATTTCGATCCCCTTGGGGATATTCCAGAGCAATTGGCAGCATATAGCGCACACGCTCTAAGCACTGCCTTATTTATGCTAGGTACCCATTTTTGCAGCTGGGTAGACTGAAGCAATATGGAATAAACTGTCTTGCCCAAGGCCAGATCAAAGTGTCCCGGTCGGGAATTGAACCAGCGACCCTCTGATTACTAGTCTGACACCTTACCAATAGACGTTGACTAGGGAAAAGCTGCAGAGGTCTGGTAATTCGATGTTAACTAAAAGGAAGCGTCCATCTTTGTCAGTTATGATGTCTTTAACTGTATGTTCAAAGGAGTTGTTGATGATTATTCTGACTCCTCTGGCATTTGTGGTGGTCCCTGAGCAGTGAAAGGATACGTTCCATTCTTTTGAAAGTAAGGGGATGTCGTCAGGGGTCCAATGGCTTTCTTGGACAAGAATGATATCTAACTTTTGTTTTTTGAAAGAGTCGAAGAAATCAAATCTCTTCTTTTCTTGTCTAAGACCCCGAACATTTAAAGATTGAATTTTCAATCTATCAGGAGGGATATCTATCTATCGGGGAACCTAGGGCAGGGAAGAGAGCTGGCACACACTAAAATAGAACAAAACTGAGATGGTTTAGAGACCATCTAAATCTGCTTTAATGAACTGGAAAAAGAAGGTAACTTGAAAATGTTCAGCAGATATTACATAAATTATAACTGACGTCGAGGATAACGAGTAGGAAAAAATGAAGAGTAACTAAGACAAAAAAGGATGGGGGTGTAGGCCTAAGCCTAGACTGAGTGACTATGAAGGGGTTTGGGGGGAAAAATACTATTTGACCTCCGACTGTAGTGAACATGATTTAATACAAATATAAACATGTGTAACGTTATAAAGAACAATAATCTCTATAATGAACTAAGAATACAGTTTGCTTACATAAGCATACCTTTGTAGGAAATACTGTTTGTTATCAGATACTATGGTATAAAAGTTTGATTCCTTTTGAATCATTTAAAAAAATTGAAGGAATTTATGAAATTAGAAAAGGAGAAAATTAAATTATACCGAAAGAGCAAATAAGTCATATTCCGAATCAGAGAAAGTCTACAAAGTTTAACTCTTAAAGAGTAAGAAATTTCTTTTTTGAAACTGGAAAAAGTAAAGGTAGTGATTTTAGGTTAAGTTAAGTCTTTTGCCACTTTCCGTACAAAATTGGAGGATTATGAATTATGTAGCCTAAATTTCGCCTACACCCCATAGGATTTTCAATATTGCCCTATAATGTTTATTATTATTATTATTATTATTATTATTATTATTATTATTATTATTATTATTATTATTATATTATTATTATATTATCATATTTTTCTTATTATTATGGATATATATATATATATATATATATATATATATATATATATATATATATATATATATATATATATATATATATATATATATATATATATATATATATATATATATATATATATACGTCGCTTCCACTTGCAGGTGTTGATAAGCAGGTATCTACCAAGTTCGATCTGAAACCACTTGGCGAGCCCGCAGCAAACGATGCCATAGTAATAAAGGAACTTTTGACAAAGAAATATCACCTTCCTGAGGTAGGTAATACAGTATAGGGTTCAGTAATTCTCTATGCCTTTCTCTGGTGCACCTTTCCTGGCATGAGGTTCTCTGGGGTTTCTGCCTTGGCAACACTGTATTTACCCATTCACACTCAGAGTTCCTCTAGAAAGTATCGTCTGCTACTCTCATGCTTTTGAAAATAACTTTGGAATAACGCAAAGGTTCACAAAATATTTGAAGGGGTGTTGTTCTTTGGCTTCTGATTAACATATTTCCATCACATATTTTCCAAAAAAAAATGCATTTGTGAGAATTTTTTAACAAAATTGTCTGGCTTATTTAAACAGCTCTAAGTGTGAATGAGTTAACGTAGTCTATTGTTTAAGAAATACATGTCTGCCGCATTTTAGTCGCAAGGATGCCACGTCATCAGGTGCTCAGATATGCGCTTCCTGTACTTAAAGTAGACACATTTGGTTTAAGGTAGGGCATAGAATTTGATTACGATGATTGGGTTATTTGGAAGGGTGTATATGAGGGTATAAGATAAGCCACTGGTTTAGATCATAGATAGGAATGTGGGTTTTAAATGTGTTACCACCACGTACACTGTCACTGTGTCTTTCATTTCGTGAGGTATGTATGGCAAGCCGAAGTGCCCTAATTCCATAAATCATTTATGGAATTCCATAAATGCTCACGGATACCTTAGGTCACTTTGGCTTGCCATAGGCATGGGCCAGACGTAAACATAATAAATATTTTAGCTAATTTCAGTCTGTAATTGTATGAATAAAGAATGTTTTCTTTTTATCAATTATGGATCTTTTTCTTTATTTTTAGGAGAACATCTGCCTATACACTGACGAATCAGCAAGCACAGAAAATATAAAAACAACATTGGTAACATTTGCAAAGCATGTCGGGAAGAATGGAATGCTTTTATTTAAATTTTCCGGCCATGGACATAAAACTAACAAGGGAAAATGAATCGTAATTCCTGCTGATTTTGATGGCGGGCGAAAAACTACTTTAACCACAACAGATATTGCTGACTGTGTGAGAGGGTGATGATAAAATTCAATTATATGCTTTAGATTGACATTCTAAGAAATTCTTAACTGCAATTCATAACTTAACAAATGTGTTTATTCTATGCAATTGAGAAAAAATGAATTCAGAAAGTATCAATGTGTACGATCAGTACCCTACATTACAGAGTCTTGGCCAGGATTTAGAAAGTGGGTGCCTAAAATTGGCAATTGTAAAATATTTGGGCGTCCACATTTTTAAGGGGGACCACAAAATACTCATATTTCAACCATAAACATGTATACATTTATCAAACTAAGGCATGGTATCCTTAAAGAATGTCAAGGAAATTATATGGAGATGATAAAATTCAATTTTATGCTTGAGATTGACATTCTAAGAAATTCTTAACTGAAATTCTTAACTTAACAAATGTGTTTATTCTATGCAATTGAGAAAAAATGAATTCAGAATGTAACAATGTGTACGATCAGTACCCTACATTACAGGGTCTTGGCCAGGATTTAGAAAGTGGGAGCCTAAAATTGGCAATTGTAAAATATTTGGGCGTCCCAATTTTTAAGGGGGACCACAAAATACTCATATTTCAACCAAAAACATGTACACATTTATCAAATTAAGGCATGGTATCCTTATAGAATGTCAAGGGAATTATATGGAGATGATAAAATTCAATTATATGCTTGAGATTGACATTCTAAGAAATTCTTAACTGAAGATTTCAACTTCTTTAGTCTTGTAATATAATGGAAATTCATTTAAAGTAAAAATAAACTTGCCAAAAACATTTTTGTATGCACCATCCAGAATGTTAGAACAACAGCTTAGCAGGATCTTAGCCAGGATTTAGAAAGTGGGTGCCTAAGCATATCATTACTTATCTGTTAATGAACATAATCATTTTTACTTTTTCATTCATGGATTTTGGACACCCAAAATTCTTGAAATCCCAATTTGGATACCCTGTTATGAAAATCCTGGCTCAGATATGATACCAAATATTGACAGTGCTATGTTTAACCCTAATGCTGCTGGTGGCTAATTTGGGCAATAGCTGGAAAATGACTAAAACCCTGGCAAAAGGGTACTCATCTGAGAGTACTCAGAGAGAGCTATGCAATAAATACCAAATATTGACAGTGCTATGTTTAACCCTAATGCTGCTGGTGGCTAATTTGGGCAATACAAAATGATGCAAAAAAGCTGGAAAATGACTAAAACTCTGGCAAAAGGGTACTCATCTGAGAGTACTCAGAGAGAGCTATGCAATAAATACCAACATGACACAGTTTAGATGGTTTTATTGTCATTTTTTAATAACTTATGACCAGAAAGCGAGCGTAAAGCTTCTGATGATTTAAATTCGTCAATTACTGATTATATTGGCCAGGATCGTATTTCTAGCACGCTCGCTGAGTGATCGAGAGACAGATTATGATGCGAGCGAGCGAGCGTGCTAAAAATACGATCCTGGACAAATAAAATCAGTAAATGACAACTTGAAATCATCAGAAGCTTTACGATCACTTCCTGGTCAAACGTTATTAAAAAAAAATGACAATAAAAGGCTGGAAGAGTTAAAAGTTACCGAGAATTGGGCGGCGCTGCAAACCGCTCAAAATGGCGGGAAGTGACTCGGCAGGAACGTCTGTCTGAAGATGACGTCATCCCAGCGCGTCAGCCAGCTTCCCCGCCAATTTCGAGCCGCGGACATCGCCGAACATCTTAAAAACTGGCCTATTATAAGTATTTAATTTAGAAAAATATAGAGACTTACTCGGAATTAGAAATCAATATAAAAAAATAAACTAAAAGCGAGAAATATAAAAAAAAAGGGGTCCCAGCTGCCTCGGGACCGGAACAAAATGGAGCGGCCCTATGGATTTACGGCGATTTATAATATATATATATATATATATATATATATATATATATATATATATATATATATATATATATATATATATATTTATATATATATATATATATATATATATATATATATATATATATATATATATATATATATATATATATATATATGTATATATATATATATATATATATATATATATATATATATATATATATATATATATATATATATATATGTGTGTGTACGTATGCATGTATGTATGTATGTATGTATGTTTGTATGTACGTATGTATGAATGTATGTGATTACCCCTATACATTTGTGAGACATGGTATATGCCTTTTGCATAGTGGTTAGTAACCCCCACCCCAATCATGTAGGATACCGTGCAAGGTTTAATTCCTTGAAAGGGTGCAGGTATTGTGAGTGTCACAGATCTGGATTGAGTCTACTCTGTCTGTTGGTGCTGCCCTCTATTGAAAGAGACAGTAATTACAGATTGCTAACGTTTTACTTACGGTTAACCTACGGTTTATTTATAGGATTTGTTATAGCATTTTCCATGTGACACCAAAGTGTTGTCCACTTTTTCTTCTTGTTGTAATACATTTTATCATTGACCAATCCAATTGCCTGTTATCAGCTATAGTACAACTATTCAATCCTTTCAACTGTCGACCAGACGTCTGCCAGAGTGCCAGTGTTTTGTTATACAAGCACCCATTGATAACATATAGAAAAAAAGACAAGCCAAGCACATCAATGACCCACGTTGTTTAAAAGTCAAAGCTTCGGTCAGTTGTGAGGACATTCATGTATCCATACCTGGGAAACTGGGTGGCGATCGGGCGATATATATACTGTAAAGTTCGAAATATTAGTGTGGAACTATTATTGGCGACTTTAGCGAGTGGGTCAGATTCGCTTATATTACGATCCGCTTATATTTGTTCCATTTTCCAAGATTTTTTGTCAATATATGGCGCCACATGTGTGACGATTTTGACCCATTCAACATCGTTTTTTCTCGGTAAATAACTGATTCCGAGAATGAAGTAAGGGTTATCATATTTGAATGTATATGTGGCCAGAGACTGAATAAAAACGGAGTTTCGACAACTTAAGAGTGCACAACTCGATGTGCACATTCTTTCCAAAAAAGTTTTTGACAAAGCCGGCAGATGGCGCCACGTGTGTGCCGTTTTTGACCCAGTCAACATCGATCGCTCTATGTCAGTAAATAACGATTTTTGAGAAAGAAAATGGTATTCTGAAGTGAGGGTTATTATATTTGACTGTATTTATAGTATGAAACCAAATAAAAACCACAATTCGATGTGCACATCTTTTCCAAAAGAAATAGTTTTTACATAGACGGCAGATGACGCTACCAAAACAAAGGAAATCATATACCTCCATATCAAAATCTGCCCAATCTGACCTTTTATTTCTTTTATTTAACCAGTTTACCCAGACAATTGGAGCCTCACCTGGTTGCTACTGGCAACTATGGTTCAGCAGAGAGCGGTATTACTTCTAGGTAATATAATTCTCAGGGTTCAGGCAGCTATTTTCCATATGTTCTAGCAAATCTGGGTCAATGGCCACTGGCCTGATATTCAGGTCAGCTACTTCCGAATACTGTGTGTCCAATGGTTGCCAGTAGCAACCAGGTGAGGCTTCTATTTCGGGCGATTTGTTTGTCTTCTCCAACTGCCTGTAGAGCGGCTTAATTGTGCACAGGCCTTCTCACGGCAGCCAAAATCACGCGCCACCTTTTGACCGTTTATCAAAACATGTCTAGTTTGAATATCTGTCGGCAGATGGCGCTTTTTGAGATGGTTCAGACGCTAATATTACGATTCGCTAACATGGAAAAATGGATCAATTCGCTAAATTTAAGCACGCTAATATTTCGAAATTTACAGTATATATATATATATATATATATATATATATATATATATATATATATATATATATATATATATATACACACACACATTTATATATATATATATATATATATATATATATATATATATATATATATATATATATATATATATATATATATATATATATATATATATATATATATATATATATACTGTAAATCTGGAAATAAGTGCGTGTGTGTAATTATTGCGTTTTTTTGCGCTACACAATATACGCACTTATTTCAAGACGCCAAAAATCTATAGGATTAGTTCAGTATTCAGCTGCTAGGTGGCGCCATATCCATTGTTTTGAAAGGAGGCAAATTCATTTCTACAGTGTCAAGGGGTGGGAAGAGGGAGAATGATTAATATAAAACAACTAGAATACTAGGTTTCTAGGTCACTGGCTGGAGGAAGTGACCGGTCCAGTAAGTTAGCCATGACAACCAGCCTTAAAAGAGCTTTGTTTGTAAGTTCACCAAGCTGTCTAGGTCACTGGCTGCAGCAAGTGACCAGTCTGGTCCGGTCAGTTGGCCATGACAACCAACCTTAGAATAGCAGTGGTTGTACTCGAGCAAAGCATTGAATACCCTAGGTAGTTTAGTTCCGAAGGTGTACAATAGATGGCACTTCTAGAATGGTGATAAACGCAAAAATAAGATGTAGCAAAAATCTGGAAATGTAAAGAACGCAAAATTTATGACACACTTATTACCAGAATTACAGTATATATATATATATATATATATATATATATATATATATATATATATATATATATATATATATATATATATATATATATATATATATATATATATATATATATATGTATATATATATATATATATACAATTGTACATGTACATTACAGACATCTAATTCCTGCACCAGTCGATCGGACGTCTCCTAGTGCCTGGTTGCACTGATACCTATGTATAACATGTCATGAAAAATAAGCCAATCACATTACTGACCCATGTAGCTTGCGAATCAAAGCTACGTTTAGTTGCATGTTAGGTCATCCATGCTTCCGTGCCCAGGAAACTGTGTGGCAATCAGACGTGCAGCTGTGTATTATGCCCGGGCTCCTACACACCTAGTGTACTGTACATAACATGTATATGTACATGTTATGTACATGTACATTTATAAATAAGTCTCATCTAGAACTAGATGGTGTCTTATGTGTCGAAGTAATGCTGTTCAAGTGAGAGTAAAACGCATGCGAAAATCGTACATTTTAGCTATGTGACCTATTTTCTGACCCCTGTTCCCAGCAGTGCCGGTACCTACAGTTGTCTTACTACCCTTATCAATTTATTTGCTACCCAAATGAGTAATATCGAGAACTTAAATACTGAAAGTCTTATATAAGTCGATGTAATACTGTTCAAAAAAGATAAAAATGCAGGCGAACATTGTACATTTTAGCTAAGTGACCTACTTTCTGACCCCTGTTCCCAGCAGTGCTGGTACCTACAGTTGTCCAACTGCAATTATCAATTTATTTCTTTTCTATATAAGTCATATTTAAAACTAGAATAGTGAATATCTTTCATAAATCAATGTAATGCTTTTCAAAAAGAGCAAAGTGCAGGCGAAAATAGTACATTTAAGCTAAGTGACCTATTTTCTGACCCCTGTTCCCGGCAGTGCAGATATCTTCAGTTGTCCAACTAAAATTATTAATTCATTTGCTACCTAAATAAGTCATATTTAGAACGTAATAGTAAAAGTTTTATATAAGTCAATGTAACGCTGATCAAAAAAGAGCAAAATACAGGCTAAAATGGTACATATTAACTAAGTGACCTAATTGTTGACCCCTGTTCTTAGCAGTGCGGGTACCTAAAGTTGACAAGTACAAATATCAATTTATTTGTTACCTAAATAAGTCATATTTAGAACTTGAATGGTGAAAGTTATATATAAGTCGATATCATGCTGTTCAAATTATAGGCGAAAATTGTGCACTTTAGCTAAGTGACCTATTTTTGACCCCTGTTTTCAGCATAGCGGGCACCTAACGTTGGCTAACTACAAATATCAATTGATTTGCTACCTGAATAAGTCATATTTCGAACTAGAATAGTGATGGACTCTTTCATTGTGATTTAATGCTGTTCAAATATTAGCAAAATACAGGTGAAAATTTGTATATTCTAGCTAAATGACCCAATTTTTGACCCCTGATCTCAGCAATTAAGGTACCTATGGATGTTCAAATACAAATATATACCTATTTGCTATCTAAATCGAGCCTATGTAACTTAATGGATCTGTAGGTCTCTTAGTTTTTAATATCTGGATCAACCAAAACCAGAAAAAGCCCAATTTGTCCATTTCTTGTACCATGGGGGGTGGCAAAGATGGGTCAATAACTCAAATTGCCCAAGGGTGCCAGCCCGGCACCCGGCAGATTCTTAAAGTGGGTACCCTTGGCTACCAGAATCAATTAAGAAAAAAACTATATATGAAAAAAAAAGGTTCAGCCCAAAATCCAGCTTTCTGTGCCGGACTAAAGCTGTTGAAAGCGACGTAAAACCCAATTCCTTCCTTCCTTCCTTCCTCATATAATTGGAAGTGTGGGTTTAAGGTCTTGCTTGAAGTAAAAAATGATTTCAAATTTATGAAATAAAAAGCATGTGTTCAAAGTACTGTACTAGTGGTTTTAGAATGTGTGTTTTATGTGTGTTTTAGTTACAGAATTAAATATTTCGTTCAACAAATGGTAGGTTTTACCGAAAGAATGCTAGATATGATCAATCTTGGTTAAATGTACACTTATTGACTTTACTTTTATCTCTCCTTTCTCTGTTATTTTATTTAGTTTTACAAAAATGAATCTATATTTTGAAATTGCATGAAGTAATCACAATTGTTATTTAATTATCTTGAACATAAAGTCAAGAGCCCTCTTACATAAAGAGAATAGTGTATAGAAAATGGAGAGAAAATAATACATAGAACAGATTATGTTAAGCCCTGGTCACATCAGACTAAGACCTCCGTACGGCTGATTGATCGCATGCGTCCAAAGTGCCGTGAACAGGTCGCATGCGTCCAGTGAGAGATCTTTCATTTGTGGTCACATTAGAATTAGCCGTGCGGAAATGTTTAAAAGCAGTATCATTTAAAAGTGTGGGTGGGGGAGGAACGGAAGATTTTTTTAGGGGGGGGGGGTCGAATTTTGGATTATTTTATCCCCCCTCCAGCCCCTCCCCCCCCAAATTTTGAATTTTGGTGGGGAAGGGGGGTGGTGAATTTTGAATTTTTCTCGCTGGCCGCACATATATACATATGTATATATATTTATCTCTATGAGTATATATGTATATATATATATATATATATATATATATATATATATATATATATATAAATCTATATATATATATATATATATATATATATATATATATGTGTGTGTGTGTGTATATATATATATATATATATATATATATATATATATATATATATATATATATATATATATATATATATATATATATATATATATATATATAATATACATATATATATGGAACGGCCCTAACGCACTATTCCCTTTGCGCGGAGGACGCACGGCCACCTTGAAGACGCCTTGAGGAGGCCTTCCTGTGGCCTCACGGTCCTTCTGAAATAAAATTAACAACTGTTTTCTTAAAAGAGTGCCGTGAGGCACTCTCAAGGGTCAGTGGGAGCGCCATACGGCCTTAAAGATTGCCGTGCGTCAGACGCTAAGTCAACAAATGTCCGTACGGCAGACGTGGACCGTAGACTGATTTGCGAACATGTTCGCAAACCTCTCTACGGCCCACGACCACTGATTTTCGACCACACGACCTCTACGGTTGAGGCCAACTCCTTGAGGCACCCGCAAGTTGATCCTGCGATCGCCACGGTTTTCGGCCGTAAACTGCCCGCAAACAGCCCGCAAACAGCCCGCACGGCGGACGGATGCCTGATGTGACAAGGGCTTTACATAGCGCAATGGATAAGGGCTGCTCATACATAAAAATCGCCAAAATGGAAAACTGCCTCTAAACCTAGGTAACTTCCATCTCTTCGTTTGTCCTAAGTAGTTTATTTTTTCATATTTCAATGTTAGATCAACACGTAGTCCCGAATAATTGGCAGTCATATTGCGTCATCCTGTGCCATAACATTTAATGGTGCCTCAATTCATGTTTAACCCTTCCAATGCTGAGGTTACTTTTATCCAGAGCAATAAACCCTATCATGTAGGTATTAAGTGGATATATAAACTGAAAGGGAGAATCGTGTGTATTGCTTCTTCGCTTTTGTTTCTTTCTGATTGCCACTTTATTCTGGGTGGAAGCCGTCATGAAGACTTATACCGCCAATATCCACCATGAAGGTTTAAATGTTCACAACGAAATTGATCAACAAACCAATTCAACATGGACATTGCATCTATTCCGCGCCAGGTTTTGCTGTCAAAACCTGTCAACAAATTATTGTTTGAATTTTAGATTGCTAACTATTGCTGATTCCCATCCTTGCATAAATTCAATGCTGTGTATTCCTCTTAATCAAAGAACCTGTGGGGCAGATAGAAATACATGCAGACATTTCTTTTCTTGTCAATTTGACAAGGAAATACCTGTATTGAGAATTGAGAGTTTTATCCCAACTACATGTATACTATTTCATTAACTAGCTTATTCTGTTTACATAGTTTGACCTCAACCAGAAGTTGAGCAATCAACACCAGAACACCAGCAATTCTGATGATTTTGGTGGTTTTACTGATCTCTGCTGAAAGGGCCAATGGTGACCAATGTTCTTTTACCAGTGGCAAATATTGGGGGTTAAGGTGGAGTAGTATACAACTGTAAATTATAAAGTTATATTTGCATATAATTATGATTAATTGGTCCCTGTAATTGTCTTTTATCTTGATGTTTAGAGTACACAAAATATCGGTCTTTCCTATTTATTTGTCACCTACATATTTATCCGTGAGGGCGAGAAGTACATCCGAGGAGTTATTGCTTTTGCCAGAGGTTTTTTCCCGTTTGTCTTATTTTTTCCAAAAAGTTTTTGTTTTGAGTGAATTTTGCTTTCAGGCCTAGAAGTTAATGCAACCATTGTGTCTCAGCCTTTTCTATGAAACGTTAGGTTTTGGTAATCTAACTAAGAATTTTTCATCTCAGCTGAGTTGGCGCATTCCAAGATCATTTCTAGGGGAACAAAGTCTTTTTTTTTGGGTGCCTCTTTAACTGGATGAAATTGCTCCATGCGTTGTGTGTGTGTTGTTACTTGTCCTCATTTTGGATGAAAATTTTGTAAGAAAGCTATCTTGGCGATAGAAAGGGGTGATTTTATTATTGACCTTTTTAATGACAGTTTGCTGGGATCTGAAGATCCTCTTATGACTGATCAAGTGATTTGGTACTGTTATTTTTACTTCCAACAGTGTGCAGTTCTCTATTAAGGGGTTGCTTTATAATTGCTTGCCTCGGCTCCTTTAATGGGCAGGTGCAGAAATGACCTCTTTTTATTAGTGGTTGGAGGTCTTCATAGAAATAAAACTTGTTGGAATTTCTATTTAATTTGTTTAATTTTTTCCTCACACAACTTGTCAGAGTTTGTTCCTATACTTTCTCTAGCAGCTTCCAATCTCTATCTTTTCTTTTTTGTCATGTCTTGTTTATTTTTCATTATACTGTAGATTTTGTCTCCTTAATCAATAGGAGTTTCAACTTACTCTGTGACAGATACCATAAATCCTCAATTTAATTCATCTACTGTAAGCTTCTTCGGTGGTTTGATCGTTTACTTATGGTTGTGTCGATTTTCAGCTCCATATTTTTCAACTTATATTTAGTTTTGTTAAATTTTCTAGTGTTTTCGGATATCATCCTGTTCCAAATCTCGTATTTTATTTGTAATGTGTTAACTGTTAACATTATCTATAAGCATGTTCTGCAATGTTTATTAGCTGTCAAGTATGACTACCAAAATGAACAAAAAAGTTGTTAGGAGTACATATCGTATGTCCCTAGGGTCAACGGATTGCACCTTCCTAAATCACACACATATAAATTAATCACTCAGATCATGAAAGGAATTGGATTAAATATTTACTATGATAAGATGAATATTCTACCTATCAACAATTAAAGAATAAATAAAAGTATTAGGAAGAAATAGCATATTTTCTATTTTTAATGACTAACTGTTAGGCAAAAGTGTCTTTGTGGTGGCTCTTCACTAAATCTCTGATGCCTGACATGGTTTTCTGCTCTTCAGCTGACAACACAAACGTGTTGCTGTGGGGAAAACGAATATGGCTGTCTTAACTGTTGAGTTAACAGAAGGTTCAGATTAACACTAATATTTTCTGTTAATGCAAGATTTCACACACACCTTCATGTTAACATAGAGGTTCTTGGACGCGTGTGCTAGAGAATGATATTTCTTACACGAGGGGACAGAATTTTCTTCTTGGAACGAGCCTCTGGCGAGTTACATGATGAAAATTCTGTCCCCGAGTGTAAGAAATATCCTACTCTAGCACACAAGTTCAAGAACCTATTTCTGCCACGTCCCATAGATAAATAAACAGTAAATAATCGGGGAAGCTTCATGTATAATGAGCGTGCCTGAGCACGTGCCTGGCATTTCTAGGTCACGTTGCTAAGCAACGAACGTGGTGCATTGTTCCATATATGGCAATCTTTACCAAATATGCTAATAAAATCATTCCAAATGCCCATTGGGAATGGCCATTGGGAATCAAATTTCTTCAATGGGTATTTCAGCCCCATAGTGGTAGAAACAAACATCTTACTCTCAGTCCAAGCACTGCCTTTACCCCCATTTTAACACTAAAGCCAGCGTCAACTTCGCTGTTAACGTGAACTCACCCATATCTTGTTTCGTTTTAGGATTAACCACATTTGATCTGTTGGTAGGGTTTCTACCCCTTTCAGCGTGTCTAATATCATTAGTAGAATATCTGTTTTACGTTTTGCTCAGCGAAGCTTTTTTTAGCCCATGATTGGTGGAAGGTAGTCAACTGTGGTAAAAGCTACATAAGGAAATTGGGTTGCTTGTGATACCCTAAGGCTACTCTTTTTGCCTGAATACATCTATAAGGTATTCCACATACACCTCAGCTTCCTTGTGGTATATCTATCACTTACCCTCAAAGCTGTTATAAGATTTATCGTAAGGCTACCTCAAACTACTGTCTAGCTCGTTAAGAGTAGCTTACATATAATCCAATAATTTATTGCTCCCCATTTGTTCACAATCAGATATGGCACTTTCTCCTTTTTCCGGTTTCTTCTCACGAAATGTGGCGGGCATACCCATTGTACTTTTGAGTACTGTTTTGTTTAGTCTGTTTTCCATATTGGTGTTTTGTTTTTGTATTTTATGCTTTGTTTAAGTTAGGGTGGCCACTGCCATCTTTGTTGTCTTGACCATAGCTGAACCCATACCAATACCTCTTCCTCAGATATGCCACCAATGATCAACATCTGCCCACATTTTACTTACAGAATGATTTTCCACCTTGTGGGAAAGTTTGTGTAATTTAAATTGGTTTCACCCTTCCTTTTTCTTTACTTTTTTGGGACACTTTAAGTGTCTAAGGTGTTCTATTGAGTTGAGGGAACGCATCCTGCTTGCTGTCGTGGACCTTATTATGCTGGCCAGGAAAACCATGGCAATCTTCCAAACTTACCTAAGTTTAAATTTGTTCAATATGTCGCAATATCACATGTGAACCAATACTGGGCCATTTTCATTCAGTACTATGACTCATATATGCAATAGTTTAGTTTCATTCTGAATAGAGGAAAGTTAATATATGACAAATATGCATTTATCTTACTATTTGTCTGAGCTTGATGGGTCTTCCTCGTAAGAGATTTGTGTGATCTTCCTGAGGATAGTCTTTCTTTTAATCGTTGATACCACTTAGATAATACTTGCAACAGTACTATTCTATTGTAGAACATATATGTTAGTCTTAAACAAAAAGGCACATCTTTTTCCTTCCAAATTAACTCTGTAGAGATGGAGGGAAAATAAAGCTTTGGAAACACAATTGGATTGATGATTGGCAGCAGGTTCTAACTGTGTATTTTCAAGGAAATTGATAACCAAAAGAAATTTAATTTCAAGCCTTTTAGATGGTAAGTCACTGGAGATAATATTTCCATCTAGCCTGCAGTGTTTAAGAAATTTTCTCTTGCCCACACACGCATACATGCTAAAGTGCTAACATAACCTAGACAACCATGCACGCGTATATGCATGCGAGATAATCAAATTAATCTAAAGAAGAGCCTGGCTCTTAAATTTAGTAGACCCCCTAAAAGCTCAAAAATGAAAAAAAATGGCTGTCGCGATGTTGTGCGTGGTTCAAGGTTTACCTTTATATTTCACATGACCCTGTTGGACCAAAATATCATGGGATCAACTAACAGGAAAGACTCGGTCCTGGATTTTGAGCAATAGTCTCTATTGTAATCTGGCATCAGACATTCGTGGGAAAAGTTACAATTTGGTTACAAATGTTAATATGGTAAACGAAATGAGGATTAATATCGTTTGAAATTCAAATCTTATTGAGCAAAACCTAACAAACAACTCATCTTCAAATATTTTGAAATTCATGCCTGAGTTTTCAGAGGACATTTGTCAATGGGAGCATAGGGCATGAATGGGTCAACCAGTCATACATGAGGCCACCAAATAAATCCTGGCTATAGCGGAGAAATGACGTGTGCATTGTCAGGAGATGTAATTTTGATTATCGTCACTTGTTCAGCCGTGTTCAAGCTAAATCTTGACGAGACAATTGTTAGTGGTGCAGGAACTCATAAGACCCAGGTACAATCACTGAATAATCCTGAATAGTCATCAACAACCAGCTCACTTTCCCCATTTATTTGCAAAATATGTGAAGAAAAATGTAAATGCGAATTCAATAAAAAGCACCTTGCTTGATATCTTACTTCAATTTGTTATATAGTTATCTTTAGTTATATTTGAAATATGTTATACTTTTCATGCAAACATTTTATAAATTACTCTGCGCTTGAATAGGTTAAGTTATCCTACAAAATTCAACCTGTCTAGATCTTTCAATGGGTGATGATGGGTGCTTACATATACATGTAATAAAATGAAAACCATCACATACACTCTCTCTTTCAGTCGTGAGGACCATAACAAGTCAGTGAGAAGTCACGACAGATATTATCAGCTGGTTTTAAACACCACACCTGCTTTAAAGTCATTCATCTCTAACTCAATAACTTCACTCTTGCAGAGAAACCCTTCGCAAATGCCTTAGGGAGGAAGTATGTCTGTGTATTATGTTTAAAAAAATATTTTTGCATCACGAGCAGAACTATTGAAAGCAATAACCTGTGGGTTATTTGAAAGAAAGAGGCCTAGGTTATCTCTGCTGGATCTTACAATCACTATACAAATAGGTTTTATTCATCCTGTATTTAATGAAATATTTGTCGGACGATGTGTTCATCCCAGATGCCAATGGGATGAGTAATATGTGTGTTAAGAGAGTAGTACTATTCATCAAGAATTCTTTAGAAATCTTATGTCAGTCAAGATAGTTGTTAATCATTATACAGTCTGTGCACAACCCAAGCAGGTGTATGATTATGCATTTAAGGGCGTGAATTTCGATGAAAATCTCTACATATCTTGACTAAAAGTGTTTTCATATTTCCAATCAGTTCAGAGTTCTTCCTTGCATCGGAAGGCCAATATAGAAACAGCTTCATCCTCCCTGGATTTTATTCCTTTCAGTGGTGCACCATTTATAGAAATATCTTATTGATAAAGCAATATGTATAGTATTTTTATGATAAGCTAGTTTCTGATAGGTTTAACCATGTCTGCTCATCATGTATTACAAAGTATGTTCAAAGTTGTCAGACATCTGTGCACTTCAGATTCAAACCTGTTAATTCAGTCTTGCAGCTAATACAGCCAAAAATCGCCGCCCATTTCGGTGGTATCATTTCAATTGAGCAATGCTTCATAAAATACTTCGACAAGTAAGCTCAAACTCACTAAAACAAGTCTTCTTAAAATAGTTTGAAATTCTTGATTCATTTTCAATTCATTATATAAAAATGTATCATAGAAGTAGATGTCATTTTTACATGAAACTTTAAGCACCAATGCCAAACCTTATTTACATTCGTGAAATTTACATAGCAATGTAAGGAAGTGAATATTATTAATAGAATTATTGATAATGTTATCAAAGGAACATATTTATGACAAAAGGATGAATACATGCCACGCTATGTTAAAGGACACACCGTATATAAAGCACAAGGATCCTACCCAATTAAGAGTGCTCAACCAAGCGTTCTTTGTCTGTAGGTGGGGGCCAGATGGCCATTTGCTGTGGTACAAGCTACACAGATCCCACCCCGTAAGGGGCAGACCCTCTTGGCTTGCTCAATGGCGTGCAAAAGGAGCTGGTGCCCCCTGAGGAACCCTAAGCTGGTGTGGCACCCTGCTCGCCATATAAAAGAAGGGGGATGTGTTGATATGTCTGTTGATACCATGCATCTGAAAGACCCCTTGGTCCTATTTGGATTTGAAGGCTATGCTCTTTCTCTTCCTCTTTTTCTTCTTTCCCCTAGAACTGATATGTTTTGTCCTTGTTCTTCAACATTGACAAAGCACCACCTTTGGGGAAAACATTATGACACTAAATGGTCTATGCGTGCCAATGTGCCTTAAAGCCCTCATTCATACATTCATACACAGATCCCCCTAAAGCTGTGGTGTATGTGATATCACGGAGTGTCTCTACTTCGCAGCAATGGTCGTCATCAGAATACATGGGTGATATTACAGACAAAAAGTGCGTCTTATTTAAGGTGTTTACTATTTACAACACCTAAATGTCAACCTGACATAATTTATTTAGATTGAATCCAAACATTGACCCTTTTGTAATGGAATTTAGTAAACACTGCTGTTTTTATCTCATTTATTTGCAACCAGAGAGCCAAAAGATTGTGCAGGTATTTCCAGATAAATGTAATAATTAATAGGCTAAAAAAAAGAAAAAAGTGTAATTCAATGCAACAATGAATCATGTGACGACATTTCCATTGTTTAACGGCATTTGAGTGGCAGAACTATTGTGTTACTGTATTGTAATTCTTTGTTTTTGTTTAGTTTGACCGTACTTTCTTGTTATACACCTCATCCTAGATGTAGTTCCTGTGATTCTATGGCACACCAAGGGATCACCTAATTATTTCGGCGTACTGTCAACTATTCTAGGTGCAATGTATATTTCATACGTATCATATCTAGTTGCAGCTGGAGTTATTATCTTACCCTCACTAAATACAAGTTTGCATATCATGCTTGTTAATTTGCATATATTATATGATGCAGATGAATCTACCACGCCCTAATGCTAATACATTTGTATAGACGGCTTGCTTTAAATGATAAAAAAAAGAATTTTAATCGAATATGCCAGTATCTTTCTCTTTAAACATTTTTAGTGATTTCTCTCAAATCAAGTAAAAACTGAAGGAAACTAGGATACTTTTCGTCTAGCAGAATAAACCACCAGCATAAAAAGTTCAAAATTATCTTGCTTCTACAATTACATTTGCCGATAAATGTCTTAGATAGCAATGTGCAGCATTCAAACAGTTGATAGCATACCTCAATCAAATCGCTATAACTTGATAATGGTAGAATCAACTATATTGTATGTTCCATACATCTCATTAGCATTTTACATCATTATTGCATACCATACAATATATACATGATATATGTATTTTATATTCTGAAGAAACCATACCCCGAACTTGCCATCCACAATAGATCCAATGGTATGTATTGTGGAAGTTAAAGTTTCTATTCTCTTAACTCATAGTCTTTTTTCTACTGGCCACACGGCTTGTCAATGTCCAAAATAAAGCAAAACCAGCTGCCTAGTAAGATGTGACTAGGTTTGGTTATCACCTGGTACTAACTCAGTTGATGTTATTCGACTAAGGTTGGGTTGGTGTGACTCCTACACCAGGCAAGAGCAGGACCAGCTGTTAGAGTTAAGGCCTAGTCTAAGTTGGTTGGGTTTATCTCACTTTGATGAAATTGGCCCCGAGAATTTACATTTTTCAAACAGATATGCCACACACACTACTCGTCAGTTTGTCAAAATGCAAACCCACATTCTTGATAAGACTAGCTAACCCTGATTGTTTTATTTATTTAGCTATGATGCTTTTCATGATAAAACCATGAATATTAATATATACATTTGATAAAAAGTTGTTGCTAGAGTTTGTATCATCATTCTCTAACATTCATTTGTTAAAAAATATTCCAGAAATTCCCACGTCTGAATAATTATATCGTAGTGGTTACTGCCTAGGCTGTTTGGGCATCTGCAAGCACACATGTAACTGCTTGGTTCCTGCTTTTAATGTTCGTGGTATTTCAGCAAATCTAATCATAGTGGCAATGATCAGGCTTTTTGGACAGCTGCAAGCACACATGTAAATGGCTCAAACTCCCTGGTTCCCACAATTAGTGTTTGTGGTATTTCAGCTAATCTAACTACATTGCTCGATCAATGATCAGGCCTTTTGGATCACTGCAAGCACACATGTAAATGGTTAAAATTGCTGGTTCCCACAATGAGTGTTCATGGATTTCAGTTAATCTAACTATATCGATTGGTCAATGATCAGGCCTTTTGGATCACTGCAAGCACACATGTAAATGGTTAAAATTGCTGGTTCCCACAATGAGCGTTCATGGATTTCAGTTAATCTAACTATATTGATTGGTCAAGGGTCAGGCGTTTTGGATGAACTGCCAGCACACATGTAAATGGTTAAACTTGCTGGTTCACCGCATGCCTGTTCCTGGATTTCAGCTAATCTGTTGATCTGGGATAGTGTGTCTAGATGGCGCCATGTGTGTCAGAATCCACCTACAATAGCGCACACGATGTATTAACTTCGAATAGTGCGACACCGTAAATTTTGCAAAGAAAACTAAAAACATACATGTCAAGTTGCGAGCTGTGGACAAAGAAAAGCCTGTAAAAACCCAAGGCATGTTTAAAAGGTCTTTTTCACCCTTTTCCCTACAGCAAGGATGTTACCTTTAACCCGTTCATGCTGGTACATCAGAATGACCTACTTTTTAATGACAGATTCCTTACAAAATGCATCCTCTAAAGAGTCTAAAAGGGGCTAACAAATCTACAACTCTCTTTCAAATATATATATATATATATATATATATATATATATATATATATATATATATATATATATATATATATATATATATATATTTATATTTATGTATATATATATATATATATATATATATATATATATATATATAGATAGATAGATAGATAGATAGATAGATAGATAGATAGATAGATAGATAGATAGATAGATAGATATGTGTGTGTGTATACATATATATATATATATATATATATATATATATATATATATATATATATATATATATATATATATATATATATATATATATATATATATATATATATATATATATACGTTTGATGGACAGTTGTTGCTAGAGTTCGTATCAACATTCTCTAACATTTATTTGTTAAAATATATTCGAGAAATTCTCACGTCTGAATGATTCTATCGTAGTGGTTATGACTAGGCTGTTTGGGCATCTGCCTACGGGTGGTATTTTAGCTAACTTGTTGATGTTGGATAGTATGCAATGGGTGTCAGAATCCACCTGTAACAGAATAGCTCACATTGTGTATCAACTTCGAATAGCAGGACACCTGATACCTTGCATAGAAAACTAAAGACTTGCATGGCGAGTGGCCAACTGTGGACAACGGAAAGTCTGTAAAAATCCAAAACATGTTTCTTATGGTGTTATTCGCTCTTTTTCCACAACCAGGAAGTTACAGTGAACCCTTACATGCTGGGAACATGCAAAATGATCTACTTTGTTGATGATACATTCCTTACAAAACTGCATCCTGTAAAGAATCTAAAAGGGGCCAACAAATTTACAACTCTGTTTCAAATATTTGACGAAAAATTGCTTAATTCTGAATTTTTCAGTGTCAGAATTTTTAGGGGGAACTCCTGAGCATAAATGGGTTAAGAAAGAGGGGAATTCCCTATATTACAGCTGAACCAATCAAATTCCTCCATTTTGGTCATCACCTTTGAACGTGAGTTTGTAAGTTTGTCATTACGAACTGCGTCTTTCTTTCTCCGCATACTGAGTATACAACACATAATAAGTAATTATTGATGGATATGTGCCATGCATTCCTCACAAAGGAAAGGATGATTAACAATCATTAAGTCGTAACAAATAACTCTACATCTTCATTTCAGCTCTCTGAAGACATATTGGGTGTTATTCATAGTTTTACCCATTGTTTAGAAATCTATACCAAGATTACTCACCTTCCTGAGTATTACAACGCATATTACCCTAATGCCTCTTGTAAAATGATGTTTCACTGCCGTTAAAAGCGTGTTTACCTATATAATAGCAGTGTGTAATCATGGCACAATACTTTCCCAGTGTATACATCTTTAAATTATGTGTCTGGGGAAATCCCCCTATTATCCAGCACGATGAGAACATGGAAGCTTTCTGGCAGGCAGCTACATAAAATATATCTATAGATTTGTACTAATATAAACCAACGTAAAGGAGTCGGGTAAAAGCTTTTCAATATTAAAAGTATGACCTACACGTGAACCTGACTCTAAGTCGCCGACATAAGAATATCGTAAGTACCCAGAAGTATTTGTTTAGTATTTTACTTTCTTATATTATATACCTTCTTATATTATATATCTTATTTATATACCTTTAAGGTCTTTTTCGTTCTGCTTTAGATAATTCGCACTAACCAAACACCCGGTGTTGTCTGGGTCTCGGTTCTAAAATAATATCCTTGGTGTTTTGTTTCTTTTGTTTTACTGTTGATTTTCCTTATATATATTGTATATTTTGTAGTGAACCTACAGTCAATAAAACCTATATATATAGTGGCAATAATAATGATAAAAATAATAATAATGATGATGATAATAATAATAATAATAATAATAATAATAATAATAATTATAATAATAATAATGATAATAAAAATGATAATAATAATGATAATAATAATGATAATAATAATTACTATTATCATTATTATCATTATTATTATATAAAGAAAAATAATATAATTAGTATTGTCAATAATGATAATAATAATAATAATAATAATAATAATAATAATAATAATAATAATAATAATAATAATAATAATAATAATAATGATAATACGCAGTGTTTTATTCTTATGTCAATTATCATCAATGTATGGATAAGATTAGGATTGGAATAGCCATACGTTCATGAGCCATCAAAAACGTTCTCAAACTTACACGGTCGACATCTCCCAGCAAAAACCTGTTAGATACGGGTTTTGAACGCACGGGTGCATGCTAACAAAGGCGTATTATACTATGCTGATTTTCCCATCCTTCTTGCTATATGAAAACATTGGTGTTATTATCATCATGATAATTATACTGACTCAGCAACTTAGCAATACCTTTTTTGGTCAAACAAATAACGGGTTTTGTGCACATGGAACTATACAAATATCATTATACCAAGGGCACCTTCAAAAGGGGAATACCCTTCCAGCACCCCCTGTGGGAAATCCAGGTAAATCTGCCAATCAAAGGGGCGGGTTCGCTGCACGGTGCCTATAAAAGGGGCAGCGCAACCCGTTGACAGTAAAGGTACGCGGGTTTCGTTGAATTAAGAAGACAGCAGCTCTGAGATTCCAGAACCAACTTCAACAGATTGACAGATCCAGCAGATGATTCCAGAGTCAGGCAATTTGGCAGGAAAAGTCGCCACAATGGAGGCTCCAGTGGTAAGTAATTTGGATCTTTTTCTAATGCGGTACTTTAGTTCAAAACGTCTTTTATGATAAATTATCGTTTTTCCTACGAAAGATAAAAGGATGTTTTTAATTCTTGCAACAAACAGTTAGGACCTTATTCCCGGTCAGGTACTTAAAATTAGTTGAAAACATAAGTTATGTTTCGCTTTTCGAATTTGCATCGTTTTTGCTCTTGAAAGTACAGATGGCGCAGTGCCTAACCGTTGGCCAGCATTGATGTTTTGATTCTTTTAATTGTAAATGTGCCTTTTATTGCTTTATACGCTTACGTATTGGCACAATATATATTTATATATATATATATATATATATATATATATATATATATATATATATATATATATATATATATATATATATATATATATATATATATATATATATATATATATATATATATATATATATATATATATATATATATATATATATATATATATATATATATATATATATATATATATATATATATATATATATATATATATATATATATATATATATATATATATATATATATATATATATATATATATATATATATAGGAGATATATATAGGACACCGGTTAGGTTGAATAGGCTAACTGATGACTGAATAGGCATTCTGAGTATATGTATACGCAAAGGCGCAAATAATTTGATGGTGGTGGTTGCAGCAGCAGCAGGAGGAGCAGTAGTAGTAGTAGTATAGTAGTAGTAGTAGTAGTAGTAGTAGTAGTAGTAGTAGTAGTAGTAGTAGTAGTAGTAGTAGTAGCAGCAGCAGCAGCAGCAGCAGCAGCAGCAGCAGTAGTAGTAGTAGTAGTAGCAGCAGCAGTAGCAGCAGCAGCAGCGGCAGCAGCAGCATTAGCTGCAGCAGCAGCAGCAGCAGTAGTAGTAGTAGTAGTAGTAGTAGTAGTAGTAGTAGCAGCAGGGGCCAGTCCGGCAAAGAATCTAACTGGTGCCACAGGTGGAATTGTCCAGCCAACGACAGGTGCCAAGCAGTCTAGTTTCTTAAAAACCTCTCCGAATGACCTGCGTTAGTTACGCAAATGCGCTGGCTTTTCTCTAATCCATGCGTTGTTCCACACAAGGAGTAAGATAGGAGTAAGTTTATTTCTCGGATCTACCTTAAGATACCCTATAATACATGTAGTAGACAACGGGGAAACTTCCAAAGATTTCCCAAAAAGGTGGTCAAGAATCTTAGAGAATATATTGAAAATCAATTAATGCATCAGTTCGTCTGGAATTGATAACACCTAATAAAGGGGGCATGGGTTAAAGAAAAGAACAATATGTAAGAGGTGTATGAGTGCGAATGGAAACATGTCAGGAGGGTAAAGCCCGAAGAAAAGTGTACTATGTATGGAATACATATGCATTGTCCATTGGGTGAACACCTGCGAGTCATCAATATGTTTACTGATTTAAATTACATCAATAGTGAATTTAAAAAAATAACATTCGCCATGGACAAATTGAAGAAAATATGTATTTTTTCATTAGATTGAATCCTCCGGCAGGTGATTGTGAGAAATACACTTAAGTCGAGCAGTTAGGAATTATAATACTACAGACATACCAATCGCTCGCAAGTCATATTGTAAATCAATTATGTATAGCGGAACAATAAGATCTGCTCTGCCCATATGCGCTATTGTAAAATCCCAGTCTTTATTAAATTCTTAATTGAACTTGCTGCTGCTGTACCCGTTCACCGCTATACTTAGATTACGCTATCCAGGGCTGTACCGTGATTGCGCTGTATAATGTTCACGTCATATATAAGTGATTTACAGTATACCCAGTTTTGGGAACCTGTTTACCAGTTTTTCAAACTTTGAGCCAACTATTTGCAATGACTCTCGTTTTTATGGCATCTCGACTTCGAAGATTTATTATCAACAAATGAAATGAACTGCTAGCATTCCATTCTATATTCATTTCTTTTTCTTCACAGACCATTGTTCAGCCTAGCGGCGAAGACAGGAAGCAGAACAACCGGAAGTACGTCATCATCGGCGTCGTCGTCGTTGCTGTTGTTCTTCTCCTCGTTGGAGGGATGCTTGGCGGTTTCTTCCTCATCGGCAAATCCTCAGAGAATATGATGAAGGTAAAACACCTTTCTACATTACTATAACTATCTAATCAAACAAACTATTTCTCCAACTCAGAGCCATGCACTATGTGTTGGTACTCCGTAAAGAACTTTTATCTTTTTACACTTTATCTTTGAATCGTAACGACATTACAAGCTGGAACAAACACATGATCTAACATTCACGCTGCTATATATTAAAACAGAGCAGTAGATGTTATTTCTATTGCATTTAACCCTTCCAATACTGAGGCTACTATCATCCTAAGCACAAGGATGCAAAGATTCTTAGAAAATGATCTAAACCCTGTCTTGTTGGTATCCATTGGATAGCTCTCATCGAGTTCTCTCAGAAGAGTACCCATTTCCTAGGGTTTCAGTGATTTTCCCACTTTTTTGCATCATTTTGTATCAGCCAAATTAGCCAGCAGCAGCATAAGGGTTAACAAACTCTCTTCAATCACTGCCCTAATCGCTTTGTTTTTGAAGAGTTATCATCAAATTTGTTAGAACAATTCCCCTCGTTAGGCGAAAAAGAGTTGATCAGGTTCACGTATGATCTGCTATCTCCCTGGTGAACATATGAAACTGCCTTCCACGCTTTTTATTCTACCAGTATATCTCATATAAAACCCTTACTTTTTCTTTTGTCACCTAACCCTCGCTATTCTAACTCCTGCAGCATGTGTATACTTGTTTATGTAGTCACTTTCCTTTCTTAGTTTCTGTGTACAATATTGTTACGCTATGTACAAATAAAAGAATTATTTAGTCAATAGAAGACACATGCATACCAGTTATGTTGAAAACCTCTTTATAATAACCATAGTTTATATAGCTGGGAATTTTGACAATGTGGCCTCGTTACATAAAAAATGAAATCATCATGTATCGTATACCTTACAAGGTGCAACACTAAAGTATTTTATTTTAAACATGTCTGAAGTAGTATTATTTCATTGAGTGAATGGCCATGCATGCCAGGTAAGAATGGCACTTGGTCGTATCCTTATTTACTGGATATCAAGGACGATATTTTTATGGCACATTGTGAATACGACTATGTAAAGCGAGTTTAGAATAAATAGGCTTACCTAAAAAGAAAAAACTAAAAAAATTTAAATGCGAATCTAACTTTTAAGGTTGCTGTAAACGTTTCCGGTGGAGAGTACACATTCCCTAAAACAAAGGCTGATTTCTCATTATCTGTACACTACACGCCAAACAAACTACACACCTTCTTAGAAACATGAGACTCCAAGGAATACATAGGATATGGATAGATTGTGTGTTTTCCAAATATTTTGAGGAAAATTGGGTACATATGTCACTGCTGAAGCAAATATAAGAGCAGAGTCTAAGATAATAATCTGATTTTTAATAAGTTGGAAAACACCTTTGTCTCTAGAGAATGAGACGGATGTTTTGTAAAATATTGCCCTAATTGTTTTATGACCATTTATCTAACAACAATTTAGGAAAAAAAAAACATTTTCATTTATAAAAAATAAACTAGTTACAATATTCTCTAGAGAAAATGTTTTAAAATTTATATGCAAAATTTGAAGCTAATTGATTAAGATATGTGTCTGAAATCACGTCAGCCATGAGAGTAAAACTATAAAAAACTAAGCTGAGAAAATGGGAAGTTTCTACTACCTTAATGCATTAATTTTAGTCCAAGTGGAATGAAAAAAGTAACTTTCCATTGTATTCCACAACCTTTCTATTCTGAAGTGCCTCAAAAACGAGTATAAATAAGTACATTTCTGCAACTATTCGTAGCCCTGTCAACATAGCTGCTATGCTGATTTGGAGTGCCTTTCATATATGGGCGTGTGACCTCACCCAGGCCCCGCCTACTTGTTAAACTGGCATCTTGTTTTCATGCTAATATAATCCATTATAGTTTTAGATTTCTTAATCATTCAAAGAATTGTGCCATCAAAATCAATTTTCAGCTATAGTTTCCTTTGCTAGCAGACTCTTTGACTGCACGTATATTGATTTTGCAAATAAAAGCTTGTAATACGCTATTATGGGATTTTGGCTTTTATTTTATCCAAAATAAACATGTTGCAGGGCCAAAAGCTTACTATTTTGGAGCTATCCCAAGCATAGCTTTCTAACAAGGTGGCTTTTAGATTTTGGGGACTTATTCATTGAAAGGGGATATGTACACCTTTCAATATTCCACTTGGTACCTGAGTAAATATATTTATATGTTTATTTGGGTGCTGCTATTGAGAATAACCAAATGCTATGGAGTCATGAAGAATGATAATTTCACAAGCCTATATTGCTGTATCTGCTTCTACTCTGGAGACAATCCAGTGACCCAAGTTACATAGTGCTGAATGGAAAGCTGCATAGTTTGCAGCAGAAATGGGCACTTTCCTTAAGGTCTCACACAGTATATTCCTAATGAATAATAAGTAAAATGTCCAAGTGCACATAGTTATAGTACTTGCCCTTCACTGCTTAAAGTGCTCAGAGCAAATGACCTTTCTACCCAGACAGCAACCCCACACCTGTAATCCTATTTTAGACATTTTCTCTTGACTTCCATAATCCCTGAGAAGATTATGAGTGACACTACACATCCATTGTTTTAAAAGACCTCAGCGAGTCTGAGGGGAGCCCTGAGGGGATTATGTCTAATTGACACCACACTGATACCTGTATCTATTTTCACAGAACTGAAGCGACAGTGCTAACCAATCACCTAACCCAATTATTCACCAGTAATTTCAATCTCTTTTGTTTTTCTAACTGAATTGACAACAGTGTTGAGGAAAACACAATAGAGGCTTCATTAGTTGATAGCTTAATTATATGGGTGTAATTAGAATGTCTATTCAAGCTGGAGATCTGAAAAGGAATGACACAACATCCTCCACAAAATCCAAGTTTTCCCATCAAATACACACAATTTATTACATGAAGCCCCTAAACTGGGATGATTCCTGTTTTTCCCAGGCAGCTGGAGCCACATTTTGATTAAGATTTATCCCTAATACATTATTTTTGGATTTTTAAAAACACTATCATCTGTGGTGCCGAGTAGCCCACATTACCCATCACACATCTTTTCAAACCAACACCTGCATACAAAGAAAAGGCTGACTGAGCTATTACCAGCTATAATCAGTCCCCAGACCAATGTGCCTCTATTTCCTGTCAAAGCCCTGCAGGTGGAAGGGGCTTATCAGCTAACTAGGTCACATGACCAAAAGATTGCAACATGCTCTCTAGCTTTCATCTGTCAAACCAACATAATTGCACAATTTATGGGGTAAGAGTGGGGTAGGGATGTGGGTTTTCTTTCATATGGCGGGTAAGACCCGTATCATTAATATAATACATATATCCCAAAAAAGGCCTTCCCTGAAGACGAAACTTAAAGAGTTGAAAAAATATCTACAGTTTAATTAAGAATGTGTTTTTCGAAACCCCTGCTCATTGACATGTTTTATAACGTCTTTGGCGCCACAGTACTTTCCTCGTGACTAAATCCTATCTCATGCTGCTTGCAGATGGCGGAAATGACTTTCAAAGATAAGGAAGGAAAGATAAACAAAGAAACGGTCAAGGTCGACGTGAAAAACAAGGTCACCGAGGTCGATGTGAAGAACGAGGACTCAGAGGTCAGAACTATCCACGACTTCAAAAGGGTAAGACGAATACATACTTATAGAAGATGTTTGCGATATATATATATATATATATATATATATATATTATTAGTTATCCTCCTTGTAAAAAAGGGATACGGCCTGGTTTTGAATTTTTTTTTTTTTTGAAAAAATTTTGATTTTTTTTTCGAAAAATTTAGAATTTTTTTTTTTTTGAAAAAATATTGAAATTTTTTTTTTGAAAAAATTTTGAATTTTTTTTTTTCGAAAAAAATTTGAATTTTTTTCAAAATTTAATTTATTTATTTTTTATTTTTTTGGATTTTAATTTAATTTTTTTTATTTCTTATTTTGTTTTTTTATTCTTTTTGTGTGTCTTGTGATATAAAAAACGAGGCTGTGACCTGTAAACTCGAGGTCAAACCATGGGGAAGTGGGATATAACATTGAGAGGGAGCCTCAATTTGAGAGTGGGATAAAACATTGAGAGTGGGAGCCTCTATTTGAGAGTGGGGATAAGAAACATTATCCGGATCCTAACATTGCCATTTATTGAGAGGCAATGAAATATAATTCGCGCTTCCGAAAAGCGCAAAGGCCGAGCGGCAGCTTTATTAAATATTTTTTACTTTTCTTTATATGATATTGGCATGGCAAGGAAGAGTGCGCATAGATTCGGATTTCATGATTTTCACAATTTCAAAGCTTTAAAATCTTGCGCAGCTCGATATTTCTGCCTTAATAGGCGGATCCAGGGAGGAGGGCTCACCCGGCGCGCCTCCCTACAGTCTGTCTGACTTGAGTTGGCCTTAGAAGACCAAACACATGGAATGGAAACCAGCCGGTCAACCTGAACATGCTAGCCTCAAACAGTGTCAACTAATAGTCGCTAATAGGTGCTCTGGGCACCCCCAGCTGGTGGTGGAGATAAGGTTTCTCTGTAATGTAATCGATGCAAGAGCCCTGATTGGTCCTTGTTCCCACGTGACCTCGCCCTGCTGCCTTATCTGGTAGTCCTGGCTTGAGGCCAGCATGTAACTATAGGGCATATAGTAATTAGTCTCTCGTTACAAATCCATTCTTTTCTTAATCCAAGAGTTGGCTAACCGCTTTTTCCTCTTTTTTCCCACAAAAAATTTGTTTTTGCCTTCAAAACTTGGCAAACCTCTTTGCAGCACCGCGTGTATGAACATACTTTTTGTCTCAAATTTTTGTCTGTTGATTTTGCAATGGGCAAATTTCACAATGGGATCAATGGGCTAAAAAGCTGACGGAGAATTCCAGCTTTCCAAAAATATAAATTTTAACTTTGTAGCCTATTTGGATACAGAGATATTGCCAATTGAAATAGACCAGCTCCTCCGTTTAAGGAGCAATCCTTTAAATGGTCTGGTTTTACTTCCCTTAAGGGTCAAATGAAAGATCCAAATTGCACTACCCCCTACTGTGGGAATCCAAGATCCGCCGTTGGCATTCCCCCATCAAATGCAGTCAAAAAATTAAACGAACTTGATATCCGTGATGTCATTTTTTAATTATTCTTCGCGAAAACATATCGGGAGCTCAACGATATAAGCTTTATATTTGTGCAATAACCCACACAGTAGTAGTAGCGATTGACCGAAAATATGGCATGAAATTACGATTTCAATTTGTTGCAAAATCGTCATTTCACAACAAATTTCTACTTGAATTAGGAGGCAAGTAGAATTAATTGTGGCGGTTCTAACAACTTAAACCGCATTGAAATTGATCCACGGAAAGACCAGTAATTCATTTTAGCAGTGTATCAGCATAACGTTGGTGCTAGTGTCGACATTTTCCCGTAGATGTCGCCACTCGTCGTTTGGCGGGATTCAATGACGTCATTTTTGTGCCATTTTCCGCCGATAGAGAGCGCTATTTGTTGCCTGGTCATCTGCGTTCAAAACGGTATTTTCCTACAATTTATACGATTTAAAGGAATCAATCGTTGCATTCCGGCATGAATGGTCTGGGGGCGACCTCTATTTAGTTTTCCCGCACACGCCAGCTGCGCTAATGCTAAAAGCTCTCGCGAGATCGCGCGTTCGCCGCCATTTTAAAATGGCGGCGACTATAGCAGATGCGGCAATGTAATTCCGAGCTCAGGACTTCGCTCGGAAACAATCCAGTACCCTACAGCAATTGACCAATCAGCTGCGAGTATCACTGTGGAACTGATGATAAATATATGTATTTATATATATATATATATATATATATATATATATATATATATATATATATATATATATATATATATATATATATATATATATATATATATATAGGAGCAAGTCACATACTCAGTTTCCAAGTAATGTTTCGGAACCTGTGTTGCACCCTGTACATACATACATACATACATACATACATACATACAAACATACATACATACATACTCATATTACAATCACAATGCAAGTACGTCTTATTTAATTTACTCTTAATTTCCAGGGCGTAACAGTCACTCGTGCAAAGGACAAAGCTGGTGCAACATGTTTCGTTACTCCATTGAACAAAGGAGAGGGAATGGACCCGGAAACCCTCAAGGAGTACAAAAACGATCATCCGGTAAGAGAAAAATAGATTCGATGTTTCTTCTTTCGTCGTTCTTATACATCAAGTTACAATGGTTATGTTATGAGGTGTTGTCATGATTTCATTCTTAACCGAAACTTCCAAAGAGTAGAACAATAATATTACTTTGTGAGCGGGTGTTTTCGATGAATAGAATAATTCCAGTATGACATTTTAAACTTCTTCTCGCCTTTTCCAGATGGTGGATAGGCATTTGACATTTCTAATACTGACTGAAATTATGTTGATTTCCTTATAATGATACAAAAAAAATCATCAAAATAAGTTGGAAGTTCCCCAGGATTCCAGGTAAATTGTCAGGTAAAACCCTAGGCTTAACTGGTAGGCTGAAGGCCCCCATCACATACACCCTACCGCAACTGCTGTCACTACTAGACGTGAGACATGAATGAATGAATGAATGAATGAGGGCTTAAAGGCACATTAGGCCATTCAGTGCCATATTTTCTTTGCCATTGTTGAAGGGCAATGGGTAGGCATGTTTAAGAAGAGAAAGAGGAGGAGAAAGAGCAGAGCCTTCAAATCCAAAGGGGACAAAGGGATCTTTTAGATGCATGGTATCCATAGACAAACCCACACATCCCCATTCTTTTATGAGGTGAGCAGGGTGCCCCGGGAGGTGCCAGCTCCTATTGCACACCATTGAGCAAGCCAAGAGAGTGTGCCCCTTTTAGGGTTGTGAGACATGCAATTCTGTAAAGTTCGAAATGTTAACGTGGAAGTTATATTAGCAACTTTAACAAGTGAGTCTGATTTGCTAATATTACGATCCGTGAATATTTGTTCTATTTTGTATTCAAAATGCCTATTTAGTCACAGTTACACATGGTCAGTTAATAACCATACGTACATACATATACGTACCTATGTGCATGTTTGGATTTATAAATGTCTCATGGTGTACAACCAAATTTCGGCGCGTAATCACGGTGGATCTGAGTTCCTTGATTGCAATATACCAATCATATACGGACCTTACATGACAAGTGAGTTCGATAAACAGCCGCGTGGCCTGGCGGCGCTAGTTTAGCGCGTAAAATCTGCATAGTTCTAAGAAATTACATTTGCAATAGACCCCTTTTGACGATCACTCTACTGCAGTACTGAAACAAGGTCTAGTCAGTATCGTCTGGCAAGATTGGTAGATTACTACATGAATTAGAATACCACTACTCAGATGGTGCTTTTGGAGATGATTCACACGTGAATATTACGATCCGCTATTATGGAAAAACGGATCGATTAGCTAAATATAGATTAACTAATATTTCGAACTTTACAGTATCTATTTATATTCATCAAAAGATTTTCAATCAATGATTGTTACATTACACTCCACGTAAACTTTAGGAAGCGAACTTCACCTTCCACCACAGATGGCAAGTAATGCATTCATCTATAAACTGGAAGACAGGTTCCATGTATTACTTCTTTCATTTTTCTTTACTGCACCGGGAATTATATGTTGGATGATATTCACCACAAATAAAGTAACATGTGTACGTTGACATGCTTTCCAATCTTTGCAAACCCAGCGAGCACTGGGCGTACGATGTACCTGCACTGTACTTACAGTTCAGGTTTGCATTCATGGACGTACAATATACGTACATTGTATGTACGGTTTATGTTCACGCCCTGTACCAAAGTGGAACATTCGGATTATGTTAGGTTTAGGTTCAGATAGGTTTCCACCTAAATATCCCAAATCATCTGAAACACCAGCCAGTGGGCACATTGTCCGTTTGGTATTGATTCACACTCATGGATGTACATTTTATGTACGGGTCCATACGTACAATGTAAGTATATCGTACGGACACGAAGTTGATACAGTAAATAGAGTAAATGACCATTTTTTGAGAAAACCCGGTAGATGGTTATGACAAACTACATTTCAAATGTCTTGAGAATTCTCTAAAAAATATTCCCTAAGTGTCTCTGACACCAATAGCCATGTTTGAGCGGGAGAATGGATTGTTGAGCCTAGAAACTGAATGTAGGTCACTTGGCATGATTAAGTGCAGAATCAAAGGGTATGATTTAACTTCGGATTATGAAATGGTATATATTTAAAAGTAATTTACTCCTGCAAGATTAACACTGATCAAGGAATCCTTACTTATTTGCATTTATTACAAATGACTATAGGGAAATCCTATGTGATCTCTTTCATATGAGTCAGAACACAATTGAATTGATGCACTCTTACAATCTTGTAAGAACATTTTAAAACCAATTTCATTTATTGTTGGTATTTGATATACAGATGTTGTTCGGATTAAGTACGGAATATGTTCTGATTTGCTTATGATGAGATTCACTACAGAATTTCTGTAGGGTACTTCCTAATATGTAATGTGAAAACTCCTAATTTGTTTCGATTTTGTTATTAGACAGTACAGCTCTGCATGTACATTGTATGTACGGCTCTGTACGTACATTGTACGTATGGACACGTTTGTCCAAAATAGTTTCATTCCTAATGTTATCCGTACCAAATCTCTATGTATGGGCTGGTACATACACTATACGTGCATTGTACGTACATTTGGCAGCTGGTAACACGCATAATTTTGTTTGAGTGTAATTTGTTTAATTCATTTATGTTATAATTTGTTGTATTGTATCATTTCATTCTGTATGGATTGGTAAATAAAGGAACATACATACATACATACATACATACATACAAACATACATACATACATACATAAATATAACATATTACTCATTTACATGCTAATTATTGACTAATGATATTCCTCATTGAACCGCTTGATGTATTCAGAATCCCGAGAAGATGACGGATGCCAACACAGACAGGATGGAGTACAGGGCAGCAGAGGAAGCCATTGAAGACCCCTCTTTCCTGGGACCAAAGATCAACGCCTTGTGTAAGGGTCTCAAGATGTACTGGATGTATCCGCAAGAGGGCAGCATTGACGGGGAAGACGACGGGGAAACTGGTCCAGGTGATTAAAAAAATATCCTCTTTTATGTAACAGATAGACACCAAGGGAGCGGTGTATGTATTATACCCGAAGTGTTAAGGGATGAACTTGAGTAACCCTGAGAGCAGGGCTGTCCAAGCCAAAAGTGGCCGAAGCCAAATCTCAACCACCGGCAGCCAAAGAGGTCCGCAATTGTACAACCCAATCTTGATTAGTTATATAGTTCACCAAAAGATGGCGCTTGGTATCCTTAGGGATACACACAAACATACAGATTCAGTGTGGACTTCGTCGAGTGAACTACAGTTGACTATCCTCACCCAATTGCATGTCATGTCATATACCGCTTGCTTTAAAAAGCATGTGATCGGTACAAAGCAGCAAACGAAATTACCCTCGTCTCTGCCATACGTTTATATCTGAAGAAAATGCATTCACTTTTGCCTTAAAAGAGAGAAGTGTATTGCATTGTTTGGAAATTGCAAAATACGTTGAAGAGACTTGGCCAAAGCATCTATGTTTCCGTTTTCTAATAAGCAATACATGTCTCATGTATATAAGAAAGGATGGTGTGGTTTTAAGGGCATGGATAGCACAGAAACAAGTTACCGTAAACTAACTTTTATATGGGAAAATTCAATATCACAATGTTTACAGTTTGGTTCGGATGGAATATTTTCTGGCAATACATAGAATCAGAGAATGCTGGCTAAGATTTCTTCTTTCTTGGCAGAATTCCAAATAACACAAACAAAAGGATGGGAGGTTAAAATGCACAGGAACCCATGTATATATATATATATATATATATATATATATATATATATATATATATATATATATATATATATATATATATATATATATATATATGTGTGTATGTGTGTGTGTGTGTGTGTGTGTGTGTGTGTGTCTGTGGGTATGTAGTACAAATGAAATAATCTTATACTTATTCACTTTGTCTAATTTCAGGTACGCGCCAGAAGAGACAAGTGTCGGCATTTTCATATCAATGCAACCGTCCATTGAAAAGGTATTGGCTAGCAGTGTTTTACAAGAGCATTAATCGTTGTGACCTATATTGCTGCAATTGGTTCACTCGTACAACGCCGGAATACAACCCAGATACCAAACGCTGGGTGTACCGTATCATCCCCAGGGACTGCAACACCTATAAGAGGTTTCCAAGATCCTTTGGACCATGCGCGTCTCTGGCAGCCAGAGCAGGCTGAATACGGTGGCTATGACCACAACCATGCAGTACAGTACCTACATGCATACGGTAGACTCTAAATCCCTGCAGACCTCAGGTATGATGGCATGGGAACGTGTCATCTTGAAATCCTCGACCTAGAGTAAGGTTTAGGGTTAGGAATCAGGCCCAGTGTTAGGTTTAGGGTTAGGGTTAAATAAACCTAAACCTACCCCTGGAGCTGATTCCTAACCATAAAGCTTACCTCTACCCTAGGGAGGGGATTCTAAGATCACAAGTTTCCATGACATCATTCCTAAGGTCCTCGGGGATTTAGAGTCTACCTATGCATATGTGTACCCCTTGCAGCTTTAGCTGGCCTAGAGGCCCAGTACCCACTCTATTCTACTATCATAAGCAGTATATTCTCTCCCTCAGCATATTACTGTAAATCACTTAGATATGGCGTGAACATTATATAGCGCAATTACAGTACAGCCCTGTATAGCGTGATCTAAATATAGCGGTGAACAGGTACAGCAGCAGCAAGTTCAATTAAGAATTTGATAAGATGGGGATTTTACAGTAACGCATATGGGCAGAGCGCTATTATCGCTACATTATTGTTCCCGCTATACTTTAGTGATTTTTATGTCTACAAAATTCACCAATAAACTACCAATGTTTTAATCATCCATTGCCATGTCAAAGAAGTTGACGTGTTTGTTTCTGAAGATAGAATGATTAAACATAATGTTGAAACTGTTTGTTTAGATAATTGGCACTGTGATTTTCAAAGACATTATGAGGTATAGAGGACAAAACAAACTGCGTATACCGTACTGGAAAACGATCGTAAATTCACAAATAATCTTTGATATTCATTTAATGATAATAATAATAATTGATATTTGATATAGCGCCCTTTCCACCTATAATGTTCAAAAGCGCTTTTGAGTCATTGGACAGTTGTCGTGGTCCATATAGTCAATTAAAACATCATTCGTCATAATCCTGTCATGTTAAACACCTCATCGCCTATATTCAGATATTTTCTGAAAAATACATATTGGTTTACTCTACTAAGTGCTTAATCTAAAGGTAATATTAACTAGACGTTTATCCACGAGTTTCTGAAATATATCCATTTATTTTGCCCTTTAATAATGCTTCTTCTGTAAAGTTAATTTCCCTGTAAGTAGCAGTTGCGAAAAAGAGAGATTTTATTTTAAAAGTCTGGGAGGCAAAATAAGAAGTACGTTATTTTGAAATCGTCGTTCTTCTTGGAGAGAGAGTACCGGGTCAAACATGATTATTTGGTTGAAATGCCACATTTTCGAACCATGTTCAAATTAGCTAATCAGAACATTTCTGTAAATATTGATTAAATCTCGACTTACTGATTCAGATGAAAATCCAAATGTGCAAGTTTCTAATTGCCAAAAATAGTATCTTAGAAACCGTACTTCCTAATAAAAAGCAATTGGTATCTGAAAGGATTCTATACATGTTTTACAACACAAACCATTACTTTGTGTTGTTCGTTTGATAAGTAATGTTCATGTCATAATTGTACATTTATCAAAACAATTGTCATCTTAGTCATACTACCTGTATGTTATCCAAGTTGCTTCTCTGCACCTTTCAAAAAAGAAAAAAATAAACTCTTGATAACACACTTTTTGCAGTTCTGTAATTTTTGAGGATAAAACCTTTGGGCCCAACCGGTAGGCTTAATGGCTCATTCATGTCTGATACGCTCTAATTGTCATAATTCCCCATAAGCTGGCCTTATATAAGTGTTTACTCTAGTCTTCTATCAGTCATTAAGTAGCTAGTAACCTGAGGCATCTTTTCATCCAGGAAGACTCAATTCAGGAAGTGATATTATGGATTGAGGGTGTAATATTTTGGTAGGACACGCAAAGTTGTGCGGAGACTCGACGCCGCGACCGCACATCAGGAGGAGAAAGAATATTTCTACCTCTTTTACATCCTGAGACAAAGGCTGTTCACCCCCCCCCCCCCCCCCCCCCACACACACACACACACACTGCTGGGTCCCGATGCTTTTGCCGTGTGCAAAAGAATTTCTTCAATGAGAGCCCTTCAGCTCGGCCGCGTATCGTTAAAAGCACCAAATTTCATTCAAGACTTATTCTGTCAATACGAAATTGAAATTTGGGCGTTCCCACACAAGGAAACTGCTCGTAGTATATGTTTAGGTCGTCTGTCACACTGTGGGCACATTGATACCCAATGATCTACCTTTTGGACAATGACGTCAGAGCGGATTCGTCCTCGAGGCATCGGGAAAGAAGTCCGATGTGACCTAAGAACGCACTGTATTAGTCCACTGTATCATGAAATAGACGGTTGCTTCACACAGTAATTAAACAGCGTAAATAGCGCATTCACACTCATAAAGCCAGGGATACAAGATTTTACTGGCAGATGAATATAAAGGAACGTTTTCATGTGTGAAACAAATGAATACAAGGTTCACGTGGTCTTGCTGTTTCTCATGAAATTTCTAAATAGTCAACCCTCTATTAAGGAGGTGCTATACCTAAACATAGAAATCCGAGCAAACCGTCTAATTCAAAATCACTTGAAACCTTCTTAACTTGAAATATATTAAAACATGCATGCAAATCAACCCAAGTGTAAGTGGCCACTACACCTCTCCCACTTCTTATATTTGTTAGCTATGTCTTCAGATTGAACTGGGATGTGCCTAAACTAAAGTCATTCACCAATGAAAAATCAAAATATATAATCGTTCAGCCCCTGACCAGATATTTTGCCGCGGAAAATTTGAAAATAAATGATCCAACGTAATATCGTGACTTTTTGTTTAAATAATTCGAGCTGTTAAGATCTAGGATATTATGAAAAATGGAGGTAATAACATGTACAAAAAACGTAACCAGTAACAGGATAGTTCGATGTATGCTGATTTTATTGATATTATGGATTTCAGTGGCTCGTACGCCTTTTAATAAAACAAAGATGTACCATGTAGTTACTGTAAAACAGGTGCGGCATTGGATACATCAGAAATGGCATTTTTGAGGTGAAGATTGCGTATAACTGCCGTATGATGTTTCTACCTCATTAAATACATTGCTTACCACTAGGTGGTTCCTTATTCTGGAGAGATGAGTCCGCACCTATTCATTTTGCTTCTTTCTTAAGATAATCAGTTCGTACTTTTGTCGTTAGAGGGATGTACCTCCTAGAAGAGGACGACGTATAATGAAAGTGTCTCTTACATTTTGGAAACCGTCTGCGGCCAGGTTTACAAGTAAAAAAAGTTTGCTCATTACAGTGTAGTTAAGATTTTTAGGTTTATTCTGCAATGTGTTTCATTTTGGTGTATTTCTGTCATTTTCCAAATTCGGATCATTTGCCTCCTCATTGGCTGTATAATTGCACAAGTATAGGAAGAATTAAATGTCTTTTCGGTACGAGGGCTATTGCAACTAATGTATGTATGATATTGTCACTATCTTAATGCAAATATGATAAAACATAGAACCCTTTTAAATACATTTTTAAGTTGAGAAACAATTTCCTTTTAAGTTGTCCTGGAACTAGTTCCTTTCAAGAATGTAGTTTATTACATGCAAAGAAAACTGGCTTGAAGGACCGAAGTGCTCACACGACCTTCCTCCCCTAGCAGGCACTGTACATACAGAAACCATTTCAATCCCCCGGGGGTTATTCCAGAGCAACTGGCAGCATATAGCGAACACACTCTAAGCACTGCATTATTTATGCTAGGTACCTATTTTGCAGCTGGGTAGACTGAAGCAATATGGAATAAACTGTTTTGCCCAAGAACGACCAAAGTGCCCGGAGTGGCCAGGAATCGAACTAAGGACCCTCTGATTACTAGTCTGACACCTAACCAACTGAGCTACTTTGTCCTTTGTTATAATTGGGACTTTTTGTTAATTTTGGTCTATTGAATACTTGTGTATTTTGATGTTTTACATATTTTTGGGATTGTATTTTCCTGTAGTTGTTGGATATTTTTTGGTCAACGACATCAGAAGGGCCTTGAAGAGTGAAATCGGACATACCCATAATACAGCCTGTATATCGATTCAATCAGAGGGTTTATATGATACATATGTGCAGATCGAGCATATAGCCACTCAATTAACCTGCCTAAAGCTTTTAACATTGAATTTCTGCATAATGGAAAACTAATGAAAATATTAATCAAAATAAAGTGTAAATGACAACATCCCAACCTTCTCATTAGACAACCAAATTATGGAAATGTAAGGTTTTAAGTTTTTAAAGTCCAATGCGGGTTCATGTGTGCACATGCCTTGAGTCATACCACAAAATAAACTCATAGAATCCTGTCACCTCTATACAATTCATGCCTGAAGTAACCAGGTGTCGTGTGTTGACTTTTCGAACGCCATTTCCAATTACCGCCTAGCAACTGGGCGGCCTACATGACCCTACATTCAGATTAACAATGGTCCCATTAATTGTGGCTGTAGTATGCCTGTGTAGGGTATTGTGAAGTAAGTGATACCTCAATGAAACCTCAATTTCAAGTTGTTGTCTGTCTCATATTTGCAAAGTATCACATGTGTGCGAGTGGCATATATAGGTGATGCTATCTACATTATAAAAATGTCATCAATGCGTTTGTTATCTTATGCAATAGTAAACCAAATGGTATATGATCACTACAGCTGAGATTGTTATTGCTAGTTACCTATCTGCTTGTTATGTGCACACCACATGCAGTTTCTACTGAATCCCTTTCCCTGTATTTTAGTTATAACCACTCCAATATTCTTTGCTCAAACATTTTTCACTAAAAATCATAATTGAGGTAGTCTGACCAAAACAAACTTAAGTTCCGCCATGCAATAAAAGATGTAGTGGAGCTTCCAAAGGAAATATTCTATGATTAATTCATGGTTTGAATTCAGTACTGATATAACTCCATTCGGAATTACTTATATAAATCACATTATACTTTATATTATGCCAAGTGCATGCAAAAACAGTTGTTGACAGCTCGTTATTAAGGCTTCCTAGATTTTTTTACGGTATGAACTTAAGGTATGAAACTATCAACATAAAAAATGAAGACAGTCTACAAAGATAAATGATGCCTTATAAATGATGCATCAAATCATCATACCTGGACTTTAAATAAGAATGAAATATTGTGTGCAAAACGATGCATGGTGGAAAAGGTTGCTTTGATGACAAGTTAAGAACACTATCAATAATAGCAAAATCAATAATCCACTGGAGCAGATGGCTTTACTAATGAGTTTGTACAAGATCTTTTTTAATGGAATAGGATATTGGGTACATTGAGCTATTTTAGACTTGATTTCTAATGATAAAATCCCAGATTCTATAATATATGGAACTATCACATGCATTTTGAAAACTGGTAAATTGCGTTCAGATCTAAGAAATGGAGGCCTTTTACAATTTTAAATTGCATTTGTAATTTTTTTCACAAATGATTTATGAAAGAATTTGTAGTGTGTATCATTTATTAGTTCGTCCATACCAAACGGGCTTTATACTTGAGAGGTAAAATACTTGTGAAAACACTAGATTAATCTATGATGTTTTGTTTCATCATTGAATTAATACTAGTAACTAGAATAGACTGTTGATGGTGGTAGATTACTCCAAAGCTGTTGACGAGATGGAATGGCATTTTATTTTCAATGGTCTCAAACTTTTTAACTCGAGCAATAATTTTATTTCAATGGTTGAACTTCTGCGATATAAAATTAAGAAACGGCTTTTTTGATAAAATTATCTTAGGACGTAGCTGTAGGCAAGGATACCCAATCTCTCCTTATCTGTTTTTTCTTAGTGCTGGAATTCTGTTAACAGTTAAGAGGTCAACTTTCACCTTACGCTGATAACACCACCCTATTTCTACAGGAGGACAAAAACACCACAAAGAAAACTCTGGATATATTTCACTGGTAAAAGGTGGTGTCTGGCTTGGCAATCAAGACTAAAAGACTAAATCTGTTTAAATTGGGGCATGTAGAGCCAAGAGATTGACCTATGAAGGGCTCTACAGATATGAATGGATTAGCAAATTCGAAGCATTGGGTATTGTCATTGATGTGAATGACTTTATGAATGTCACCGAAAAAAATATCCAGAGGAAAAATTCATGCAATGAAAACCATCATTGAGACACGGAAAACAAGATCATTAACACTTTATGGCTTCTCTTGGCTCTACCCTGCACTAGCAAACAACTCTTACAATCAATATATAATATTGTCGCTGATTTTCTATACAATAACATGGCACCAAGATTTAGAGGAGAAATAATAGAAGCAGGATAAAGGAGGGAGGGATGAAACTTCATGATTTATACAGATTTTACTCAGAAAATAACATGATTACACATTTTTTTACTCATGGTATTTGGAAAGAAATCCCGAAATTGAACGTTATCAATCAATATGTTAATAGAGGTGGCATGTATGCAAAAACGCTGAAACCTTTTTTGGTAATGTGTTTTGGAGTCACTAATGTGTACCATTCAATATTATAGACTTAAGAATACTACAGATGTGAGAAGCTTACCAATTCGGAACAACAGTGATTTGGGTAATTAAGAATATCCAACTTGTATGTCTAAAGGAGTCTATTTGTTGAATGATATACTTAATGATCAAATGGAATTGTTAATTCACGACAAACTTGTTGAGTTTTTTGGGATCTAGACAAATGTTTTAGAATGTGGTTCAATCAGGCTTAAATTCCATACTTTTTTGAAGAAGTTAGGAATTCTGAATAACCAGATAATATGGAAATTGGTGCCATAAATACTTCTATTAATGGCATTATCGATATTGAATCCAAGGGAGTTTAGTAAGTTGTATAAATCTCTCAATAGTGGCAATGCTATCATATTGATGAATATCATAAATAAATGGAGGGAGAAGACAGGACAAATTTTCACACATGATGAAATTGAAAGAGCTTATATAATCAATCATCAATCCGATGTGAGTATGTGCACGTATTTCATTTAATTCAGATTTCTCCATTTTAGGGTTATATATATATATATATATATATATATATATATATATATATATATATATATATATATATATATATATATATATATATATATATATTTATATATATATATATATATACATACATACATACATACATACATACATATATATAGTATGTATATATATATATATAAATATATCTATCTATCTATCTATCTATCTATCTATCTATCTATCTATCTATATATATATATATATATATATATATATATATATATATATATATATATATATATATATATATATATATATATATATATATATATATATATGTATATATATATATGTATATATATATATATATATGTGTGTGTGTGTGTGATTGAAAAGTACTGGGCAGAAACTAATGAGGAACTACCATCATTTCTTTGTCTTTGCTCCCCAGGACTAACCGAATTTCTCAATTTTGTCTCATTATTATGCAAAGCCATATCTGTTCGACAAAAGTTTTACATTGCTACTCATATATCTTGTCTTCAGTGCAACTGTCTCCCTGATCTCATTATTTAGGATGAGTATTATAACTGGACTCTTTTTTTAAATGTTGTTACAGTGTCAAACACTTAATTACGTATCATTTATGAAAATCTTCATTGTTTTCCTTCATCACAATACATATATTTCTGTACCTCTTAAATCCATTTGATGAGCTACGATAATGAAATTGCTGCTTTTGATACATCATATATTTGGCTGTCATGTTTGTTTTCCAGGCCATTTGACATATCTTCATTAAAAGAGTCTACCCTAAAAGACAAAAAGCTGAAAACAAAAAAAAAGAACTTACAAAATAACTCACCAGGTACAGGAAATATGTTCGGTGGAGGATTGTTAACGTCATCTTCAAAATCAATATTTTGCCAAACAGTTGTCAATACATAATATTTTGTTATTATATTGCATGTTTTTTTTTACTGTAATGTACCGTACAAAACCACACTGGATTACATAATATATTGCATAAGAAAAATAACTACATCAAAAGTTTTTTTGCACAGGAATAGGTAGATGTTTTATGGCAAAAAATAATTAGGTTGTACACTCTAACAGTACTCTCAATACTACATAAATTGTAGTGTAGTGCTACATGTATGCAGGCACAAGCCTTTCGAACATGACTAAATACATGTATTTGCCTATCACTCATCTTTTTACATTATCTGTTTTCATAAATGATATTAAGATATTTCTATAAGTGTCGCATGATCTGTACCTTTCAGTTGTACATGGGTTAAATATCGACTGATTAGAATTTCCGGACATTACTTACTACCAACCCCTTAAGGAAATACTAGTGTGAGACCTATTTGTACGATTCATCATTTTTTTATTTCAGGTTTTTCTGTGTTTATTGTTATACATCTTCGGTAGTTTTGTCTAAATCAATGACTACACATACCTGAGAGTAGTAGACAGGGAGTGGGCACTGGTCATGAATCATCAAATTTCGCTGCCTCTCACTATCTGACCTAGATAGGATAACATCCCCCAGCCAGCCAGTCAATGCTTACTGCACAGATCACGTGACCAATACAACCCCAAGCTACAGCGCGTAACTCGAGGCGCAGATGCCGTAGAGGCTAGCATGCAGTACCTATGGGGTTGCGGATCAAGGGGATGTATTTCTCTGCACATACGTACATCAACTAAAACATACGACATGTAAACAAGTCAGTTATTGAGAAAGGGTAGGATATGAGTTGTGTTTCTTTCTGAATTCCTAAGATGGTGATGCAATTTCCAATTTCGTCGTTCAAAGTTCTGTGTGTGATTTAGCACTCACATAACTTTTCTACATCTGTCACGGGAGAAAAGACAAACAGGAGTTGATAGCGCATTAAACCAAAATATAGGAGGACGGTACGACCTTAAACCCAGACAGCTCCTTTGTTCAGAAGATCTAGCACGGAACGTAGTGCAGTAGGCCGTAGAGTATAACTTCACTTGATTGATGCAACATCTCTAAATAAAAGGCCTGGAATTTCCATTCGTTCTTTCATCCTAGTCCACAGATACTGTACTTTTTTTATGTCCAGGGTACTATTTCTGGGTCATAAAAATTATGCTTGCAAGTGGGATAAACTTGCACATTTTAGACATATCTCCTTTGGAATATAGTCAGAAAAGGCGACAAACGTGAGAAGGTTGAAAGCAGCTATCGACATATGCATAGTATAATACATTTTCGGGGAAATCACTATCTGAATATTCAATGACCTCATGCAACTTTAGCGTCATCCCTATGGAACTGGAACAATCAGAAGAACGTAGTTTATTAAAAATAAGTCCATGGCTAGATAGGTACACTAAAATATTGATTTGTGCTTGAAATTGATTTATTTGGTTTCGACGGTAAAAAGTTTAAAGTTTAAAAAGCCCTTACGAGATCACTTCATGCAACGTTAGCTTCATCCCGAGGGAACGATCAAAATAACGTAATTTATCAGCATCTGGGACTTACAGCACAGCATGACAACTTTGTTCTTAATTATGTTAAGTACCAATGCATGTGAACATCAAGAATTTAAAACACAAACTGTGACAACCTTTTACATTATGGCTGTTCCATTAAAAAGCGTGGGGGGGGGGGGCGAATAAAAATGTGTCGATGTGCTTGACAAAGTCTAGAGCCAATAAGAGCAACCAGTGATAAATTTCGAGTGGATCATGGTTGGGCTAATTCGTGGTTTATGTTCGTGACATGAGACCTGAGTACTGTCCATCACCTTTTCAAATGTCACTATCCAACACCTATTCTCCTTAACGCAGTAATTTATTACAAAATCGATATGGGTTTCAGGCATTTTTCAGGTTTTCTTTAATATCATATTAAACTTTCTCGTAAACATTTTTTTACGAAACATTGCTCAATTGAAGTGATCCCACCAAAATAGGTTGCCATGTTGCGCTGTATTGGTTGCATGCATGAATTAACCTGTTAGTATCTGAAGTGCACAAAGGTCTGACAACTTTGAACATACCTTATCAAACAGACTGTTTTTAATTATACGTGATGAACAGAAATGATTTAGCCTATCAAAACTATAACTATAATGTAAATATAACTATAATGATTGCTTTATCTATGAGACATTTCTATATATGATCCACGATTGAAAGGGATAAATACCAGTAACTATAAAGCTGCTCCTTTATTTGTCTTAACCCTTCCAATGATGTGGCTACTTTTGTCCAAAGCACAAGGATGTGACGATTTTTGAAATCCCTCTAAACCCTATCTTGTTGATATTCATCGGAAAGCTCTCACAGAGTACTTTCAGATGAGTACCCATATGCGAGGGTTTCAGACATTTTTCAGGTTTTTTGCATTATTTTGTATTGGCCAAATTAGCCACTAGCACCATAAGGGTTAATTGGCTCAATTGTCGAGGCAAGGAAGAACTATGAACTGCGTGGAAATATAAAAAAGCTTTTAGTCATAATGTGTGGTGATATTCGTCGAAATACACACACTCAAATATTATCATCATACACCTGTCTGGGTTGTGACACACTGTGGATTATGTACATACTAATGTGACTGACATATGATTTCTAAAGTATTTTTGATAAATAGTAATATTCTTTTAACACACATTTCACTTTATCCACTGGCGTCTGGGATGGATGCATAAATTGACAATTATCTCATGGAATACAGGGTATTTGAATATCATTTGTAAAGAGATTATTAGATCCAACAGGGGCAATATACTGTAAATCACTTAATTATGGCGTGAACATTATATAGCGTAATTACGGTACTGCCCTGGATAGCGTGATCTAAGTATAGCGGTGAACGGAAACAGCAGCTCCAAGTTCAATCAAGAATTTAATAAAGACGGGGATTTTACAATAGCGCATATGGGCAGAGCGCTAATATCGCTATCTTATTGTTCCCGCTATACTTAAGTGATTTACAGTACTTCTGTTCAATATTCCTCTCAAAGTTGCTTTTCATCGTGCTGCTCTTGACGTGAAAGTACTCCCAAGACGAAGTTACTCCTTAAGGCATTTGAGAAGGAGTTCTCTTCAGGAGTGATGTTTTTAGGTCAAAGATGAATTGCTTAAAAGTAGGCGTGGTGCATAAAGTCAGCTGATAGTATCACTTGTTACTTTTCACCGACGTATTGTTGGTACTCACGACTGAAAAGAGGGTGTACACGACAGTTTTTATTCCATTACAGGTATACGTTAACGTTAGCACCCATCATCACGCATTGAGAGGTCTAGGCAGGTAACCCATTCATGCCTAAAGTAATTCATAAAAAGTTTGTATGAAAGCTTTAACATATTTCAAATATAACTAAGGTTAACTATTGAATAAACCATTAATTGACATAATACTTCAAACAAGGTGTTTTTATTGAGTGCTCATTAGCAATCTTTCTTCACATATTCTGCAACACCAGGACTTGGTATCCAATTACTTTTGGACCATGTGCGTCTCTTGCAGCCGGACAGCGCTGAATATGGTGTCTCTACATAACCATTGTACTATCATAGATTTGGTATACTCTCTCACTTAGCACATTATCTATATCTTTACTTAATGGAATTTTTAAGCTGACCTTATAGGCTACTATCATAGATTAAGTATTTTCTCTCACTCAGCACATTATCTATATCTTTACTGATGGAATTTTTAAGCTGACCTTATAGGCTACTATCATAGATTAAGTATTTTCTCTCACTCAGCACATTATCTATATCTTTACTGATGGAATTTTTAAGCTGACCTTATAGGCTACTATCATAGATTAAGTATTTTCTCTCACTCAGCGCATCATCTATACCTTTACTGATGGGATTATCAGATAGATGTTTTGATTATCCATTGCCATATCAAAGAAGTTGATGTGTTTCTTTTAGGAAATAGAATTATTGAACATAATGTTGTAACTCTTTCTTAAGATTTGGCATTGTTTATTTTTAGAGACATAATATTAGGCTTGAATGGCAAAACAAACTACGTAAACGGCAATACGTTATATTGCCAGTTAGTCTTTACTATTCATTTGAAACTATAGTCTTCATAATTCTGCCATGATACATTTATGATTGAATTTATGTATTTTCTGAACTCCATTTAAATCTTTAAAGAATAGTACCCGTTCGTTTATTTGCTTATTTCAAAGGCCACTTTAGTCAGAATGTTATCCACGACTGTCAGAAATATTGCCATTTATTTCGCCTTTCGATAATGCTTTCTTAATGTCTATTACCCTGCTAGCATAAGTAGAGAACTTAAAGTTAATGGGCGAGAGAATAAGTACGTCAGTTTAGGAATCTAATTCTTTATGGGCTGAGAGTACCGGTTCACGCAGTAGTATTTATTTGGAAATCCATATTTTTGAAACAGATTCAATTCAGTTCACCACAACATTTCTGTTAATTTTGATTAAAATGACTAATTCATTTAAAGGAATATGCTGATTCCATCCTCTAGATTACCAATGAAATAATCATGTTTTAAAACACAGATCATTACCTTATGTTCTTGTTTTGAAAAACAACGTTTTGGTCATAATTGCACATTACAAAAGATGTCATCCTAGTCAAGCTGACTTTATGTTATCCAAGTTGCTCCTCTGCATCTTTTGAAAAAATAAAAAAAACTCTTGATAACACATTTTTGTAGTTCTGTTATTTATGAGGAATAAGTGCAAAGGGTAATATCATATCTCCTAAATTATATAGCACTGTGTTAGCATTTGAATTAACTAAATGATAGGAAACAACCAAGTTGATGTGAAAAAACCTTCTCAATCGCACATGTTAAAGGGATCCGCCGTTGCCTAATGGTTACGGTGCCTGGCTCCCAAACGTGAGTTCACCAGTTCGAGTCTCTGCTGGGTCCTCACAAGCGGGTTGGCCGGGTCGCTACATAAACGTGCTGCATTGTGGAGGACTTCCTATGATCTTTCTGCACCTGAAAGACCCCTTGGAACTATTCGTGAAGAGAAGGGGATTTCTTCCTGGTTCCTGGTTTCTATCTCGTCGCAATATGACCGAAGCTGTTGAAAGAGACGCCAAACCCCAATCCGTCCTTCCTTCCTTCCTTCGCACTACCAACATTTTGCATGTTCTTTCTCATGTTTCTTGTCCATTCAAAAAAGTGAATCACAGAAACTAATTGCATAATTCACCCCATATTCAAATCCTGAAGTTAAGTGGAAAATATAACGTTTAAATACAACTTCAACTGAGAATAAAAACTTTTTTTTCATAGAAATGTTATTTTCTAATCATTGTTTACATCATATTTTCCGTAATATACAGTAGTACTACGGTTCATTTTATATATATATATATATATATATATATATATATATATATATATATATATATATACTAGAAAAGTACCCGTCCTACGGACGGTAACCACGAAATTTTCTTTTACGTCAAAAATATCAGGGCACCCAGATATCCTTGCAACCACACACTTAGGGCTACCTTACCTATGGATCACTAATTCAAGAGGCTTGGTAAACATATATGCCATTGATAGATAAGTTGTCAAACCGGTATTGGAAAGGTGGTGGTGGGTGGTATCCATTTATCATATCACTCATGACGAATTCTAATCACTTCTACTCAAAACAATTTTCGTTTAGTAACATCAATATAAAATATGACATACGATATGTCATTTACACCCGTCCTAATTTGGTTCTTCCTGTTGAAAGATATCATTTATGAATTTTTGTCATTGGGTATGATTTACAGACTCGTTTACAACTTTTTAAAGCTAAGATTATTAATGGGGTAGGTTAGAGGAGGAAACACAAATGTATAAACCTCTTACACTTGAATGGTCGACTCTAATGCATTCTACACGAACTGTGATATAACAATTCGTAGCTTTGCTTGCTTTCTCCTCTGCCACTTAGGGATACGTAGTGACGGGCGCCGTAGTAAACGGCGAACACCACCTACATACCCTTAGCCCCCATTGCCATTCTCATCACGCACCCCAACCTAATTGGAGTTGAAGAATGTCGTGAGAGAAAGCTCGCAATCGTTCACTGCGCTGGATTCTCTCTTGGCAATAACGCAATTTCAATAAAAGTGCAACACAGTAATCTGCTTCCGCAGGTTAGGTGCTAAATATAATCATGTATATATATATATATATATATATATATATATATATATATATATATATATATATATATATATATATATATATATATATATATATATATATATATATATATATATATATATATATATATATATATATATATATATATATATATATATATATATATATATATATATATATATATATATATATATATATATATATATATATATACCGGGTATATATATATATATGAATATGCTATCAATGAAATATTTTGGGAATAAAGTCCAGATACGAAAAAAAACGTGGAAAGAATGTGTATGAGTTGGCCAGTAAGCATTTTGGTATGATTCTACCCACAAATTATTTCCAAATGATACTTTTATGTGGATATCCTCCCCCTCCCCCCAAAAAAATGATAAATAGATAAAAAAAAAATGGGCTTTTCTTTGAGCTGCTACGCTATGATTGTTAAGGAAATGTAAAAACAATACTATTTCAATAATTGTTGAAGGAAAACATATTCCAAAGGAGGCACAATCTTCGTTCAAACACGGATTAATTCCAAGCATACCCAAAGTGAGGTATGGGCATGAGGTGGTTCTATAAAATATACATAGACATTAAGTTCCATCACAATTTATTTTGATAAAGATAACTTTCAAATTGTATCTATTTAAAGCCGGGTAGCTTATATACTGGCTGTATGGAAAACATTTTTTGGAACTATAGAAAAGTCCGAATTTTTCGTAAGCTCAAATATGCATGTTACCTATGCACCAACGTAGTATGCTGAATTGTTTGGGTTTGTTCAAATGCTCTCTCTCTCTAAGCGCACAACCTTTGATTGTATTTTTCCCAAGGGATGTGTCCGTACGTTCTTAGCGCCGATGCAGGCATTGTCCATTGTGTCCATGCCGCCTAAACCCTTTCGGTGCATGCCCAGGTTCCCTCTGATTACCCGGGTAAGCTACGCTACTACAGTGTGCGTGCTTCTGCCACCGGACAACCAACAAAGTCCGTGCAGTGCAACCCCATTGTGGAAGCAGAAGTATAATATCGGTTGTACTATATATCGCCGGTTGGTCATACCACACCCGGCCGTGCTTGAGGATAAGAAATCAGCATCAAAAGCACCTTTTTGTTTAATTTTTTTTAATTAGTTTACGTTAAGAACCATCTAGATACACCCGTCCACCAAACTGCCAACTCAGAATTAGGCAAACAGGCGCGGCAACGGAGATCATGCGTTGCAAAGGATTGGGCCTCCTCTCTTATAATATATATATATATATATATATATATATATATATATATATATATATATATATATATATATATATATATATATATATATATATATATATACATATTATGGTATGGTATTATAAAGGAAGCCCATCTTCCCAAGAAGACCTTTAGACTACATTTTTGTAAGCAATTTTTCTTTCAGTTCACGTTTGTCAATTCCATTGCAGAGTACGCATATTTAGTATTATGATATGCTGAGATGTTGGTTGTGGGTGCTGCCACCTTTCGTTTTATACTTTACAGAAATAGCCTGTCTATAAAAGAAGAATGTAAACATCTATTATGTTAATACTCTAAAATACCTGATAATAAATCCACTCTTGTAAGTGGAAGTAGTTCTTTCCTTCTTTCATTATGACCTCGATATTTTTCCTTAGAGGCCAGAAATAGCCTGTCTACAGAAGTAGAATGAAAACATCTATGATTTTGATACCCTTAAACACTTAAAATACAGCAGTCTGCAGTCGATTAAAAGTAATTTCACACTGTACTGACGAACCTTAATACTTTGAATTGGTAAGCTACATGGGTCATTGATGTGTTTGGATTATTTCTTTGACATGTTGTCCCTGGGTGTTTGTACAGCCAGGCGATGGCAGACGTCCGGACGACTGGTGCAGGAATTAAATATCTGTACTGTATATATATTTATATATATATATATATATATATATATATATATATATATATATATATATATATATATATATATATATATGTATATATATATATATATATATAAAGAATGAACGTGGCTAATGTGATGATGAAAGGTGTCCCTCCCCTTTCTAACGGGGTGTGTATGGAAATGGTTAAATATGCGCATATTTAACCATTTCCATACACTCCCCGTTAGAATGGGGAGGGACACCTTTCATCATCACACTAGCCACGTTCATTCTTTATTTGTACTTTCATGTGATGTGATTAGCGTTTGTCCGGGGTGTAAAAACCCTTTAAAAACACTGTGATACCACGCGACGGGAACATCTAATTTTTATTAAAAAGCGTTCTAACTCTTCTGATGGGAAGGATCCGATTTTATCTCGGATCCGCACAGCCCCCTACCCTTACATTTATTCACACTGATGGGGGCCCAATTCTACACCTCTGATGAGTCTATGATAGACGAAACCGCTACTAGTGTCTCATTATAGACACCAGATGGCGCCTTTATTTGTTTTGGCGTCTACACATTGTCGTTACCAAAGCGACAATGTAACACCACTTTTGATTGGCCCATACAGAAGGACGCTAGCGTGAAGACTGAAGTCATACCGTCAGTGGCGGTAAGGTGACCAAGCTACGAACAGCGTTTTTATTTCGTCCCCAAGCCAAAGCCACGTTTTTCAACATATATATATATATACATATCATATCTTTAACACTCATGTTACATAACATGAATAACCATCTAATCACAAATGACCATTTGACCATAAGATAGGTATAATTGCCCATAATATGCAGTGAATTTACTGAAGGCAACAAAGTCAAAAATATATAATAAAGTAGGCTGTAAATGATTTACACTTACTTAACGTATATAATCGCTTTAACTAAAACAGTAGACTACATTTACAATGACTAAAATAATACTTACTATTTTAGGCATTCATAAAAACTTTCGTACTTAAAAATTGTGTTGACCCAAGTCACCACCCTGCTTTAACTAACAAAAAACACTGCTACCATCTAGTGGTCAAAATGTACCACTTTTTACGCTGTGCAGCCCTCTGGAGTTATATATGTGTACTAAAATGATACCAAGTCAATGTATTAAGGTTCGTCAGTACAGCATGGAATTACTTTTAATCGACTGCAGACTGCTGTAGTGGATTTGGCTGATGACGCTCTTTTTATGGCAACTGTTGGACAAAAATAACTGAAAACTCCATCATATCCAATTGCACTCCAGCGTCATTGATACGCATACCCAATGTACTTTCTTTATTTCGCCCTTTTCTTCGATTCTTTCCCATTCACTCCATATTTCATGTTTATACTCTCACAAATTAAGTAACTTGAGTGAGGTTCAGTATATAAAGAGCCACAAAGCCTTAATGACAAGCTCTCACAACGGATCTTTCTTGCATATACTTCTTCTTCTTCCGTGTAATGTGCTTCACTCAAGGTTGAGTATTGTCGCACTGCGTGCACAGCGTGAAATCGTGACATGTACCTTAGGTTTGGGATAAAAGTGCTTGGTGCTTGTTAAAATCGTAAAAACACTGCAGCCTTATTCCTTGGTGAGACCAAGGGAACCCACAAAGCCTTGAAGCTTTCTATGGTGCTGGAGAGGGCAGCGTTGCTGGGGATGCTGTTCCAGATTCTCACGGCTGATGGGAAGAACGAGTGTTTGTAGCAGTCGATGTGTGTGGCTGGTTGGACGAATTTGTGGGCAGATGGCTGACTGGAGGTACGGTTTGGCGGGGATAGCAATGAGGTCATTGACTATCCGGTACATCATCGTAGCTTTGGTCTCCATTCTGCGTCTGCGTCTTTCTTGGCATAACATAAAGTAAAACGTGATTTTATATACGTAATTCCGAATGAAGTTGATTCAAAACTTCATTCGAACCATGAATTAATAACAGAGTATTTTCTTTGCAAGTCCTATTATTGAAATGAATAATCATTGTTGCATGGCCGAACTCCTCAAAGTTTATTTTGGTCAGACAATTACAAGTAGATTCTTTATCGAAATACATTTCAACAAAGAAATTTGATAAATCAAATGGAAGAAAAGAGACTCAGCAAAAACTGCCTGATGTGTACGCATCATAGGCAGACACACCACTGGCTGTAACAACCTGGAGTTTAATGGTCTTACAACATTTGGTTTCCTGTCGCATAAGAGAACGCGGTAGACTCTACATCTTGACGGACTTTACGAATGAGGTCAAGGAAAATTGTGCTCTTAGAATCCCCTACATAGGGTTAAGGTTAGGTTTAGGGTTAGGAGTCAGGTCCAGGGTTAGGGTTAGGGTTACTTAACCCTAGAACTAGCCCTAACCCTAGACCTGGACCCGATCCCCTGCCCTAAACCTAACCCAAACCTAGGTAGGGGTAGGGTTAGAGTAAGGATTCAGGTCCAGGGTTAGGTGTAGGGTTACCTAACCCTAACAGTAACCCTAACCATGGACCTGATTCATAACCCTGAACCTAACCCTGGGTAGGGGATTATTAGATCACAATTTTCCTTGACCTCATTCTTAAAATCCGTCAGGATATAGAGTCTACAAGAGAACTTATGCATCAATAACACTTTTGCAATACCGGTAGCAGCACATAACACGCACACACCCGTTTGATATGTTGCAAATATGAGATAAACAACATGCCAACGAGGCTGGGTGGCAATCGAGCGTGCAGTCGTGCATCATGCCCTGACTGCCCACGCATTTAATTGCTGGCACTGTCTCAAACTTCAAGACAGAAAACATAGACAAAACTCAGAAATGGTCTATTAGGAAATTGATTTTTTGTTTTGTTTTGTTTTTGAGCTTTTGCATTCTATAAGAATATACTTTTGCCAAATGAAGGAATTTTCTTATGCTAACATTTTCTTTTACCAAATTTTCAATCATTCTGTTCCAAAACTGCAGAGGTCTCTACTGAATGTCGTCTTATGCTCAGATGTATGTCCATTACAGATCTAAAATGTCGATCGCACTTACCTTCTCAGCCTTAGTCGTCAGAAGCATTTGAAGAATAGGACTGAGTCACGCCTGATATCATCAAATGTCCTTCAAGCCAGTTTACTTTACATATAATAAACTACATGTACATTCGTGAAAGGAACTCATTCCATGATACTTTAAAATTGTTTCGCAATATATGTATGCATTTAGAGGGGTTCTATGTAAAGAATGTTTGTATTTGCATTAAGAAAGTGACGATATCATATATCAGTAGCAATGGCTCTCGTACCGAAAGACATTCGATTCCTCCTATAATTGTTCAATCATACAGCCAATGAAGAGTCAAATGAACCGAATTTGGGAAATGATAGAAATACAACAAAAAATGAAACACATTGCAGAATAAACCAAAAAATCTTATCTACACTGTAATGAGCAAACTTTGTAACTTGTAAACCTGGTTGCAGACGGTTTTCAAAATGTAACAAACACTTTCATTATACGTAGTCCTCTTCTAGGAGGGAGAGCCCTCTAACGACAGAAGTACGAACTGAGTATTCTTAAGAAAGCAATAAAATGGACTGAGCTGGACGCATCTGTCTAGAATTTGGAAACATTTATAGTGGTAAGAAACTTAATTAGGGAGGTAGAAACATAAAAAACTAGCTTTACGCTACTGTCACGTAAAAAATGTCATTTCTGATATATCCAATGCCGCACCTGAGTTCGTATTTACTAAATGGTTTATTTTTGTTATGTTGAAGGTCGTACGAGACAGAAATCCATAATTTCCATAAAATTATGATCTTTAGGGTTTTACCGTATTTATGCCTTGAGGGCATTCCCACCCCCCCCCCCCCCCCCCCCCCCCCCCAACCCCAAACCCACTGAAACCTTTGGGCATGCGTAGCCCTCCCATATAGCTTGTAAAGCAGAGGACCACATTACTAGAGTAGACTAAATTATAAAAGAGCGTGGTGTACATAGTGCTATACATACATAAGGTGTCTTCATTTTAACATAATGGATAATAAGAATGCATGTTACATGTATACTAGTTTTATTTATATAGGTATGAATTTCAGAAATATTATGATTCTTTTAATTGTATAACATCAAAACTCGTTGCCCATACAGAATATAACTGTAAAGGGTGTTTTTCCAAAAGATGGATAGAAGCAACTTGGATCGATAAGCTAGGCAGCTTTGATAGGACACAGGATAAAAAGTACAATTCTGACTAAACCAATTTGCATAAAACTGTTATTTGAAATCATGAACTGTGCCTTAAAATCTCATCTGGATCTCCAGAGCCATCGAATGTTATTAGCAAAAATAATTTCCTAAAATACGAATATGTACATACGATTTAAACGCAGTTTTCTGAAAAAACGTTGTAGTTTAAATATCAATGTCATCGAAATTTACATTTTGTAAAACAGAATGGATTTAATTAGATATAAAGAAGGCACTTCCCTCAACCATTCTTGAATTGCAATGTAAAAATTACTTTGCTCCCATACATTGCTTATTCACTTATTCAAACCTTAAAAAACATAGAAGTAAAACTGGACGTATGTTATATATATCTTTATTGACTGTAACCAACAGTTACAAAAAAGACATGATAACAAAAATTAGTCATAGCAAAGTCTATTCAAAAGACAACCCGTCGTTACAGGTAGAACGTTGACTCTAAACATTTTTTCCCGGAGTACCTGTATGCCATAATAAATTAGAGACATAAAGGTTATAGTCGTCTCTATTCTAGGGATTATATAGGGAACTTTACCACTGGCAGCCCCATGGCATAATACGCATTAACGTAGATACATACAATTTAGAAAGAAGTTATCAGAAAGTAAAATAGATGCTATCAACGTTTAAACGAACACAAATACCTAACCAAGGCAAAAAATTATAGCACCAAAAAATTTTCCCTCATGCAAGTCTAACTAACACAGCAACGAAAAGGTAGTAAGACATCTAGAGAACTCGGGAGCTGCGCATGGTTTACTCAGCGAGTATCGTATAGACGAATATTAATCTGTCAGTAGACAAAAACATTTAGCATGACTGGAAGAACTTAGAGAACACACCATCGTACTAACTCTTGTAGTATAGATAGCGATGAGGGTGTATACTTAACTTACAGTGCTCGTAATCTAAATGCCCAAAAAGGGTCTTGAACAAAACCAAAACGATATTATGTTAGCAAAAAGAACAACTTGGACCATCGTGTAACGGTTGTTCCATAATCCATGTGTTCTAAACATGAAGTTAGTACCTTTATCTCGTACTATCTCTTGTAGTCTCGAGAAACTTAAGGTGTTATACGAAACGCAGCAAAAAGGCGTAAAGAAAAAAGGACCAAAAGGGTCCTGGGAGAAACAGAACAGTATTAAACTAACAAAAAGTAAATGGACCGTAGATCATGTGTCTTTTCCGTTTAGCACAAGTCATTATCCGTTATTGAAACATTTTAAACTGAGGTCTGTATGACGCACTAAACGTCACCATCGGGTATACTTATAAATCCCAGTTTCGGTGGGTGTTTGATTTATCCTACTCCTTCTCGCTCACGTAGTACCTTTTGGTACATACGAACTATCCACCAGATATGAGCCATAGACTACTCATTACTCTGGTGCTTATGTGTGGAATGTGTTTTCCCATACATACTTTAAAGATATCTTGAGGTGATTTCCTCATTTCTGTATCAAGGTATGGGGTTCCCTCGCTGATTTCTTCAAACATCCTTCTTCTCAAGTCATTCATGTTATCACATTGCATGACCAGGTGGAATATGGACTCCTCTGTTGCATTGTCACATGTATGGCAAGCCCTATCCATGAGCGTCCCCTGTGACAGTTCTCCTAGATCGGACTTAAGCTTGCTGGCTCTACATACAATTTGTGCCATCATTTCACACATCGGCATATTTTCGGGTGTAGAGTCAGCAATCTGCCACCAAGGAAGATATCCCGGGTTGCCTATTACGTCATTAAGCAGTTTCGTAGACCGGAAATGCATTACTCGTAGTTCCCAGTCTTGTTTTTCGATATCCCATACTCTATCCCACACTATTTTTCTCCATATGGGCTTGCCATACATGTGACCTGCAACAATCATATTCCTGACCTGTTCATACAATCCCATCACCATGGATACGCGCAGCATATCATATATGGGACTGTCGTATATGTTCCTACATCCGGCCTCTATGTCGTTGTTAAAATCATGGAACCTCTTAATGGCAACCTGTTTGTAAATGCTATTTTGTTCTCCTGCCAGAATGTTCCTCAGGAACATCATTTTCTTCCCGTAAATAAAAACTTCAATACGCATCCACCCAAGACCTGCGCATGTTGTTTCTCTCGGTGATCTGCTATGGAGACGTTGTACGCGTCTCCCAGCGTATCTCTGAAAATTATCCAATAGTTCAATATCCCTATCCTTGAGGATCCATATTTCGGATCCGTAAGTGATGATAGGTATTACCATTGACCATACTATTAAGTTACATGCAGCCATTGACACACCTCCTTTTTTAATTCCAAGACTGGTAGCAGCATTGAGCGCTTTCCGCCCTTTGCTAATTTTTTCCTCTGTCCTATGATGATAGTCTCGTTTAACACAAGCCTTTATGCCTACATGATCGTAGTATTCTCGTTCTTTCACTTCTGCACTACCCAAACGGTGGTGTCTATATTTCGAGTTTCGCTTCCTTTCTATATCCCCCTCCCCGTATACAAGCACGGCACTCTTGGACGCATTAAAGTGATACCGCCATTTGGTCCCATGCATGTATACTATATTCATGATTCTATCCATTCTGTCTTTGGAAACGCTCGCTGTTGTCAGGTCATCTGCGTATCCGGGTGGTGTGGTTGTGATTTGACCGATATGACAGCATAGACCTGAGTCACTTAATTCTACTATCAGGGAGTTAATGTAGGCTACGTATTTTAACAATGAAAGAATCCCGCCCTGGTGAATCCCACATTTGACTGCGTACCATTTTGACATCTTTTCGTGAATTCTGACTCTACTGGTAAAATTTTGGTAGTTTAAATACAGGAGTCTCCAGAGCTTTCCTGTGACTCCTAGATTTCGTAACTGATAAAACAAACCGTCCACCCAAACCCCGTCAAAAGCTTTGGATACATCATAGTAGGATACGAATATCTTACTATGATGTTCCAGATTTTCGGCAATCGTCTCTTGCAGGAGTAGTCCTGTGTGTAAGCATGAAACACCCGGTGTGGCTGCCCCTTGTAGTGGCGTGATAACTTGATTGTCTACCCACCAGTCCTTCATCCTCCCCCACAGGACCACCTCAAACAGCTTGTTGAAGGAACTCAGGAGGGTTATCCCTCTGTAACTGTTGGGGTCTAAACTCGACAAACCTTTCCCTTTATGTAACGGAATTTGTATGCCACATCTGAAGTTCTGTGGTATATATTCTAAATCAACTATCATCTGAAACAACTTAGTGAGTAGTGACACCAGTTTATCACCGGCTGCAACAATATGTTCCGTTGTTATTCTGTCATGTCCCGGTGACTTTCCTCTATTCAATTTTCTGATACCTAACCTTATCTCATCTTGGAAAAATCTATAGGAGGTGAACTCATCAACATCAGTATCATTAGCCCACACTAGAACTTGTTCTGTTACATGTCTAAAGTGTATTCCGTCAAATGAAGGATGATCAGTGGGTGTACATAGCTTGGTGAAATGTTTCCTCCAAACCTCCAGGACACTATCTACTTCATAGACGACTTTTTCGTTCTCATCCCTTATTGCAAGTACTTTTGCACTGGTACTGGTCTTATTACGCTTAAGCATTCGCCAAAAAACATTTTTATCAGTATCGGCTGCCCTGGAGGCCTGGAGGATTCTTTCATCATCATATTTCCTGCTGATATCTTTTAGTGCTTTTCTAAAGATTTTCTCTGCTCGTTTATGGGCTACCCAGGTAGCGTTGTTGTTGTCCCTGGGCTTTCCTTCCTGCTTCCATCTCCTATACCACTGTACCTTTTCATACTTTAGCCTACTGAGTTCTGGTCCCCAGAATGGTTTGAGATTGTTTTTGAATCTTGACTTAGGGATATTGACTTCTGCTTGGCGTAGAATATTGCAAATAGTTTCGAAAGCGCCATCTATGAGGATGTTGGATGGTCTTTCGTTATCTATTATATTCTCGACCTCTTCCAGCTTACGCCCTACCGGTGTGGTGTATAACTCATTTAACCTCTCCTTACTCAACTTGTCCCATTTAAGGGTAGTTTTCCTGACAGTTTCAGTATAACACCTATTCAGCTTACCTAAGTCTAGGGAAGCTATCACCGGGACGTGGTCTGATGTGTTTAGGGATTCCCTTTCTAGTGTACCATAGTTCGTTGTTATCTCTTTTAGATCATTCGGAACCATGATGTAATCTATACACGACGAACCGTTGGGGCCGTGAAACGTGTCCCGAGTACCTTGTGCATCTGCTTGCAGGTTCGTCGCGTATAGATTATAGGCATCCATAAACTCATGTATTACTATTCCCCTGTGGTCAGTATGATCTTTACCCTTGTGTCCCCCTAGTTTACCTATGTCCCCATTCATATCACCACATACTAGATTATATGACCCTTCCTCCCTATCATCTATTATACTGCTCAATTCATCTATACACACATTCAAATCACCTTCACACCCCCTAGCCGGTAAATACACTGAAAATACATTGATAACCTGCCCTTTGTCATTTTGTACACGCACACCACATATACGCTCATGCACAATATTGTCAATTGGTGTAATACCAGTAATGGATTTGTGCCACAGAATGGCGACGCCACCTTGTCCGCGTTTGAGTCCATAGTTCTCTGCGTTAGCACTGGTACTGGCATTAGCGACATAAATGTGGTCTACTGATATGTCCCCTAGTCTGTTGAGGCTGTTCTCGAATAGCCAGTGTTCTGATATACATAAGAGGTCGCATCGATCTAGCAGACTTCTTATGTATGGTACCGACGCCGACAGTCCCCTCGAGTTCCAGGCTATGATTTTTAGTTGGTTGTGTCCTTTCATGTTTCGGTGTTGTGATTTAAGACTTTGCTGGCTCTACTTACTGCAATCACATATTTCACCATCTCTATGGTATCTGTTAGTCTTTTTGTCTCCACAGTACCATCACCCAGGATAGGTTGCAGAGATGAGTCATATATACTTGTGGTTGTCCGTCCACATAAGTTTACACACACGTTATCTTTAGTCACAGCAGCCGTTCGGATGTCCATCCGGATGGATCCTTCTCCGCTCCGGTCGTACAGGTTTGATGTGCAGCATGCCCATCTACTAGCGCGGTGGAGACTATTAGTGCATTCTAGTCTGCCGAAGCCATGGAGTGGTTGCAGGAATCCCATCTCAGATTTCGTCCTCCGGTTCTGCATTGTGTCCGGTTTCATTCTCATTACCTTAAAGATTAGAGAAACATGTGCGCTGAGTAAACTGGTTATCATATCGAACAAAATAGTCATTGCATCATACTGATCATCATTTATTCTCGTCAAGTCATGCAAACATACAAGGTCCCGAGTGGACCTGACGTAGGTCCAAAATACTTCATATATATTCTGATAGACAATTTGTGCATTATCTTTTAGCATGTTAAGGACCAAAGATTGCACTGCAAGTCCGTGTGGTTGACCAATAGGAGTACCATAATTCGCATTTGTGTAATAAAGGTTAAGTTGTTTTGTGTTAATCACCACCCATCCACAATTCGTCACGCCTTTTCTTATACGCTTCACACACAGCATACACTTATTTAACCCTAGGTGTCTTTTCTTGGTTAGTATGCACTGAAACATGATCCACAACGTGTGCGTGATCATTCTATATTTACTACTCTTTACATGATTAGTGGCACCATATAAAAGGTTCTCACACCCATTGTGTATATTAACAGTTCTGATTTGTACAGGCAATTCACAGTTCAAAGGGTAGACATTACATGGAACGACGACATCACCTTCTTGTATCACCTGCTTGTTGTACGCATGCGTGTTGTGTTGTTTCTCCACGTCTAGTGATGCATTTTCCAAAGAATCGGTGTTCGTCGCTCCATGCTCCGTCTCCCATCCTCTGTGTTCAAATCTGGTATGCGCATATGTCTGTAAATAGAAACATAACCTGGGCAGTATATCCTGTGTAACACAACCATCCAGTCGCACAACTGATTCCGATAGACCATAGCAGTTCACCCCCTTCGTGATAGTCATGATACAATTTGGTGAATACGAGTTGTGCATCGTATACTGTAACCAATCTATGTCATGTATTGTTATTGCTTCCACTAGTGTACATTTATTGTTTCCTACTATCTCAACCACAGCGTGCGGCATACGTAGGTAGTACATTTTGCATTTATCCTGGTTAGATACATTTATACCCGGCATGATATCATACCTCATACTTGTTATGCTCGTTTTGAACCCTACATGCATTTCACAGTTAGCAAGGTACGCATTACATGGAACGACGACATCACCTTCTGGAGAAACTTGTTCGCTGTAGGTATGTGTACTGCGGTGTTTACATGCGTCTACTGGTGCGGTTCTCCATGGTTCGATGATCGTCGGTCCATGCTCCGTCGTCCCTTCACTGCGTTTTAGTCTATCACCAAAATGTGTCTGTAAATAGAAACAAGAAACGGGCAGCTTATACTGTGTAATGTGTAGATTCATCTGCATTCCACTCATCCTCGGGAACGTCGCTCTTATTTTCCGAGTCGTCGCTGATGTACTCTTCGTCTCTATTACAGTTCGTGTTTGCTGTTCTTTCGTTGTTCGTGTTTCTTCCTTTTTCCTCTATTCTACCTTTTTCCTCTATTCTACCAACTACATCCCGATTACATGTTTTACTCATGTTTTTCTCGTCACGTACCTCGTCTAGCACTGGTAGCCTCTTCGCTTGTAGCATCGTCCATTCTAGTACTGGGGTGAACGTGTTCCTCTTGAGAATCTTCTCTGGAAATTTCTCTCTCTTGCCTATGCTGAATTGGTATAATTTACACAGATCGTCTATCAGTCTCTCCTTCGATCGTCTGTTTATCAGATCCCACGGATCAGATATGAGTTGTTTCTTACTCGGTATCTCGTCTCCGTTGTCGTCGTCGCCGGTAACTAGGTCACTGAAGAAGTCCAGTTCTTGATGAAGTTTCGCTTTCGCACGTTTGAACATGACATTCCGTGCGATTTGAAGTTCCTCCATCTCGAAATCCGCGGCGAGTTCTTCTCTGACATCCTGTATACTATCCTGTTCAAGATGCCATAGTGATCTTTCGATTGTCGGGTCAATTTCGTCGATTTCATTTGGTTTTCTTCCGGAGCTCTCTCCCGGCACGTCCGTATCCGCCATCTTGAAAAAGCCTCCTTAGTGTAATGGGCAATCTTGTGTAATGGTCGAGTTCACAATAGTCTTCTCATTAAGGCATAACATGAGAATCAACATGAACCAACATGAAAACCTACGGCGACAGATTGTTTAGTGCCTGTCCCCCAAACTATGGAATCAGTTCCCAAATAATATCCGGGCAACAAACGACAACTGAAAACACATCTGTTCAAAGATATATTTATCAAATAACTATATGGATACCAACATCTTTCCATTTCAAAGGAATGTACGCGCCTCTGAGCATGTTTATATGGGAGGGGCGCAATATCAAATGACTACATTAATATCCTTATCATTTATTAAGTCGATTAAACAGATATGACTCCTCACTATAAGGATGTAAATGAAATCCCAAACTAAGATTATATTTGAAAATATGCAATATGGATTATTTAAATAAAGTAAAGACATGATTTACAAATAAGCATCATACAATAAATTGCCATCGAACTACGTGTATTCTCGTCCTGGTCACATTTATTGTACCTGTTTTTACCAATAAACGTGTCAAAACACCTAATAAAGGGATGAACGATTACATATTTTGATCTTTCACAGGTGAATAAATATAGTTTACACGCAACCCAGTTCAATTTGATGACATAGCTAATTATAGAAAGAGGGAGGTGGGTAGTGGCAACTTACACTTTGGTTGATTCGCATGCGTCTTTCAAAATCATGTAAGTTAAGAAGGTTGCCAGTGACTGCTTGGTACTGCAGTTTTCCCCACAAATTACAACTGACTCGTCACAAATTAGCTAAACTTTAGCAGGAAAAGTGACCATAATAAAAAAATTCTAAATTTAGATGTCTCCTAAAGGTTGATCTCCAAGTTGCAATTTTAGGTGCCAAATTCTGGAACTCTTTGCCAGATGAGATCCAGACTACGTTCAGTAACTCTCTTTTTAAAGTGAGATGCGAAAAGCATTTCATGTCAGTCCTCTCTGAGACATAAGAAAAAGGAAATTCATCAATTCTAGTCCCAATGATTGTATTATATTATATAATATCATTGTTATGTCAATCTTGAGAAGGGAGGTTGATCATTACATGTGATGCCATTTGACTCTGGGCAGACTGGGACCACTATGGAAATAAGTATCTAACTTTTAGTGTATATATCCTGTGTCTGGTTAGAATTCTATTGCATAGCAGTTAACGACACTCCAACTAGTCACCTTTATATATGGTTTTGTTGTATACCAAATGCTATGTAATACACATCGTACTAGACCGAATAAAATAAAATAAAATCAAGTATAGTAGTCAATCTTAAAGTCTTCCCGCCAAAAACATTACAGGCCAGTTTGTCACGCAGAATCTTTCAAATAAGACTAACCTGATTTGTCGAAAAGGTGCATTTAGTTTCACAATGAAAGTCCTCATTGCAATAATGCATACAATACCAACTTATATGTAAATTCGCTGTTTGTGTTCACCACGACAGGATGTGAAGATAACTAAAGATAATAGCTAATAAATACTCCCTGTCAGTAAACCATATTGCAATCTAAGTAAACATCTATTATGACGGTGTCTTAGTACTCTGTATCAATTAACTAGACCAGATATTGATATTTGTAAGTGTCATTTTAGTTAAATTATGTAGAATGATACATTGCCAAATGCCTTCGGTATTTAATACATTGATTGGCGTTACCATTTGTAAATATGTGTGCTTAATTTGTTCTTTTGTGGCTTATGTGTACATGTCGTTCGAGGTGATTTATTATCTTAGTTAAATTCATGTTTGTATGTCTTCTTTTATGTTCCTGTTGTAACTGTTCTAGATAGAAAAAATGTTTGTATTTTGTATGATTTTGTAAAGTTACGGTTACTGTCAATGAACATACAATACAACTAGATGGGAGGAGGTCTCAGAGTATTAGCTACTGACTGGCTGATAGTAGACTAGAGTAGGCACTAGGCCACCTTAAGTGGAAGTGGAGTATATTGTAACAATAAGTGCCCGCCTTTTGATAAATATGACTAGATAGTGGATGTCCCATGGCTGACACTGACCGTAGTTGCGGTAGGACAGGTCCCTAATTAAGCCTACCAGTAAGGCCCAAGGGTTCTACCCTCATAAATAACTGAACTACAAAAAGTGTGTTATCAAGAGTTTATTTGTTTTTTTTTCAAAAGTTGCAGAGAAGCAACTTGGATAACATACAAGCATTTTGGCTAGGACGAGACATATTTAATAAATGCAAAAGTATGACATAAGCTTCGTTTTTCGAATCAAGAACACAAAGTTATGGTTTGCGTGGTAAAATATGTATAATTTCTCGTGTGTTACCATTTGCTTTTGATTAGAAAATACGGTTTCTATTTAAAGTACTATTCTTGGTAATTGGCAAACATACACGCAATTAAAATTGGCATTTTTCTTTCAATCAAAATTAACATAATGTATTTTTGCGGCCTATACTTTGTTTTCAAAAACAAGAACATAAGGTAATGATTTTAAAGCAATACAAACAGTTACCAAATGCTTTTCATAGAAGGTACGGTTTCTAAAAATAATCTATTGGTAATTGGAAAACATGCACTTGTGGTTAAAATTGGCTTTTTTCACTAAATGAATTTGTCGTTTTGTTCAAAATGAACAGAAATTTTTTGGTTTGCTAAATTGAATCTGGTTCAGTTATATGGCATTTCAACCAAATAGTCCTGCATGAATCGTCACTCTCTCTCTCCCCATAAAGAAACAAATTTCTAAACTGACGAAGTTCTTATTTTGTCGCCCATAGACTAAAACTTCTCAACTAATAATAGCAGGGCAATGGAATGAAAGAAAGCATTATTGAAGGGCGAACTAAATGGCAATATTTCAGACACTCGTGGGTAACATCCTGATTAAATAGGCTTGTACAATAAGCGCTGAGTCAAGGAAACAAATGTGCACTTTTTTGTAAAGATTTGAATAGAAGTCTTCACCAGAAAATAAAGGAATAATTCAAGCTTACATGTATCATCTCAAGATTATGAAGACTGGTGTTTTAAATGAAAATAAAAAGACTAAGTGCCGATAGACGAACGTATTTCTGTTTACGTAGTTTGTTTTACCATTCATGCCTAATTATGTCTAAAATAATAGTTCCAATTTTCTAAACAAAGAGTTCCAACATTATGTTTAATGATTCAATTTCCTACAACAAACACACATCAACTTCTTTGACATGGCAATGGATAGATATTGGATGGATTATTGGTGAATTTTCTTATTGTGAACATAAAATAGCTCTCTCTGAGAAGTTCATTAGTAAGGATATAGATAATGCGCTGAGTGAGAGAATATACTAAATCTATGATAGTAGCCTATAGTAGGCACTTAAGCCACTGGGCTAGCTAAAGCTGAAAGGGATACATGAATACATGTAGATAGAGCATGGCTGTGGTCATAGACACTATGTTCAGCCCGCTAGGGCTGCCAGAGACGCACATGGTGGAAATGATATGTTGTAAGCTCTGGGTCTGTAGCATCTACCGTAATACCTAATAACGTAGCGACCGGTGTATGGATTTACGACCTTCTCACGAAAGAGCGTAATACAGCAATACAGTAAGCAACGATTATAACTCCTGTAATATAGCGCTAGCCAATAACGTGTCGTGCATTGACGTGCAAATCCCGATACTTGTCTCTTCTGGCGTGTCCCTGAAATTAGACAAAGAGAATAAGTATAAAATGTATTTCATTTGTGATACAAGTGTAAACACAAACACACACACACACACACATTCGTTCAAGGCAAAAGTGAATGCATTTTCTTCAGATGTAAACATTGGGCAGAGAGTCGAGGGTAATTTCATTGGCTACCTCCTACCAATCACGTGCCTTTTAAAGCATTCGACGAGTCCCCTCTCAATCTGTATATTTGAGGATACCAAGCGCCATCTTATGGTGAATTATATAACTAATTAAGATCGGGTCGTACAAGTGTGCACCCCTTTGGCTACAGACTGTTGAGATTTGGCTTCAGCCACTTTTGGCCTGGACAGCTCTGACATCAGGGTTGCTCAGGTTCACCTCTTAACACTTCGGGCATATCACATACACCACTTTCTATCTGTTACATAAAAGAGGGTAGTTTTTATTCACCTGTATCAGTTTCCCCATCGTCTTCCCGGTCAATGCCGCCCTCTTGCGGATACATCCAGTACATCTTGAGACCCTTACACAAGGCGTTGATCTTTGGTCCCAGGAAAGAGGGATCTTCAATGGCTTCCTCCGCTGTCCTGTACTCAATCCTGTCTGTGTTGGCATCTGTCATCTTCTCGGGATTCTGAAGACACCAAGCGGTGCAAAGAGGCATATCACAAGTCAATGATTAGCATGTTTATGAGATGTGCATAGGGTAAGATGAAAAGGTCACATGCATTTGTTTCAGAAATGTAATGATTAATTTATTTAATCTTAAAATGTGTTTCTTAATTCCCTTCATAATCATGATTTCACAAGAAGCCCAAACTCCTCTGAGTTCCTTGTCTCAATTCACTTCGGTTGGGTTCCTTTTCAAGAGTTCAAGTTGAGAATTGAGCACATGAACCTGACAGCTCTGAGTGTTGGAAAGGAATATTGCACCCCAATATCAATTTTGTAAGGTGGTCATGTGACCATGATCTGACCAATCACAGCAGAAAATGAGTAGTAGGCATATAATAAAAATAGATATTGCATGTCGCATTGCTGGTTGTGACAGTATTTGCGGTAGGGGGTATTTATTGGTGACCTTCAGCCTACCAGCTAGGACCAAGGCTTTTGACTGACAATTTATCTGGAATACTTGGAAACTTCCAACAAACGTCCATGACTTTATTTGTATAGTAACAAGGA
>OZ012697.1:31506230-31513730 GCA_963942565.1 Maea johnstoni | reverse complement strand
ATATATATATATATATATATATATATATATATATATATATATATAAATGTATATATATATATATATATACAAATGGCAAAAATCATCTCAGAGTATGTAGTTGTCCTACCCTTTTGAAGTCGTGGATAGTTCTGATCTCCGAGTCCTCGTTCTTCACATCGACCTCGGTGACCTTGTTTTTCACGTCGACCTTGACCGTCTCTTTGTTTGTCTTCCCTTCCTCATCTTTGAAAGTCATTTCTGCCATCTACAAGAACCATGCAATAAGATTTAGTCACAACTCAAGAACTGCCATAAAAACTATAAGACATCTTAATGAGAAGAGGTTTCGAAGAACATATTATTAATCCAACTGTTGACATTTAGCAACACTTACACAGTTTGTATTTATGAAACGAACGAAAAACAGCCCAGATTTTGTAATGAGGTAATGGAGAGTCCAATACAGCAAATCTGAGGAAATAAGATATAGCCTTAAACCACTCATTGCTTGAAAGAGTGCAATATCAAGATCAAGGGTGGGAGAATTTCCTTCTTTCTATAACATACCAAAAATCGTACTATATAGTGATACTTATGCACACAAATTGACCAGAAAAACGAATAGCAGATTTTGGGCAGACGTTGCCCATGGTGCCAATGAAATTTGAAAAAGTATTATACCAAGAAACACTAAAAAATTTCATAATTGTGTTTTTTGTTTTGTGTATATGAATTTTTGTCTATACTTGTGTTTTTTCTTAAAAATATATGAATAAAAAAACAGTAGCTTGTTTGCGGAAAAAGTGGGCGAAATAAGGAACGATGTAAATGCTTTTTTGAAAGTTCAAAAAAATGTTGGGAACCAATAAGAGTTTTGTATATTTTCATGGTCATTATTTTATGCGAAAAGATTATGTCTAACCACGTCCTTTCCAAAAACTGAATAAAAAGCAGAAGCTTGTATGCGAATAGTTTCCTTTTGTAAGTAGCCCTTTTTTATTTCATACTTGCTTTCCGTAATCGTATTCACAATGAGCAAGAGAAAATATCGGCCCTGACATTTAGGAAATAGATATACAGCCAATATCCATTCTTAACAAACACGTGTGGACACTCACTCACTGAAAAAATACCACTTCAGACATGTCTAAAATAAAATCGTTTAGTGCTGCACACATGATAATCATAAGAACCATGACGGTTCCTTTTTCATCTAACGAGGCCACTTTGTCGAAATTCCACGCTTGTAAACTATGGTTAATATAAGCAGGTTTACAACATATCTGGAAGACACGAGTCTTCTGATGACTAGATATTCTTTTATTTGTACATAGCATGACAATATTGTACACACAAACTAAGAAAGGAAGGAAACTATATACACAAGTATACATAAGCTACAAGAGTCGATGGTTATTTTCCTTTAATTCTCTGCAGTACAGATTTTTTTGTTGTTGTCTCTCAATGTCATAGTAATGCATCAATAAATGGAAGTTTCAATTTATGCAATTGTTCTCCACGAGGATATGGCAAAGCAATAAATATACATTCAAGTAAGAAAGGCTATTGATCAATCCTTTCCCAACAATATCTAGAACATTAATACATTTTCAACATTAATATCTCTGCATTAAGTCCTTTTCTTTCAAACCCCTTTTTTCCAAAAGTTTGACTCCTCAACCTCAGATGACATTAGGACCTTTTCTTTGATCATTTGATTATATCAAATTCTCTTCATATGTAGAATATATGTAATTCCATTTCCTTACTTTTTCCTATATACCAGCTCTTTTGTGGCCATTATTATTACATTAACCGCCAGATTATTTGCATTTACACCGAAAAACATTTCAACATTTGAGAGCTTTGCATGTTTATCTATATGCTTCCTGATCCAAATTTCTACTTAACGCCATAAATCAGCTACATGTAAACACTCCAAAAATGCGTGTACTATTGTTTCTACATCCCAACAGTATAAACATAATGGTTAGTTGATAAAAGGAAAAGTATGGTTTGTATATGCAATAGACTTGTCAGATAAAAGCGTGGAAGGCATTTTCACTTGTTCACTAGAAAGATAGCAGATCAACCAAGTTAACTCTTTTGCACCTAACGTGTGGAATAGGGTCTGACAAAACTCTTCAGAAATGATGCAATTAAGATAGTATTTGAGAGTTCGTGAAGTGCAATGGAACTAACACCTTTCAATCCTATTTTTTTAAACTATTGCTTTATTTTTAATAAATGGCTATGTGTGTTACATCCTGTGTATGGTCCAGATTGTGATAGGTTAAAGATAAAGTGTAAAAAGATAAAAGTTCTTGACGCAGCACCAACACATAGAGAATGCCTCTGAGTTGGAGAAATAATTTGTTTGGTTAGATAGTAATAGTAATGTATTTAGCTGTTTTACCTTCAGCATATTCTCTGAGGATTTGCCGATGAGGAAGAAACCACCCAGCATCCCTCCAACGAGGAGAAGAACAACAGCAACGACGACGACCCCGATGATGATGTACTTCCGGTTGTTCTGCTTCTTGTCTTCGCCGCTAGGCTGAACGATGGTCTGTGAAAAAGGAGCAATATGTAATGGAATAGTTTCAGTATTTGTAGAAAATAGATACTGTGAATCACTTTAGTATAGCGGGAACAATAAGATAGCGATAATAGCGCACTGACCATATGCGCTATTATAAAATGCCCGTCTTTATAAAAGTCTTAATTGAACTTGCTGCTGCTGTTCCCGTTCACCGCTATACCTAGATCACGCTATCCAGGGCAGTTTCGTAATTGCGCTATTTAAAGTTCACGCCATATCTAAGTGAGTTATAGTATTCAAAGTTAAGATGCCCAATACAAGAAGTTGACAGACAAAGAGAGTCATTGCTGGATAGTCAATTCAAAGTTTTCAAAACTGGTAAACATGTTCACAAAACTGGGTGTATTACCTGCTATCTGTGGTCTAACGATTAGCAGATGAATTTGGGCATTTTCTCGTTTATTTATAATTTCAAATACAGATCGTGGTTGATATGTCACTGAAAATAATCATTTGGCCAGGTAATAAGCACGTGGTGGGAACTCGGAAACCATGTGGCATTGTTACAGATAAAAAATATACCTGGTTTGTGTCTTTATCTAAACCAACTTTTTATATTACTGATTTGTCCCTGTGGCCTTTCTCGATACACGGATCCAAGCTGTGCTGAAAATTTGCCTCTGCTGCGGTGCTCTGGCCATGAATGGGTTGATAAAATAATCGTTAATTAATTCTGGATTGCAAAGAGTTGAATGAATAGTCATCATGTCTCTGGCCATGAATGGGTCAAATAGACAATCGTTAACATTTCCTGGGTTGCAAAAGGTTAAAAGAATTATATTAAGGTGAATTGGCCATGAATGGGTTAATAAAATAACCCTCAACTAATTCTGGGTGGCAAAGGGTTAAGTGACTAACATTAATGTGCTCTGACCATGAATAAGTTAACTTAACAACCTTCAACACATTCTTGTTGGGTAAAAGGGTCAAATGAATGGTCATCAAGTGCTCTGGTCATGAATGGGTTAATTTAACATCCCTTATCATATTCTGGGTAACAAAGGTTAAATGAATTATCGCAAGGTGCAATTGGCCATGGGTGGGTTAATTAATAACACGGAAATTTTCTTAGTGGGGGAAGGGTTAAAAGATTGATCTTCAGATGCTCTGGCCAGGAATGAGTTAATACAATGTTGCTTAACTAAATCTGGTTGGTAAAGGGTTAAGAGTTCGGAGGTAAATGGGCTAATTGAATAATGAATGCAACCAATCATAATAATGCATAAAAATGGGGCGTGATATCATTGAAGATTTGGTTGCCCTAAATGAATTCGAAGCTTTTTAGAATGGAGTCAACTCGGGTCAAACAACCAGCTTTCCAGCTTACGATCACCAATGAAAACGGTTGAACCACGGCTTGGTCGGACCACACCCTGGTCAGCAAGCATAAAAAACATAGCCCTGATAGCATTCAATGCGAATGACAACATAAACAAACATGGCGGCGAGATCTCGGCCTTACTCCTCTTCAGCCGTCAAATCGTGAAGTCTGACAGAATAAAGGTATGTATCCAAGCCCTTTCTTGCCTACTGACTTACGGGACATATGGCTGGATTCAATCCCTACTCAAACGGCACAGGCTCCTCTAAAAAGGGAGAAATCTATCCCCCGTACTCGGTATTAATATATTAGATACATGTGGCTCCTGGTACTTTTTCTAGAGAAATGTCTAGAAACAGTTGGGAAACTTCACAGAAAAACCCAACCCTATTTGGCTGAAACAACTGTCCGTAAAAAGGTAGCCAGCATAGAATGGAAGTGAATAGAGCGATTTTTCAACATTAAATTGGACAATTCCAGAAGAGGAATTTCAGAAGTGGAATTTCGGAAGTGGAATTTTGCAAACAGTTGCATTACGCTGGACAACACAACAGAGTCATGTGGGGTCGCCCCATCATATCAGATAACATTTGACATTTTGCCATATTGTATAATATTATTGCACAATTTCGTAAGAAAAGATATCGCAAGAAAAATATTCATTTCCAAATTCGGGATTGTTTTGATTGATTTCTAGCCTACCTGCAACAATTAATGGAAATAAAAAGGCTTAAGGAAGATGCTCATGCCAAGGACATAAACAATCTTTTCTTATTTTAACAACAATTAAGAAAAAAAGTTTATGAAATTCAAACGAAGCAGAAATAAGACAAAATGGGATACTCTTTCCTCCATTTCAATCTTTGTTACAAGTCTGTAAAGTATGAGGGTTCCCGACCAATGATTATGGACAGGAGGTCCATAATAAAAAAAACATTATGCATGTTTTTGTTTTGTTTTCCATTTTTACACGTAACATCATTACACCTTGTTGGGAGGGTGAAATTTATTTTTTTGCTGCTTGATGAATTTTACACCGCAATACCTTTCAGGTAGTGTAGAATTTGCATAAGCTGAATAGTCAAGTAGATAGGCAGGGCAGAGAAAAACTGAATAAATCAAAGAATAACCCCACAATAAAGCTACCTGAAAGAATGTGAAGGACTTCCATCTTATTCACTATGTAAGCAATCGAATACAGTACAGACTTTTAATTCCAGTGCCTGGTTGTACAAACAAACATGTCTAATATGTCAAATAATCAGCCAAACACCTCAATGACACATGTAGCTTGCACATCAAAGTACTATCAGTTATGAGCTCATACATGCATCAATGCCCAGAAAACTGGGCAGCAATCGCGCATGTGGCGTTTATTATGTCCGGGCTGCCCAAGCATTTAATGCAGGAATTAAAATGTCGGCACTGTATATGTGCTTGGAACCGGGCTTTGAAGCCTGCTTTAGAATAAAGGGACACCTGGTTGCCCAATCGGATAGATACTGGGACAAATCTTCTCTCCTAAACAAAAAATGCGTGTATAAAACAATCAACACACTTTTCCAATTAAAAGATACAAAATAATTCAAAGTGGCTAACGGTTAGTCGCTGCGCCATATGTATGTTGCTTAGGGCTGTTCCATTAAAAAATGTGGGGGGGGGGGGACGGAAGGTTTTTTGATGGGGGGTAGGGGCCGAATTCTGAATCATCTTATCCCATTAGATTATATATGATTTCTGGCAGGAGAGGGGAGGGGGGTGAGGAATTTTTAATTATCTTCCGTTCCTCCCCCACCGCACTTTCAAATGGAACGGCCCTTTATCAAAAAGTGATTGTTTTCAGCAAAAACATTTTTCAAATAAAAGTACCTGCTTAAGAATAGAGAAACACCTGGGCGATCATTAACGATGCATATGTGTCTTTCGTAACAGAATTGAGTGTATAAAAGTGTTTACAGTAACAAAACAGTGGCCAACAATTTGAGACGAACAACATCACTTAAAGAGTTCCAAAACCTAATCTCCACCTGGTCTGGAACTAACTGTACCTGCTCTCTCAGCTGCTGTAAGTAATACCAGTAAACGAGCAGAAGTATCTGTTATTTTACTCCAAAATCATATACATATGTCCTGAAAGACTGAAGATATTACTCATTGTCAATTAATGTGTGCCAACTTACTTCCCCTCTACTAATCATTTATATTGCTGTTACACCCTGTATGTTATATTTTGAATTGTTATTTTGTAGTCGGCAAAGTGCCTGGCAACTTGTGTTTACTACTAGTATGTAAAATTATTACAGACTTAAATAAAGATTATCTATCTATATCAATAACGGATAGTTGTTGCGTCATCTGCATCATCGAAGCAAAATTGCGTGTATAAATCAATAACCACTTTCTCAATAAGAGGTACATGCTTTAGAATCATTATATGGCCAAAGTCTGGGGCGCTGCGCCATTTGCGTCTTCCATAGACAAGAAGGCGAATTTCAAAAGCGACACAAAAAATATCTTTTAGCTAAAAGTACCAGTACCAAGTAGTAAAATAGCATGCAAACTACTTACCACTGGAGTCTCCATTGTGGCGACTTTTCCTGCCAAATTGCCTGACTCCGGAATCATCTGCTGGATCTGTCAATCTGCTGAAGTTGGTTCTGGAATCTCAGAGCTGCTGTCTTCTTGGATCGATGGAACCCGCGCACCTTTGACTGTCTAGGGGTTGCGCTGCCCCTTTTATAGGCACCGTGCTGCGAACCCGCCCCTTTGATTGGCAGATTTACCTGGATTTCCAACAGGGGGTGCTGGAAGGGAATTCCCCCTTTTTTGAAGGTGCCCTTGGTATAATGGTCTTAGCGTATCTCTTGTTTACCTTAGGTTCCACTCGAGAAAACATAAAACGTAAAAAAGGGGTGCTGTCAAGTGCCCCACCCCCTTCCCTTGGGGTACCCAATCACCTTACGGGATAAAATCATCGTTTGTTCATCCATGCATAGGGACACTTGTTGCTTTTGGTTTGACAGCAGAAAGAATCACGTTGCCAAGACGGTGTTATCACCTGTTTCTTTAAATTAACTCTTATGCTTCTGGCGGATAATTTTGCCTATACAAAATGATGTAAAAAAACCTGAAAATAACTGAAACACTGGAAAATGGGTACTCATCTGAGAGTTCTCAGCGAGAGCTTTCCAATGAATAACAACATGACAGGGTTTAGATGGATTCCAAAAATCTTTTCTTCATTGTGCTTTCGGTGAAGGTAGCCTGGGCATTGGATGGGTTAATATGACGTTAAAAAAGCGCTGTACCTCCCTATGGCCAGATCCGTGAGAACCAGAACGGAAGCGATAGAAATAAGACAATAAGAGTCGAGAAATAAGAGTCGAAAGCTGTTAAGTACTGCAAAGCGATCGAAAATTAAAAAGAATACCTGTCATCATCATCATCATCATCATCATCATCATCATCATCATCATTTATCTATATTTCTAGCCGGCTATCGACGATTATTAACCGATTTATAGTATTGACTGTTGACATGAATTTTGCATTTATGCATGTATATATATATATATATATATATATATATATATAT
>OZ012697.1:31499521-31506030 GCA_963942565.1 Maea johnstoni | reverse complement strand
CTATTTCATGGCTGTTTCCGTGAAATATTTAACTATTTCATTAGCTGTTAAGGACAACAGCCTCTCATGACAATTAATCCATAGCCTTTGACAAACCAGAATCAAGATTTTTCACATGAGATTTAATAATACAAATTGGAGAACGATTGAAAAAATAGTTAGTGCTGTATTATTATCATTATTATTATTATTATTATTATTATTATTATTATCATTATTATTATTATTATTATTATTATTATTATTATTATTATCATTATTATTATTATCATTATTATTATTATTGTTATTATTATTGTAATTGATATTATTATTATCATTATCATAAGTATTGTTATCATTATTTGCATTATTGTAATTGTTATTTTGATGATATTTTGTTGTTGTGTTTGTTGTTGTTGTTGTTGTTGTTGTTGTTGTTGTTGTTGTAAAATGTGCAAAGTATAAAAAACAAAACCACAAATAACTTTGGCTCTACCTGCAAAGTTCTATCTCATGCTGGTACGGCGCCCCATGTTTTTTAGAATCGTCTTTTGTCCATTATAATTACCCGTTTGAGGTGATGCTCTAAGATACATATAGCCACTTAAAAATAGATAAATTCTTCGATAGCTTAGAAAAAACAGTGTGTTGATACTGTTCGCCAGGGTATATGTGTTTTTCATTCCTTATCTGGACGGCTATCAGGCCTAATTTGTCAAGAACGTTACGGTGGGACGTGAGGTGAATACCTCTTATGACATACTGCAGTGCCGGCATTTAAATACCGCACTGAATGCGTGGACAACCCGGGAATAACAAATGACCATACGCCCGATTGCCCCCCGGTTTATTGTGCATGGATACACGGATGACCTAACAACTGAGGGTAGCTTTGATTCGCGGGCTAAGTGGGTTATTAATGTGTTTGGCTTAGTTTTCTGCACGTTACCCATGGGTGTTTGTACAACCAGGCACTGGCAAACGTCCGGTCGACTGTTGCAGGAATTATATGTCTGTACTGTAGGTAGACTAGGCTTCTTGTTGACATTTAATCTTGTATTAACCAAACATTGTGGTGTTGTTCCAGCAATGGTAGATCGATGGCACCACACTTCCAACAATTAATTCCTACGATAAAAGCTTAGGCAGTCAGGGCATAATACACGACCGCAATTGCCACCCAATTTCCTGGGCATTGATGTACCGACAACCTCACAACTGAACGTAGTTTCGATTTCTAAGGGACGTGGGCCAATCATGTGCTTGGCTTACTTGTTATCTATGTTATCTATGGGTGTTTGTACAACCAGGCATTGGCAGACGTCCGGTCGAATGGAGCAGGAATTAGATGTCTCTACAAAACATTGGCCTCCTATCTCTAGAGGGCCTGCCCTGATGACTGTGTGGTCCAAGGCGTTGCCACTGACTGCTAGCTGTCTCTCACCACTGTCTGGGTTTGAATCCCTCCCGGGACATGTGAGAAAGTTGCCAGGCACTTCGGGATAGGTGGTGGTTTTCGCCGGGTTTTCCGGTTTCATCCACTACTTACAACTGGCTAGTCACGACTAAGCCGCAATATGGTAGAAAAAGGGACGAATAGCGAACATCCAAATTCCAGACTCCTATCTCTAGAGATTTCATACTCAACCCTAGTCCTCTATTCACCTGGTGAGATAAATGTGAACTAATTTGGCCTTGTCCAATTGGTGTCCGGTAACAGAAAAACTTGAAGACGGAAAAAAATGCACATGACAGCCTTGACATCTAGGCTGCATCTTAGGGTTATATTATATTTCGTCAAAGATAAGTTAAAGCTACACTGAGTGGTTGTGTCGTTTTTATCTTTATTTTCGATCTATTTGTTTATTCATCTCTTTATTTAGCTTTAGAACATATTTGGTGCATATTTGGTGTATATTTGGTGCCAAGCACTTTTAGGACCTAACATTTTCTTAAATTCCATTAAAAAGCTACTTAAATATCTCACTGGTGGCGGGCTGATTTTAGACTAAAATACAATAACAATAAAGAAAATTACCGTTTAACTTTTTTCTTGAATCTTATATGCATCTGAATTCCACATAACACGTGGTCGGGGACTTTGAAAACTACTCGTCATACGAAGTTATATTTGAATACAGTTGATAGCGAATTGTTAAACTAAGAAGAAAAATATGTATCGTTCAAGTAATTTTCAAACTTTGTTTTTTTTCTCGAAATAGGCCATGTGTACTTTTACACGTTGTGGCTTGTCTAGACTGGATAAAACTCAAAAGAATCACCCAAGCAAGAAAAGCAGTTTTTCAAGAACTGAATATAATCATAATAAATCATATGCGATAAATCATTTGGTAAAAACAAGACACACAGACAGACAGACACAGAGTCCGGCAGACTTGTAATTACGTGCATGAAACCGTGTCCAGTTTGCTTCAACTTCCTTGTATTCATTGTACGTGCAGTAACTGAGTTAACCACTCAACAGTTGAACGAACCAATACTTAAGAGTTCCTCCATAAATTATCGTCTGTACCTGCAACATTTTTGACAATAACTTGATAATTAAGAACTATTTCACTAAATATTTGAAAGGAGAGTTGTTGGTTGTGTTCTTATAAACATATCTTCATCAAATATTGTCCTAACTACACTTTTACCGGCAAGATTTCATCAAAATTATCCAGCCCTTGTGTGTACAGGGCGTCCCCAAAAAATGCGATCCTCCCCTTTTCCCAATATTTTTTCCAAACAGCTTAAGTAACATCTAAAATGACTTCATGGTTAAATAGATGGATATCTTAGAGATAACCTGTTGCAGTTTCAAGCAAATCCGACAATCCATGTCAAAGCTGTTAGGCAAAGTTTGACCCCTCTATCATTTCACTCCAACATAGGGTAAATTTTACAATGCAAACCTGCATACTGACCAGTGCTATTTTTAGCATTCTGCTCTAACTCCTGGTGAGGCGACATGAAAAACCAGACTTCACCATAGGTTTTACATTGCGTTGGAGTGAAATGATAAGGGGGTCAAACTTTACATCATAACTTTGACTTGGATGAATGGATTTGCTTGAAACTTCAATAGTATATCCCTAAGATATCCTTCTATGTAACCATGAAGCCATTTTTGATGTTACTCAAGCGATTTTGAAATATATTGGGAAAAGGGAGGATTGCATTTTTTTGGGACGCCCTGTATTATTGGGTTAAGGGCAAATCCACGTTCAGAATGATTTAGATTCAAAATGGGCGTATACACGTCACCGTCCAAGTACATTAAGACTCGTACGAAAACTTCACTATCGAGAAGTCACGCATTTCACGTATGTTAACGTTTTTTATACAAACCATTATTATTAATGGTTTGTTGTCGAGATGTATCCATGATTGATAGACCACATGCATGCTGATGCATATAAATTGGCAGTACAGTGCCGACACTTAACTCCTGCACTAAATGCATGGGCAAGTCAGGTATAATACACAACCGCACGCCCGATTGCCACCGAATTTTGCTTGGTGCATGGATGGCCTAACAACTCAACGTAGCATTGATTTGTAAGTTACGTGGGCCATTGATGTGCTTGGCTTATTTTTTGACATGTTATCCTTCGACGTTTGTACAACCATGCAATGGCAGACGTCCGGTCGATTGGTGCATGAATTAAATGTCTGCACTGTATCTACTTTTGCTAAATCGAATTGTGTATTCAGTTTATGTCATTGGGTGTATATCTATAAGGGCGAACACTGCCAGGATTTCACCATGTTTGCCTTTCTACCGTTATGTTCGTGTATGTAGATTCCATGATCTACAATAATTGGGACATCCAGCCAGTGATGAGAGTCAGAAACTTATCTTGTACAACCAGGCACTGGCAGAAGTCCGGTCATAGGTGCAGGAATTAAATGTCTGTACTGTAGGTTCCTAATCTAGGGAGTATAAGACTAAAAGGAATCACCAAAACAAGAAAAGCAGTTTTTTCCAAAAGCTATATCTCATCTAGATGAATTGTGTGTTTTTAGAGCAGATGCAAAATTGAAATCTTTATTGTGACTTATTTTTGTGTAACACAATCTATTAAATATATCTTTAAATGGCAACTACGTGAACTTTTCGTAAAGTATACCGCACATATATGGCCTTTATGTGTTGAAAATGTTTTCTGTGCCTTATATTGTATCCATTGCTGAATTCATCGCTAGATTATGCCATTCTTGATGAAGTACACAACATTTTCTTCTCTCACAAAAATCATGGTCATTGGCCTCAAAGTAGTACAGTGACGACATTTAATTCCTGCACCAAATGCGTGGGCAGCCCGGGCATAATAAACGACCGTATGCCCGATCGCTACCCAGTTTCCTTGGCATATATGTAAGGATTACCTGATAACTGAACGCAGTTTTTATTCGCAAGCTACATTTGACATTGATGTGTTTGGATTATTTTCTTGACATCATAGCATGGTGTTTTATACAGCCAGGCATTGGCAGACGTCCGGTCGACTGGTGCAGAAATTAAATGTCTGTACTGTACCTTCTTTAAATGACTTGTTTGCATGCCTGATACATTTTTAAAAGGAATATTCCTTGGCCAGTGTATACATACGTTGGTCGCCCAGTAGACTAGGGCGACCATAATCATTATGGGGCGACCATCAATTGAAACCCTTACGATCTAAGATGTTGTTTAACTGTGATAATGAAATAATGCGTTAGCGTAATATCTTGCAGTATCGGGAAATCAGGATGCTACGGAGGTGCAGGTGTGAACGGCAGAAAAAAATGTCCGTCTGTCGTTTTCCAGAAAAACAGCGGGAAAAAAATATTACGCTTACGCCTGCATCATCGTATGATGTAAGTACTGCTTGTTGATATACAGTGGAGCCTGCCAAATTAAACACCTGTGTACATTGAACACCGCGTACATTGAACAATTGTTTATTTCCTTGCACACTCCCATTGACAATCAATGGGAGGCTACCTGGATACATTGAACACCTGTCTACCTTGAACATTGAACACCAAATGTGTTCCCGTAGGCCACATTCAACCTGTCTACATTGAACATTCTGCACTGATTTGAAACTTTTCAATGCAAATGTAGTCAAACGAGGTATATGAAACTAAATGTTTTCTTACGTGATATTTTTCAGATACTGAATATGTGAAGTTTTTAACAATATGATGAAAGTGAGGTAAAGACAAAGTAGATTTTGCATAAAAATGATCATGTTTATCTACATACCTTTGACTTTGTTTCTATTTCACCTGACCTCCAAGTACTCAGATCCTGGATACATTGAACACCTGCGTACATTGAACACTTTTTCATTTCCCATGAGTGTTAAATGTAGACAGGTTCTACTGTAGTTTATATAGAGCATACAATACCTTATTGGACACCAACAGTTTGAGAGAACCGCCAAAACCAGCAGTCTGGTGGGGCGTTGTTCATCGAGTTGTCATCATTCCCTGTCTGCGTCATTGGAATTTCGCACAGTGCAGCTTTGAAGAAACAGGTCAAGGTATGATAAAGTCTTCAACGGGTATGCGACTGACTGAGAGATCACGCTTCGGTAACAAATGTTCATTTTTGAAATGTTTTTAAAAGAGAGAGATGAAGAGAGAGAGAGAGAGAGAGAGAGAGAGAGAGAGAGAGAGAGAGAGAGAGAGAGAGAGAGAGAGAGAGAGAGAGAGAGAGCGTGTGTGTGCGTGCGTGTCTGTTAGTGTGAGTGAGAGAGAGAGAGAGAGAGACTGAGAGAGAGAGAGAGAGAGAGAGAGAGAGAGAGAGAGAGAGAGAGAGACTGAGAGAGAGAGAGAGAGAGAGAGAGAGAGAGAGAGAGAATGAGAGAGATTGAGAGAGAGAGAGAGGTAGAGAAAGAGAGAGAGAGACTGAGAGAGAGAGAGAGAGAGAGAGAGAGAGAGAGAGAGAGAGAGACTGAGAGAGAGAGAGAGAGAGAGAGAGAGAGAGAGAGAGAGAGAGAGAGAGAGAGAAAGAGAGAGAGAGAGAGTCAGAGAGAGAGAGTCAGAGAGATCACGCTTTGGCAACAGATGCACCTTTTAAAAGGGAGTGTGTGACTGAGAGAGAGAGAGAGAGAGAGAGAGAGAGAGAGAGAGAGAGAGAGAGAGAGAGAGGAGAGAGAGAGAGAGAGAACGAGAGAGAGAGAGAAAGAGAGAGAGAGTGTGTGTGTGTCAGCGTGAGTGAGAGAAAATTAAAAGGAGATAGAGAGAGACAGATCACGCTTTGGTAAAAAATGTACCCTTTAAAAATTTGTTTACGGAGAGAGAGAGAGAGAGAGCGAGTGTGTGTGTGAGTGTGTGTGCGTGTCAGCGTGAGTGAGAGAAAATCAAAAGGAGATAGAGAGAGACAGATCACGCTTTGGTAAAAATGTTCCCTTTAAAAAATTGTTTACGGAGAGAGAGAGAGAGAGATCACGTATTCGTAAAGGCCAAAGCAGTGTTATCAAAGTTCATGTAAATCCAAGGGGATTCAAATGAAATAAACTGGCAAATGGCAT
>OZ012697.1:31467021-31494521 GCA_963942565.1 Maea johnstoni | reverse complement strand
CAATGGGGATAACGAATTTATCATCAGCCTCTTTCTCTCCCCCCCCCCCCCCCCCCCCCCCACCCTTTCCCTACTTATGGAGTCAGCAAGGGGAAAAAACAAAAAAAAAATAAAGAAAATTATTGTGTGTTTTGAGCGGCAGCAGCTGTCAGACTAAAAGCCAGTCAGGGTAGCAGTTCAACTCTCTCACGATATAAAAAGGACCTGATCTACCCCTACGAGTATATTACAGCAAAATATGCATAGATTATGCATAGAATACAAGAAAGGAAAAGGAAATTATGTGCTTCCTATGAGAAAATTATGCAAAACTCTCTTCCTTTGTCTCGTCGGAACTCTACCTACTTCCTTCTTTTTTTGCATATTTTTTCGATATCTTTTTTGCACATTTTTAGGGAAACTTATGCATATATCATGCATAATACAGTGGACATACATTTTGTTTATCAGAGATATTTGCATAACTTTTGAGAAAAATATGCATATTCTTCTATTATGCATAACACATAGTCTTTTGGTACGGGTAATGTTTTCCTGGTGAGATAAAACGAGTCTTAGTATTTTTAAAGAGGTGGCTTAAAAACGAAATTTATCTTTTGACCACTGCTTTAAACATATCAATTTATACTGTAGAACACACATATGACGCGTGTCCCATATATAGCGAATTGGGGAGTTTTACCATCATAGCGTATCTTTATGTTAGCGAGTGTAGCCACCGCTGACAACGCCAAATAAAATACAGAAAAGAGTACTGTAACAGCGTTTTTATGTATAGCGAAGCGGAACCACACGCTATGTACGCTATATATAAACAGACGCGTGCATTGTGTGTTCTACAGTAGTAGGTAGGCCCACACAAAACAATTTCTAGCGTGTTGGGATTCAACAGTGGCCGCCATCTTCAACTCCCTCTATTGCCATATATGACCAACAATGGCTGCCAAGGCACTGGCGACACAGGATTTATGGTGGGCTTCTAAAAGTAATCGTTGTTAAAAGCATTGTTAGGATCCCAATACAGGCCAGATCAAAAATCGTGTTGACCAATCAGCTTCGACATTCAGACTGGAGCTCAAATATAATGAAACACAATGCAATAAAATACCAACCCAAAACAATGGACTACCCGAAGTCAGAACAATACAATAAAATTCATTAAGGTACAATATAATACAATGCAATACGTTGCAATATCTCACAATATAATACTATGCAATACAGTACAATATCTCAATAGAGTACAATACAACGCAATGTAATACAATACAATATCTCTCAATATAATACAATACAATACAATATCTCATAGAATACAATACAATGCAATGTAATACATTACAATATCTCACAATGGAATAGAATACAATGCTATGCAATTCAATATAACACTTTATTATTACTCATTAGCCGACAACCTGCAGAACTTTAAAGTACTGTTGAGCAATGTTGGCACCAACCCATCAGGTACTTCAACGAGTGCGTCTATTTCCCCGGCACAGCAAAGAGCGGAGCCTGGCTGTGTGTCACGTGTTCTGCGGCAGCACAATCAACGGCATACCGGTACCTGACTATATCCATGCCATCTACCACCAGCACCACCTTTATATCCATCGTGGAGATGTTGGCATACAGAGGTAATAGAGAGTTCGCTGATGTGAGGGGGAATACACAATGTATGTATGTATGCATGTATGTATGTATATATATGTACAGTGGAAACCTCGAAAGAGTGAACACCTTGGGACCGGGCCAAAACGTTCACTATAGGGGGTGTTCACACTTCCGAGGTTTTGCAAGTTGGACTTGTAGACAGACATGACATAAAGGATATATATATATATATATATATACATATATATATATATATATATATATATATATATATATATATATATTATATATATATATATATATATATATATATATATATATATATATATATAGGTAAAATAATTAGGAAAATAGGTAGAAATTCGTTGGTACTGCACAATAACACAATTATAAATTATCTTGCTCTTGGAGAGAAGTTAAGTGTGCAGATTCAATTCCTGTTCATTAAGTGGCACTCTTTTGAAAACCATTCACTGATTTTACACTAGATTAATGCTGTTCTAGGTAACGTCCGCTTATAAGTTTAAACCTGCTATGCCCACTAGGCCAGTAAGGTCCATGCTGTAGTCACAGGCAAATGACTTAAGGGGCTCAGCTGCCTTGAGAGCCTCGTGGGGTTAACTTTCACATATTTATATGAAAAGGATCTAGAGGTAGGGTAAGCTTTTGATCATTTTCGAATTCTAAGTTTCTCCATTCACTGCATAGATTTCACTTATATGCACACAACAGTGATAATCTCTTTATCTCAAGCAGCAAAACACACTGGCACAAACTCAATTGCAATCACTGATGCTAAACTTCGCCTGGCTAGGTCAATTAAAATGGAAGTAATTAGGGGTATACAACTGAAGCACACACACACAGAGTAGCTGACTTGACCTACTTGTACCCAGGTGTTCACTTATTGGAGGTTGTCAGGACCATTTTTACCCCCAAAAAGTGTTCACTGTTCGGATACGGGGGTGTTCACACTTCGTAAACTAAAATGTATTAGAAAAAAATTGGGACCGGGGAAAAGTGTTCACTATAGGGGGTGTTCACACTTTCGGGGTGTTCACATCCCGAGGTTTCACTGTATATATATATATATATATATATATATATATATATATATATATATATATATATATATATATATATATATATATATATATATATATATATATATATATATATATATATATATATATATATATATATATATATATATGTGTGTATGTATTTATATAAATATACATATATATATATATATATATATATATATATATATATATATATATATATATATATATATACATATATATATATAAATATATATATATATATATGTATATATATATATATATATATATATATATATATATATATATATATATATATATATATATATATATATATATATATATATATATATATATATATTTATATATATATATACAAATTATATATATATACATATATATATATATATATGTATATATATATATATATATATATATATATATATATATATATATATATATATATATATATATATATATATATATATATATATATATATATATGTATATATATTAGGCATAGGGTCAATTACCCTTGAAAGTAATATATTACAATTACAATTATTTTGTATTGGCCCTATTACAATAACTATAACAATTTCTTTTGAAAATCACCATCAGTATTACAATTACAATTACTTTTGAAATATAATATATTACAATTATTTTTTTCAACTGCGGGTGAATGTGAACCTTATCATTTATTCATTCTGAGTATGTTTTATAACAGCCCTTTTTTACTTCTTTATGTGTGTAATAGTTTAAATTGAAGAGTTTCATGTCAAAAATAGAAAGCAGTTCCCTACCTGAGAAAGGGGACCTAGCTGTATTTTGCTGACCCTAGTAAAAGCAAATTATACAAGGTGGACACAGCTTTGTTTAAATACCTTGCGGACAAGAAAATACGTACAATCTATACAGAAGTTCATCTAATGGAGGGTTCATCTGAATAAAAGGTACTGATTAATAAAGACAAACAGAGGTGTCCTGGTATTTGAGTCCTGAACAAAGACTGATACACAAATCCCTCAGTAATTCAGAACAGAACAAATGTGCAGAAGAATCTTGGTTGTTTGATTCTCTTGCATTAAGAAAATGTTCCACCTATGGAGGTCTGCTATGCATTTAACAATGGGAAAGTATGTCTACATGTAACTTAATGTGGGCTTCCAACTCAAATCTTCAAAGATGTTTGAATGAACGACATATTGAAAAATAGCAAACATACAATATGTTATACAGTACATGTGTAATATGTGTACGTTGATCACTAATGTAATGGTATTTTATCAATGGATGTCCTCATTGATATCTTATAATGAGGAAACGTGTTTGATATTCAAAAATATCAAATAAACAACTCGCTCACCTATCCCAAATGCCTTTTAAAGGAGTATAACATTAGGGTCCTTGGGTTCATGATATGCTCAAAAGCCCTTATATACATGTGTACATAGGTGAGGATTGACTGTGTCTGTAGCTACAGGAAGTTACAATTGCAATTCGAATCACCTGGCGTTTTACTGACCTATATCATGCATGGAAATGATGATACCCATAAGTCATTAAGTCTACCAGTTCCAACTGGAGGTCAACCTATAATGATTCATATTTTACAGTAAATATGTTTACATACTTTTTGTCAAAAAAGCTGGATTAAATGTTGATGCAAGTTCTATTGTGAAAACATTGTTTGTAGGAGACCATCTAGTCATTCTAGTTTTAAATGACAAAGGGATCATTACAAAGTCACCATGATTAGAGCATTACTGCTGAAATATACCTGGTGGGGTAGGAAAATGTTCTTTAAAAGGTGAATATGAAGGCTACTAAACAGGGCTTGCATGTAGACCTTTCAAGTAGAACCATTCTGTATATAAATTATGAAATGGGTAGCACCAGACAATCTACCTGATGATGCAAAAGCTTGAGAAGGACCACTGCTAATACCTTACATGCTATTAACTCTTCCCCTTTTCATGGGCAGGCAGATATTTAGCTAGAATTTAGAAACTGGGTGCCCAAATTTGGCAACTGTAAACATTTTGGGCATCAATTGGAAACCACGATATATTCAGATAACTATCATAAACATGCATTTACCTATACCAAAAAGGTATAATAGCCTTATGTCATGCCACAGGAATCATATCTACTGCAATTATGTGCATGATAAATGACATCTATAAAAGAAATCACAAACTTTGGGGTGTCCTGAGGGTTGGTATATAAGGGTTAGGGTGTCCAGATGATTCCCAGACACCCTGCTGTCTAAAACGCTGTGGGCAAGGCATCTATACTCATCATATGAGAGGAATTGGGAATATGGATGGGTAAATAATCTCAGAGACTCCTTGTTCTCATGGGGGGATTATACAACACTATGCACTTGGTTACATTGTACACCTAATGGCAGCTATGCCAATCTTTACCAAATTGCAATCAAATCCACTTCTCTTGGCCTCTGACCTATATTGAAGTACCTGGACCTTTGCAGTAAGAACATTACTCTTTAGGAGATGCAGTGAAATAAATTTTACTGCCTTTCAGATTATTCCCAAAACCATTTAGAAGACTTATAATTAAAATCAATCCTTGAGATTCGAGCCATCAGAGACAAGGAGAAACAAAAATAAGCAATAAGGATTCATATGGAAAAGCTATTGTTGCCTATTGTACAATGGGTTTTTTGGTCATAAATGGGGAAAGTAATAACAAAGTAATAGAAAATTACATATTGCCTTTGCGGTCAGTCTATTACAATTATTCATTACAAATACTATATATTACTTATTACATGCTATTACTTGGAAATCGGTCTATTACATACTACCCTATGTCTAATATATATATATATATATATATATATATATATATATATATATATATATATATATATATATATATATATATATATATATATGTGTGTGTGTGTGTGTGTGTGTGTGTGTGTGTGTGTGTGCGTGAATGTTTATATGTATGTGTGTGTATGCGTCCATTATGAATGCGTGTATGGATGTATGTACGTGTGTTCATTTGTCTGCATGTATTTTCTTACAAGAGACAATGTTTAATCCTTATCAAAATACTAATAACTAAAACGTTAACAACACAACGCTAATGATGATGTGATAGTCACTAATAATCTGGTTATAATTACGATTATGATGATGATTATGATATAGTAACGACAGCAATAAAGATAATGATCATCATCGGCACCATCTTTATCATAGACATAGTGATGGTACCATTATTGTCTGGGGGATTGGTATCAGATCTTTGAATAATCTCTAATAATATCTTATTTTTACCTTTCACAACAGTGCAGACCACTCTTGTTGATGGCCAATCAGGTGCGAAGATGATTGAGCTACGAGATAGCAACAATGGCACGTGCATCAACCTACCAATCGAGACCGAGGCTCCCAACAATTTTCTCCATGTGCGCTTCTACGACGCCTTGGCCAGCCGCAAAACCCTCTCAGCCCAGCCTGTAAAACTGACCATCAAAAACTGGAGCTGCGGAGGACGAGAAACGTTCGTCTTCATTCCTAACAGTACTGTCTACAAAGCTGCGGACCAGTTTGTTGGTTACTTCCGGCAGTGTGACTTTATCTCGGAGAAGGCGGGTGCGCATGAGCAGAAGGTGTGTCTTTACCATTGCGACTGCGCAAAGCAAGTCTGCGATTACGTGTTTCTCTTCGTTGGAGCCGTGGCACCTGCCAAAGACCGATCCATACTTTGTGGCGTGGACTTTGAATAATTGTATATTTCATTTGGAAATACTTGAAAATGATGAAACATAATGTGTGGTACTTTATGAAGGCAAAAAGAGTGGAAATAACACTAAAGAAATATATCAACCCTTAAACATATATATGGAGTTTAAACATCTGTTTCATTCATATCTAATGAATGTTTGAGGACTTGATGTAAGAATTGATGAGGTGGATACTTTTTTATTGTAATTGTAAAACTCTATAGAGTGCACAATTAACGTTAACCTATTGTATTTTACCTACCTTTTTTGACTGCATGGTATACACTTGCTTGTATGATAGCTTACATATAAATATGATATCATTATTAATGAAGCATTAAAAACATACTTAAAATGAACACTTTTTTTAATCCCGGCAACCTCCTAATGCTGTTGGAATGCTTAGATTTGTATCGATATAATTTCATATTGGTATTGTATTTTGGTTTATTGGCCATACCACAAAGATACAAAAGTAATTACATATAAAAGGATATATATGTTTTCTTATTTTGCTCTGTTCAATTTCTTTTATTCCTAAAATATTTCAACATGTCAATCAGTACAGATGCAGATTCAATCCGCATAATATCTGTAAACTGCCGTTATACTGGGAAAAATATGTGGATAACATTGATGTCAATACTATATAAATGTTACACATTTTTCACTTTTTTCTTCTTGTACGAAGAGAACATTTGTAATAAGGATATGTGTCTATAAATACAATTTCCATTTTCCAAAGATGCATGTAAGAACAGGATGTTTTTCAAAAAAGTGCTTCACAGCAAAATGTGAGGGGGAACTTTTGAAAGATATTGATGTATTAGAAAGTTAATATTTTTGTGCCTATCAAATCATGATTTGTTGACCCAAATTGAGGAAAAGAAAGCCGAGTTGCAGGCTATATGGGAAAATAGGTTTAAAAGTTTACTCATCCAATCTTGAGCCCAATCTTTCAAGTTAATTGAGAAACCATCAAAAATAAAGTTTGAATCTGGAAAATGATAATTTTGTTATAAAGAATATTAGGCAATTGAAATCAAATATTGACTCAGTTATTCAGGAACCAGATAAAATCTTAAAAAAGAAAAACACGTTTTATAGTAAATCATATTCCAAATGCAATGTTATTGATATCCAGAAATCCAACCTCAACTGCCTTGTTGAAAAAATGCCTAAACATTCAGAAACAGAGAAAGACAAATTGGAGGAAAAAATCACCCTTGCTGAGCTTAACTTTGTGATATTAACTTCCAAAAATGATAAAGGCCCGGGACCAGATGGGTGTACTGATGAATTTTATAAACAATTCTGGCCAGAAATTGGTAACTTCCTTCTTGATCTTATGATTTTTTATAAAGAGCAGGGTGAACTTAATGACCCACAGAAGGCAGGGGTTATAACCTGTATTCCAAAGGGTGACAAAATTTGCAATCAGTTAAAAAATTGGCGACCTATGACTCTCCTGAATTCAGTATATAAATTCTTTTCAGCCATTTCAACCAAGATAATTAAAACCGTCTTGGACAAAATCATTCTTCATGACCAGAGGGGATTTCTTAACAGATTTATAGGTGAAAATACCAGACTTATATCACATATAATAAGGGAATGTCAGATTCAGAATGTAGATGGTCTAATTATTATAATAGATTTTGAAAAGGCATTTGATTCGATCTGATGAAAGGGAAAGGATATTGTCTCTCAAATTGATTCTTACAACCTTTCATAAGGAATCTGTATTTTTCAGGATGATAAAGGTTTTTCATTTCCTTACAGCTATATGCGGTTCTTTCTCTTTTTTCATTGCATTGTATATTACCTTTTTTGTAAATGAAATAATATACTATGGACTCCCCATAACGATTTTCATTGTCTCCGAATTCCCAACAAAATAATCTTATTTGAAATTAAGAAGTTTTCAAAAGCCAATTCAATAAGTCAATCCTCCTTGGTTGTCCACAGGTGTCTTGATACTGAGCACCGAAGTAGCATGTGCTCGACACTGTTCTTTCCTTGCAACACATTGAATAGAGGCTTGAGCTTTCTATACCTATTTTAACTTTTCATTAATATAGAAATAAATATAGATGAATTAAAGTCATTCTCTTGGTCAGATTCTGTAACGCATAGTCTGGTTTTACAACACGCCTGAAAACATACCGAGTTCAGTTTTTACTAAAAGAAATACTCAAATACGGATGTAGCGCTGGGTCAATTAGTGGCCTTATTCACAAATCATGTTCATAGGACTAACTATTTACGTATGTATCTAAGATATCAATTGCAAACAATTGAATGTTGCAATAATCATATTTTCTGGGTTGCGAAGCCATCAGAACATCTTTTTATGTTTTGCGTTCTTTCCTTTAGCAGGTTCGTGCGGGCGTGTGTATGTGCATATATATATATATATATATATATATATATATATATATATATATATATATATATATATATATATATATATATATATATATATATATATATACTGTAGAACAGGCAAAGTTCGCGATCTAATCGCACGCGATCAATTGATTGCATAGTAACGCTATCCACCACTGGATGGCGATGTCGGTTGGTGAATTTCACCCTAGACGGTCGAAGCTTAAACGAAGATAAATACGTCCAATACTTCACAAATCTATTATGTTATGATACATTGGTAACTTATGAATAAGTTACCAATGTGTCATGTCATAATTCGCATACTTACATGTCCAATTTTAGGGATACCTGTGCCAAGCTATTGATTTTTTACGAGAAACAAGATGGCTGCCGCCATTGCACAATAGACGCTACCACAAAAGGAAGACGGCTGTTGCGATGGAAACAATCGATCAATTATAAACATACATATATGTGTATGTTGGTAATTATCCGAATAATATTTATTATAAAGAATTAATCATATTGTTCCTGTCGCGAATTGAATTTTTGCCAATTTACGGCAAGAGTTTCAATTTTCAGTTGGCGATTATATACGGCATGTGTGTGTATGTATATATTTATACATATATATATATATATATATATATATATATATATATATATATATATATATATATATATATATATATATATATATATATATATATATATATGTATATATTGCCACATGTACACACCGGCGGATCCACGTCGGTGCTTCCAGTGACAAGTCCCTGCTCAGTTCAAAAATTGGATGTTTGGCACCGGTCATATCCGCCAGTGATTTCTGCCTGTTCACACCACCACTTAGACAGGCAGTTAAAGGGCATCATGCCCCGGATAGATTTCCTTAAAAAACCATGGGACGGGTGGATTTAGGAGGGGAATTTAAGACGGTCAACTCAGCCGGACCACACTGTTCTCGCCGACGGCCGACTCTGACACAATTAGTCTCCATGGGGAATATTGATAAGTACGGCAGATATCGGCCGGGAGAGATAGAGATCCCTGTGGAGATATCTATAGCTACCATTTACGGCAGCATGATTATAGTCGTCGCTATGATCGCTGGTAAGCAACCATCGTTGAAGTCATCTCTTCACTCTAAAGTGGAAGATAACTTTGAGAACTTGGTATAGAAGTATAAACATTCAAGCAGCAGATTTTTAGGAAATCATAAACAATACTACTTGGTAGTATTGTAACGTTAACGGTAGATTATACTGGTCAACATATACTGGTAGCCGCTCTTTTGCCGGTTTTGTATGGAGTGTATTTAGGATTATTCAGGTAAATGCACCAGTTCATTGAATCCCCGGGAAGGGGGGGAGGGAAAGAGAACACTTTCCCTGCAGGGAAAGTGTTCTTATTCTCTGCCCTATTTTACATAGTGCACATTAAGTGAACCATATTTTCTAGCCATGTGGGCAATCAAAATATCGAAAAATGAATTTGAAAATAAAAGTGTTCGTGATTCGCACACTGACAAGATCTAATTTTACTTGTTTGTCCACTGTTTGATGGCCGATTGGGCACGTCAAAACATGTAAATAGGATATCTTTTTAAGGAGAATTTGGAGGTACTTACTAGCCCGCCCTGTGGGGATAGTGAATGTGAAATGTAATATGTAAGCAGTCATTACAGTTTCAGAAAAAAAGAAATATTTTACCCCTAAATTAGTATTATGGAATTCATTGCAAAAATCCGTAGTGAATAATGAGTGGTTCAGTATACTAGAAATGAAATGAAATTTCTTGAAAAGTAAGTCCATTAAATTCATAATCTTTAGTGCCAGGAATGGCTGAGAATGCATCTCAGAGCATCAATAACCCTCTGGCTTCTGGGGGGCCGTGATCATGCAGCCCACAGACCCCCGGCCGCTAGTGCCGGGCAATTCCGGGCTCAGTGGACATTTCCATTTTTCGCACCAGTCAAATTCAGGGCTTCATCCGCCCCTGGTACATACATATGTATGTATGTATGTATGTATGTGCATCTGTTAATGTAAGTACTTGTATATATATACTTACCAGAGATGCAACATCACGCACTAACTTTACCTCAGATCAAAAACTGTATTATATGTTATTGTGTGTACGTGATGTTAATAAAATCTCTGTAATCATGATCAAAACATGAAATTTTCATCAACCCATAACCACTAAAATATCAAACATGACTTATCAAGATACACCTGTTGGCCTTGTGAAAGAGGTCATTATGCTGAATTGGAAGTTCATTGTAGCTTTATGAGCACTTGCCTTTCCATTATATCAGACTATGATCTCTTAAACAAAGTAACCAGAATTTGTAAGAACATTATATATAAATAGGCTTTAAACAGTTAATATCATATGGCACTGCTCAGCTACGTTTAGAATAACCTCAAACAATATATAAGTAGGTCGTCATTCGAAGGACCGCATTGAATATCTCACGACCTATATTTCAAAATAGCCTACAGTTGCACTTTGCGGAAACATGTCTGACCTAAGGACGGAAGCTAGCGTAGGGAAGATTTCCTGTCGCCTTGCCACGTTGGATGATAGAGAGGCCGTTCTGGACATCAACAGAAATCTCTATGCTGGATTGGATTATATGCCCTTTCTCTTCAACTCGTACGTCACTGATACTGACAGAACTTCGTTCGTCCTCGAAGTGGATGGAAAAATAGTGAGTATCAATAAATACATGTATGAGGCAGAAAGGGCCATAATCGGAGGTGGATCTGTATCCTTGGAGTGCATTACCACAACTCTATGACATTTGGCCACCGAATAGCTTGCAGAAATATAAAACATCTGACAAATTCAAGTGATCTTGATATGACCTCCAATGACCTTGAACTCTTAATTTTCATTACATCTGACATTCGGTCAAAGTTATTTGTATTCCCAATGTCTAAGATAATAAGGGGGAGTTGTTTACATTGTCATATTATTAGCAGGCAATAACTTTGACCTAATCTCAAATATGATGAAAATACGGAGTGGACGGTCATTCCAATGTCATTAGAGTTCATATCAATGTCATTTGAACTTTTCAAATGCTTTGTATCTCTGAAAGCTGTTTCATGGCCAAATTTCATAAAATTTTGGTCATGCACTCCAAAGATACAGGGCCAGATACATTTTCGCCCTTTCTGCTCAATAGTGATTCCATGTGATTGAAAGTTATATTCTGTTGTTGATTCCTTAACAATTAATGATTGGCCCTCTACCCTCTCAATCAGTAGCATGAGGGTAGGCTGATCTGAACCTCACAAGGTATTTGAAGGAAAGGAAAACTGTGGGTATGGTCCTGATCAACATTTTCCCCCTCAAAAAAAATAATTCTAATAATACTCTGGTCACATATCACTAATATAGTTAGGTCTTTTTTGTCGCTACTGGCCTGAGGTTTATAAAAGAGCCAGACACCCCCCCCCCCCCCTCCATCAATCCCATAACTCTTGTTGTTTACTTTTATTGTTGCATATGTCTTATTGCAACTCAACTGTCCCTACTACTTGTATTCATCACAGCAACTCTAAGCGCTTCAATTATTTGACTGCATATTCTTTTTTTACAAATCAATTGTTCCTAATATGACTGCATATTCTTTGTTGAAACTCAAATCTTTAAACTATTTGACCGCATATATTCCTCATTGCAGCTCAAATGTTCAAACTATTTGAATGCATATATTCTTTATTGCAACTCAAGTGTTCCTACTATTTAACTGCATATTCTTTGTTTTAACTCTAATGTTTCTGCTATTTGATTTCATATTCTTTATTTTCTATGACAATTGTGTGCGGGGATGGTAACTGTGACATGGGTACTTTAGGAGGTGAAAAGGGGAAAAGACAAAGGTAAAAAATTCTTTTGTCTTGTTAAAAGTCACAACCTTGAGGCAGTCAATCTACAACTGTGGGCAAAAGGCCCTAAGGAAACTTAAATAGGCCCCACAGGGTCAAACCACAATACACTATATCTTGACCCCCCGGGAGATGCTGAGTAGTATAATAGAATGCTCCGTCTTAAAAAGCCTGCGGGTTTAGTGGCATATGTGCGGAACACGTTAAGTTTGGTGGACACATGCTTATAATTACTCTAACAATGATTTTTAATCTGATTAATAAAATGGAATATGTACCTTTGAACTTTAGACGCGGGATCAAGGTGCCACTATTTAAATGCAGAAACCTCTATAGCACTGGCACTAACAACTACAGAGGCATCACACTCCTTAGTATATTTAGCAAAATATATGTAATGATTATATCGGAAAGATTATCACCCTGGTGGAAAGAGAATGAGGCTGTATCTTATACAAATTCCAAGGAGCGTGCTGCAAAGGTCAGTCCTATGTGCACACCTCCTTGCTTCTGCAAGAAACCGTGGCGAGCGCCTTGGAAAATCATAGTAAGGTGTTTGTATCTTACTTTGACATATCAAAGTGTAGATAAATGGGCTCCTCTCTAAATTTTATGTCATAGCGATCAGAGGGAAACTATAGCGGTTAATGTAACAGACTTATACAGATTTCCACAGTAAGGTCCGAGTGGCCGGTAGCTCCTCCCATTGGTACCCTATGTCATGTGGGATTCATCAAGATGGTGTCCTGTCATTGGTTAAGTACATTGTATTTAATGATGAACTGCTAATCAGTCTCGAAAAAGCAAAACTATGCTGCTCAATTTCCCATATTCCCAGTAGTTCAACGGGTTAAGCGGATGATTTAGCAACCGCCACAACCTACGAACATAGCACCGATATGAAAAACTGTATGGTACATGAATATGGGAAAAACTACAGATTTAAGTTTAATGCATCTAAATCCGCAGTAATGGTTTTTGGAGAGGAAAAGTAGTTAAATGTGGTTAACAAAAAAGATAAAAGTATTTATGCATGGCAGTGAAGGTGTTGGAGAAAAGGATAGTTATGACCATGTGGGTGTTAAAATAAGCATTTTTCTTGATGATACCTCACATGTAGAAGAAAAGAGAGAAAAACCCTCAATGCATCTTCTGTGATGGGGTTTAGGAAAGATGGACTTAACATGGAGACGTGCAATATCATTTATTGGAAAGTTGTAATCCCAACTGTCACCTTTGGGAATGAGGTTTGGATAATGTCTGACTCTTTCCAAACTTATGCCGGCAGAAAAATACAACGCTTCCCACATAGAGCCCCCAACACAGCTCCTATGGTTTAGGATAGTTAAAGATAACGTCTTAATAATATTTGTGTAAAGCAACTACGATCTTGCGCGTTTGTCTGTTGCGAACAATACAAACACGCGAGATCGTATTGTTGGCAATGGACACATTTTACAATGGGACCTAATGAGCAAAATCAACATTTTGCGGAGTTGAGACAAAAAATATGTGTATACATACACGTAGTAATGCTCCTAACATGTTTGCCAAGTATGGATGGAAAACTCGAATGTTTTGTCACAAAAAAAGTGGCAAAAGTGATTGCCAAACACGAGTCAGATAGACTATAACCTCTCCTTTTTGTGAGTACCAAACAGCACGACCTGATTATCAGTTTATCACTACTCTATATGTCCAAATTTACCCTGTATAAATATGACTGCTAAGAAATACTGGATAGTACATCTATGGTCATGAATTTGTTTTATTTCACGATATGTAATTTTGTTGTTTTCAATGTAAGTGATGTATATTTTATATCGTTGATATAGTCAATAAGTACTTAGACTTATTGCAACTCAATTGCGAACTTAGTACTTCCAAACTTACAATATCATTTGATTAAGACGAAATGGCTAAAATACCTTTACCAAATAAAATGGCATGAATTCTGGTCTATATCCAAAACTTGAAAAGCCTATAATTTGCAATAGACTCTTCCCCATACAGAGAGAGACCGCTATCCCTGATATTTCTGGTTGCCCCACTTTAATAATTCATGACCTATATAGCATCATCTCGACATATTCCTTTTCGGCGATATCACTGTCGGTGATTGCTACATTTTTGAACTTGAAATACATCCCATATCAATATATTGTCTTTAAACAATGAATTTGGCTGGCGAAGGTTTTTCTTTTGTTTTTGTTGTTGTTTTCATTTTGTTTTGTTTGAACTTAATGTCAATTTTCATCCTCAATAATGTTTTGTACTTCAGTTGCGTTTACTTACAATGTGCAAAGTTAATGATAGGCGAATTTTCAAAGAGTGCAACTATTCACAAATTATCTTCTTTTCGGACAATTGTTTCAGTTCACGTCGGTTTTCAAACAATGCAGGCGTTAAATGATGTGTCTCATTTCAGGCGATTTTTTCAAACATTGCATCTGTATTGTTTGTTTGTTTGTGTGATTTTGATCCGCATTTGTCCCACGGGGTCAACTCCCGAGGGAGGACCTACGGAGAGCTCCCCTACCACCCAGGCCACTCTTCACCCCTGGGCCTCGTTGCTCGTCATGTCCCCTATCCCCCCATACTTATGTCATGCACCCTGCATCAGGTCAGTCCCCTCCCCCGTCCTCCTGTCCTGTACAGATATCCTACCAAGTATCTGGTCTGCCCCCTCCCTGTCTTCCTGTCCTACACATATATTTAACCCACACAAATATGAACCCCTCAAACCCCACATATAAACTGTGTTACTTTGTTAATTCCAACAACCTTATCCACATTGTAACTCTCCACAGATCATATCCTCGCCTACTCCCTCCATGCCTCCCTTCCTCTTACTCGCTTAATACTATGATTAGTATGAACCAACAGAAACAGTGTTATACGGTGATTTAAAACATGTAAGCATACAACACACCCTTGTCTCATTTCCCTTTTTTACCCCTCTCTTTCCTTCATCATTTTCCTCACCCCTTTTCCCACCGTTCTGGCTAACACCTCCGATGGGTCCCCAACCAAACCTACTATCTCCTTGAGCTGCCTCCCTTCTTCTCTGCCCATCCAACCCCCCCCCCCCCCCCCCCCCCCCCATCTCTCTTCCCCCCATATTCGCCTTACCTTCCTCAACATTCTGTTCCTTTCTTCTCTGTATGCTGGGCACTTAAGCACCACATGCTGCTCATTTTCGTCCTCCCCCTCCTTACATTTTTGGCATTTTTGTGCTGTCCTACCTGTTCTATTTCTTAAGCCTAGCGATCCTGCTCTGATGTTGAAGACTGTTCTGCCTTCTTCTCTATCTAGTCATTCCTCAAAACTCTTTTCTTCCTTACTTCTATATTCTCTAAGGTGCTCTTATTCTCCATCCCCTCTTGCCACTTTAGCCTATCCCTCTCAGCTACTGCTACCTTTACTTCCGTTTTCCATGTCCCTTGGCCTATTCTTACCCTTGCCCCGCCTAGGCCCACTTCTTCGGCTAACTTTATTACTTTGTTTGTCCACGGCAGTCTTTTACTCTCCTATGATTTGCTTTATTTCTGGTGATTTATCAGACAATTGCGATGGTGCAGGTGTGAGCGGCAGAAGGAAAATCTTCTGGTTTTGGAAAACGGTTGAATTTCTTTTTAAAATGTAAGTGTAAAAGAAATTCGAAAATGATTGTTGTTTTCCAAAAAAACAGCGGATTTTTTTCTGCCTTTCACACCTGCACCATCTCAGGCCATGCACGTGAATTATGGTATGTTTTATTTCAGGTGAGTTTTGAGACAATGCATCTGATGGACGGTGGTGAAAGCTGCGTGGAAGAAGCGAAGAGAACCTCCGTAGAATTTCAGGGACAGGGCCTGTCCAGACAGCTTGAGCAATATGCAAAAGAGCACATGCTAAAGCAACATCGCGGCATTCATCGTTTGGTGTTCCTAACAATGCATCCGGGCTTCGTGGGAAAATTAAAACCGCGACAAAGGTTATATGGAGAACAGGTACACTGCATGCCGATTTGGACGATGGTGGAGGTGTGAACTGCAGAGAAAATAATTCTGTTGTTTTCCAGAGCAACAATGGAATTTTTTCTGCCGTTCACACCTGCACCATCGTAGATTTGGGCGAACTGTAATGAAGGTTCTAAATAATAATAAAGGCAAATTGCAGCGGACCATTTTTACGTTTCTTGCTAATGGGATTATACTCATAATAGGATGCTCTACAAACATGTACAGTAATGAGGGTTCTAAATTATGATAAAGTTCTATAAGATTTCTACTGGCCACCATGATGTGGGAATATTTTGATTATGGAGGGGATGATAGGTCCCAGTGTACTTTAAAATTCCTCGGTAGTTTTTTCGATGGGGATATCATTTATTTCACACAAAACAGAAAATCGTGCACTTAAAACAGTTTGGTCACTTCCGAAACCTTCATTTCTAACTACATTGTAATATATATGTATATATACATATATATATATATATATATATATATATATATATATATATATATATATATATATATATATATATATATATATATATATATATATATATATTATATATATATATATATATATATATATATATATATATATATATATATATATATATATATGTATATATATATATATATATATATATATATATATATATATATATATATATATATATATATACATAAATAGATATATGTATATATATATATATATATATATATATATATATATATATATATATATATATATATATATATATATATATATATATTTATATATATTCTGGGTCTTTATACTCTAATCTATTTCAGTGGTTCATGGGTCTACGTTGTACATCCAAAGCCCTACGTCAGGCAGAAAGCAAAACCAGAGAAGCATGTGCGGCCATGAATGACGTAAATATTTTGGATGGAATGGATGCTGTAAAAATCCTGGCAAGGGCAGATTGGCAAAGAATAGCGCCCTCTGGATATCTAGTGGTGGATCATCTTCCCTACATCTGCAGAAAATCCAACTTCGAGGCCCTGGTGGCAATGGAGGATATCACAGTAATGCACTCGGAATCAAACGGGCAGGATTGCTTTAGTTTTGGGAAATATTTCCCTCGGGATAACTCCATGATTTATAAGATAGATTTCTACACAAAAGGCGACACGGAAAATCTGAGTCACTTCGTCCACCATCTTCAGTACATTTTGAAAAACATCCAACGTCCTGACGAAGCGATATATTTTTGGTTGTTTCCAAGTAAAAGGGATAGTAATAGCTCGTCAAAATGGATTGAGTTTGTTGTTAAAAGTATTGGTCTGATTTTGGAGGAAGCCCCAGTCTCGAAATGGTCCATTCAAGCTCACATTGGTGAAGAATTGGACAACTAGGCCCACGTCAGAGAGACGTAGTAGCAGCAGCAGCAGCAGCAGCAGCAGTAGGAGTAGACAGTGTTTTCTATACTGCACCAGTTATATTTCTGCCACTTCTTATAAATGTAATAATGAAAAACAAAAGCTGCAAGGTCACAGGTATAGAGTCATATCCAAGCCCAGGCAGATGGGTGGCGATAGTATATAAAGCCCAGTCTGTCTGCACATCAAATGCATTATCAAATGATAATAATTCAAATACACATAACCTTAGATACATAACATAGTTAGGCTTCATTTTCCGACGTGCACGGAGATAATGATATAGATTACAGTCAAATATACGTAGGTGAGGATATGCATTTCAGACATTCAGTTTAGATGGTATTAGAGGTTTCCAATTTGTATGGAATTGACTAAAAAGTGAAGAAATTGTACCATGTTATAGGGACATTAGATTGGCATTCTGTATGCAAGAGCTAAATCCAAAAAAGAGATGGAAACTTTTCTTATTATTCATGATGATCACAATACATATATATATATATATATAAATATATATATATATATATATATATATATATATATATATATATATATATATATATATATATATATATATATATATATATATATATATATATGTATATATATATACGTATATATATATACATATATATATATATTTATATATATATATATATATATATATATATATATATATATATATATATATGTTTATTTTTTAAAGAATTATGGGTAATCCAATGTTCATTTATTTGCATATAACTTATTATAAAAATAAAACAATACAATATCCTTAAAATAAACATCATATTCCAATACTTCTCTGTTAAATGTTTGGACATATGCCCCCATATAATTTACTTACTAGACACACATTAGGGGTCTTTAAAACATATGTACTTTACATTGGTTTTCAAATTATCTTTTGATCCTTAAAAGAAAGTTTCTATGTACTCATTCCATTTCCTTTCCCATTGCTCTATCTTGTCTTTCTTTATTGCGGATATTTCTTCCGATTCTCTTTCTATTTATATTTTCCTTCCCAGATGCTCAATAGAGTATTCTCTGTTGTTTATTTTCTTTTGATATATAAGCTTTTTTCCCAACAGTGATACTAAGTTGAATAGGTTGTGTTGTTCATCATCACCCAAAATGATAATTTGCTGTTCAAGTCTAAAGTTAGAATATCTTAAAGTATGTAACCATCTAGTTATTTCTCTCCAATAATTTTGAGCTCTTTCACATTGAACAAACGCATGTATAGTATCTTCCTGACAGTAGTTCATTTTTAAATAGCATTGAGTTGGTTACAATTCTGGAGTGCTATAATTTGAACTGTTTATCAAGCAAAACATTTTACTGGTAACTCTCTTCAGTAATCTTATTGACGATTGTATATCATCATATTGAATCTGTTTATCCATTTTATTCTGCCATTTACTTTTTTTTATCTTTCAAAACATTTTTATTTTCCTGCGTGCCGGGCAATCACGGCTATGCCAAGGACATCCTACAATTTACAAATATATCAGGTTTGTGCAGTATAAGGGAATGTATATATGAGACAAGAATGTAGTATCACAGTAAAATAAAATCTTTAAATATATTGTATCTTGTTATTCTTCAAAATATCCCAGCAAGATACCCCATCTCTGTTCTAGTTTGTCCTCTCTATCACACAATGTATACTTGTATTTTTCATACCTATAAAGGTTTTTCACCTGGTTTTTGATACTATCAATTGTTGGAATAGTAATGCTTGTTCTGGCATTAAAAATTGTTTTTTTTGTTAATAATATTACAGCATTAATCAAGTGTGCTTTATGGAGTTCACCTAAAATTATAGTTCTGTTGTTAATATGGTAGTTAACAACCCCTATGTCAGAAATCCAATTTTCAACCTCTAGCCACAAGGATTTAAAATTGTCACATTCTATAAGCATATGCTCATTGGAATCCTCATGTTCATTACAAAAGTTACAAATTGGAGAGTCTTTGATTCTCATTTTAAAGAGAATGTTGTTGGTATAAATTCTTCGGTGTAAAGTTCTGAACTGGATATACCTGCCATTTACTTGCCATTGCTTGTAAGATGTTTGTACTGCATTTTTTAGTCTTTCTGTAAATTGATTGGCATCCTTTTTGTTGTGAGAATATTAAGTTGAGCATGTGGTCTGTGGCGCCTGACATTCGCAACTCCTTTTTCTGCTCCCTCAATAAATTTGGATATTCTTTTTATAATATGTAATTGAAGTCCTCCAATTTAGATGGGCATTCTAATATTTCTCTTCTGTACTTTGGTGGTTTGCCCCTCCAAAGAAAATCGGATATCATTCCTTCATAACATTCCTTCATAACCTTGGGGTTTGGTAGGGACAACAGGATGTGTGTTACCATGCATACCACCCTTTTATTACATATATTTCCCTGTTCAATGTTAATCTTCTTTTCCAATGCTTTAATATTTTTTTCATTTTTGGAAGTTTTAAATTGCAATTATTATCTGTTATTGTATATAATTGTTGTGAATTTAATTCAATTCCTAAAAGCACAAATTCAGTTGTCCATTCCAATTTGTCTATCTTAATACGCTCCTGTTGTCTCCTCTTAAACCAAGTTGTGCAACCTTCGTTTTTTCAGTATTTATTTTTAGTCCAGATACAGAGTGAAAGAATTTCAGAGTATCTAGCACTCTGTGTAATACCCTCACATCATTTTTCAGCAATAGAGTGGTGTCGTTGGCATAGTGTGATACTTTATGATCCTTTTCCCTGATCGCTATTCCTAGTACTTCTGCACAAATCACGAAAATATAAGGTGAGACAGGGTCACCCTACCTACACCCTCTTTCTTGGAATATGCTTTTGGAAAAGTACCCATTTTGTGTTATCACTGATTTAGAGTCATTTTGTAATATTTTAATCCAAGTCCCATTACTTAATGTATATAATTCTAATCTAAGGTATCGAAAGCTTTTTCAACATCTATTAGCATCAATATTCCTTGTTTATCTTGCATGTCACATTCTGTCATTATGTCGTAAATGAGTCATATGTTTTCACCAATAAATCTCTTATTTACGAAAGCTTTCTGATCTTCATGTATTATGTTCATACTATGTAGATATTATGTGTGTTTATATATATATATATATATATATATATATATATATATATATATATATATATATATATATATATATATATATATATATATATATAGACAGAGATAGATAAATAGATAGGTGCTGATGCCGCTGATGGTTAATTTGGTCAATAAAAAATGAAATAAAACTTTTAAAAATGATTGAAACCCTCACACATGGGTCTTCATCTAAGAGTACTCAGCGAGAGCTATTCAATAAATACCAACATGGCAGGGTTATTTTCTAAAAGCCTGTGCTTTGGAAAAAAGTAGCCTCAGCATTGGAGGGTTAATCTTTAGGTAGAATGATTTGGTACCAGTGCTTTTGTGAGAGACATGTCAGAATATGGGGTAGGCAAGTCTGAGAAAAGCGAGGTTACCTGTACTATGAGTAAAAACATTATCAATCTATGATTTACTGAATTCATTTCCAAATCACAACATCATAGGGCTACTTGGCATCATAAAGTGACTTGCAGTGAAACCACCAATCACACACACACACACACTGAGTATGGGGTATTTTTAAATGGACATTAAGTTTTAGATGTCATTTCTACCTTGTCGAATAATGTGCTATGCCAATAGGAACGGCTAAGACGAGGACTACGCCTTGTAACCATAGTGATTTGTGATGAATCTTTTTTTTAATTCACGGTAATAGGCTGTTGTTCATTGTCTCCATTCATGCAGGTTGTAACATCGCACATAATGCAATACATAAATAATAAAGATAAATAGATACATTACAATGGAATATCAACAACGTCGAAAACAAAGTAAACGTCAATAATCCATGATTATAGCATACATAATCCTACTTAGACATTATCTAATCAGCTGACAATCTCCAATTACGAAGAGTCTATAATCCATGATTACAGCATACATAATCCTAATTAGACATTATCTAATCAGCTGACAATCTCCACTTACGAAGAGTCTATAATCCATTATAACAGCATACACAATCCTACTTAGACATTATCTAATCAGCTGACAATCTCCACTTACGAAGAGTCTATAATCCATGATTACAGCATACATAATCCTACTTAGACATTATCTAATCAGCTGACAATCTCCAATTACGAAGAGTCTATAATCCATGATTACAGCATACATAATCCTAATTAGACATTAACTAATCAGCTGACAATCTCCACTTACGAAGAGTCTATAATCCATTATAACAGCATACACAATCCTACTTAGACATTATCTAATCAGCTGACAATCTCCAATTACGAAGAGTCTATAATCCATTATAACAGCATACACAATCCTACTTAGACATTATCTAATCAGCTGACAATCTCCACTTACTAAGAGTCTATAATCCATGATTACAGCATACATAATCCTAATTAGACATTATCTAATCAGCTGACAATCTCCACTTACGAAGAGTCTATAATCCATGATTACAGCATACATAATCCTAATTAGACATTATCTAATCAGCTGACAATCTCCATTTACGAAGAGTCTATAATCCATGATTACAGCATACATAATCCTAATTAGACATTATCTAATCAGCTGAAAATCTCCACTTACGAAGAGTCTATAATCCATGATTACAGCATACATAATCCTAATTAGACATTATCTAATCAGCTGACAATCTACACTTACGAAGAGTCTATAATCCATGATTACAGCATACATAATCCTAATTAGACATTATCTAATCAGCTGACAATCTCCACTTACGAAGGGTCTATAATCCATGATTACAGCATACATAATCCTAATTAGACATTATCTAATCAGCTGACAATCTCCATTTACGAAGAGTCTATAATCCATGATTACAGCATACATAATCCTAATTAGACATTTTCTAATCAGCTGACAATCTCCACTTACGAAGAGTCTATAATCCATGATTACAGCATACATAATCCTAATTAGACATCTAATTAGCTGACAATCTCCACACACGAAGAGTCTATAATCCATTATAACAGCATACATAATCCTAATTAGACATTATCTAATCAGCTGACAATCTCCACTTACGAAGAGTCTATAATCCATTATAACAGCATACACAATCCTACTTAGACATTATCTAATCAGCTGACAATCTCCACTTATGAAGAGTCTATAATCCATTATAACAGCATACATAATCCTAATTAGACATTATCTAATCAGCTGACAATCTCCACTTACGAAGAGTCTATAATCCATGATTACAGCATACATAATCCTAATTAGACATTATCTAATCAGCTGACAATCTCCAATTACGAAGAGTATATTCAATACAGTCAGACTTATTATGTAAGTTGTGTCTGTCTCGTCGAATGAAAATCTGCCTAGTAAATTTTCTTTAATCATCTGATTATAAAGCTTGTGTCACAACTGCCCCTATACAAGAATGCCAACTATTTCTCTGTTAAACTATGAAATATTTCGTGAGTGGCTAGAATTATTCAGATTCGGGATGAACCTAATGACTAATACTGAAATGCATCGTATTGCAAATGTCACAATTTGTTTTCTGATAAAAAAATACTTCAACAACAACGTAACAATGATTTGGATCGAATGTTTATATATGTATATCCATTGACTTATGACAATCATCAAAATACAATATATAAGGTTAATAATATATATACCTTATGCGAGGAATAAACAGTAGAGATTGAGTGGTCTCATGACGACCATAAGAAATGTAATACATACGGTTAATAATATATAATTTATACAATGAATAAACAGTAGAAAGTACATACAGTGTTCTTTTTTCTATCAATTATGAAAGTTTACAACGTAGATTGTACTACTACAAGTATGTTACCGGATTCACATCTGAGAGCGATACGCACAGTCCATTTACATGTACTTGTCTAGGTCTGACTCCAACAGTTATCATAATTAACTCAAAATGACCTTATATATATATATATATATATATATATATATATATATATATATATATATATATATATATATATATATATATATATATATATATATATTTATATATGTGTGTGTGTGTGTGTGTTTGTGTGTGTATGTATGTTTATGTAGGTATATGTATGAATATGCATATATATATATATATATATATATATATATATATATATATATATATATATATATATATATATATATATATATATATATATATATATATATATATATATGTATATATATATATATATATATATATATATATATATATATATATATATATATATATATATATATATATATATATATATATATATACATATATATATATATATATATACATATATATATATATAAATATATATATAAATATATATATATATATATATATATATATATATATATATATATATATATATATATATATATATATATATATATATATATATTAGGACTGTCATTGATATGACAAGTATCGATCGATCGAAATAATTTTTCCAATTAATCGAGAAGAAAATATTATGTAAATCGAATCGAATTAATCGAAACACATTTTTTCAGCCTTTTACGCACTTTTTAGCCAACGCTATTAAGAATTTTGAAAAGAAACTCAAGTATCTAATCAGAAAGTGTTGAGAAAACCTTCATTGTCTTTGCCTTGTGGGAATCTTATGATCCTAGCCACAAAAATAGTGTGGAACATGTGAAAATATTCTATTACTGCAGTTCTTCACAATCGAATCGAAATAATCGGAATCGAAAAATAAAATGTCAATGATCGAATCGAAAAAAAATGGATGTCAATGACAGTCCTAATATATATATATGTATATATTAAACAAAAAGGCCAATCAGCAAAATAAATCTTTCCTAAATTAATAGATATGTACTCACATATTTCATGAATATATCAATACATTCCATTTCAAAATCAAGCATCAACATTCAGCATACTCGTATATTCAAGGATTCAAGTTTCAGAACTTTGTTGTGTCTTTGCCTGTACCCTTTTTGTTCTCCGAACTTTCTTCTGCACCTAAACCGTCGTCTCCGCAAACAAGTTTATACAATTCTCTTCTGAACTTGCTGCCAGTCAGGCAATACAAATAGAAGTTTGTGGAGTAATTCATCAACCTTAGAAGGGTAATAATTGTCCAAGAAAGGTAAAGGGGGCAAGGATCTTCCTTTTGCAAACTCAGAGAAGCCAGTGGGTGTTCAATAACTGACAGTATATAAATGGTCGCGGTCGGTGCAGTTGTTACTACATATGCAATACATACGGTGAAAAGTATTGGAATAGTCTTCATGATTTCTGCTTTCCTTCTTTCGCTGATCGTGCTTGTACCATTGCTGAATAGATCTTTTCTCTGTATGAGACCTCTAATTATCAACACATTCATGATGATGATAACTAGGAGAGGAGCGTACGAGAACAGAAAGGCCATGATTATCCTGTAAATTCCTGGTATTTTAGAAAATTCGCATGATTTCAGTATCTGTCCATTGATATTGAGCTTGGCTATGTAGAGGAAAGTCCCAGGCGGGGAGATATAGAGGATATTGATCACACATATCAGTGCTATTATGATATAAGTTCTCTTATCTGAAAACCACACAGCACATTTTGCAGGACAGCAGATAGATAGGTATCTCTCTATACTCACAGTAGTTAGCAGATGGCCAGAAATTGACCCAGAGATGGTCAAAATGGCGAAATTTGATCCACATCCTAGTATGTCTATGTTGTGAAATGCACCGTGTGTAGCAACAGGCAGCATTATTCCACAACAGCCTACAATTGAATGTACAATGTCTGTAATAGCGAGAGCAGTCAGAAATTTACAGAACGGATTCTTCCTCATGGAACGTCGAAGCGTGATCATTATAGAAAGGCTATTCCCTATGATCCCTATGATGAGAATAAGCACTGACCCTATGAGTGCTACCCAAAAGGAATCTGGGCATATCCCAAACAGCAGCACTGAGGGGTAAGCAATGGATTTTGGTCCATCCGGACACATAGAGTCGCCTTGCGACGTGCCCTGCGTAGTAAAGTTCAGTCCACTTATCGGTGTTGTCTTTGTTGATTCCACAAATGCCTTTGACCATGTTAAGGAATTTCCGGTGGTGGTTGCATTTCCGGTCATGGTTGCATTTCCAATTGATAATATCGATGAACATGGTGATAGCATCTTCCTACCTGTGCAAATTTTACCAGTTTCTGTTTATATCTGAAGCATATATGATTCCGTCTAGGTGTGCAAAGTAACAAAATACACCACTACATATATCATCGGAGATCACATTCCATTCCCGGGGATACAGTAGAACTGATGTTGTCATGCATATATGAATATTCAGCCCAAGGACGTCACTCTTATATAACCTTGACGTCACTCATATATAACCTATCAGTATGTCTTGGCCGAGCATCAATGTTATCCCCCTGAAGGTGGGATTGGTTTGATGCACACGCCTGGTTAGTTCAGACATGAACCCTACCTATTTTCCCATTTCTGATACCATATGTGCAACACCGAACATCCACAATAAGATATCGTTGCATATAGCTAGGTTCACTATTATAGAACTAACGCGTGGTGTAAAGTAGCCCGTACAATGCAGGTGCTATTCGAGGAACGAATCACGTCATTGATACATTTAGGCCACCTTTTTCGTGATAATACACAATTCACACCTTCAAAAGGCTGTCATACCTGTTAATGAAAATCCACCCAACGCTAGTTGCAATAGGATCTCTCGTATGAACAAACCAATCAACAGCTCTTTAACCTATTAACTCTCAGAGCCACCAAAAACGGCCTGACAATTTTGGAAATATTTGACTTACAAAAGCATTATTTGAAAAAATATTTGAAGGAGAAATGTCGATCAGAGACTAGACAACAACCCTCCTTCAAATAATTTGTGAATTTTCGCTTTATTCGCAAGTTATTTTTCAAAAGTATAAGAGTAGCAGACGATACTTTCTGGAATACAGCCAACATTATTCTGTTTCTGGCATCTCCTTCAGTACCCATTAAAGCATGATTGTCAACAATTATCATCCTCGAGTTACTGGCAAAACTTTAAGTAGGATAAAGTGTATCTTATTGTGAGGAAGAGACTGTTTGCATGTCGCCCACACTAACACTCAGCAGCCAAAACAGGCCTGACACATTTGGAAATATATTACTTTCAGAAGCATTTTCTGAAAAACATTTGAATTAGAAATGTTTATTAAAGCCAAACTACAACTCTCCATCAAATATTTTGTGAGCTTTTGCTTTGTTCTGAGGTTATTTTC
>OZ012697.1:31392191-31461821 GCA_963942565.1 Maea johnstoni | reverse complement strand
GAAAATTTAAAAAATACTTTTTATATTCACGTCCATTTTTGGGGGGAGAGAAAATAAAACGATAGATAGATATACGTGTACAGGCAGACAGACATACATGCATACATACATATAGATAGACAGATATATAGATGTTAGATATTGATAGAAATACATACGAATAAATACATGTTTCCATTATTGATATGGTCGTTTTACTTTGTATGAATGATATTCCATGATATACACGTACGTGGTCTATATTGCGAATTTCGCAAATTATTAGGCTACCTTTACTACGAAAACGAGCCAAGCAAACAGTCATTTTCACGGCCGTTTTTTTTGAGGAGAAAAGTTAGAACTTTATTTCTCCTCTTTTTCTTCCCCCCCCCTAAGAAAAAAATGATCGTGAAAATAAAGTTTTTGTATTTTCTCTCCCCAAAATGGTCGTGAATATAAGTAGTTTTTGTATTTTCTTCCCCCCCCCCCCCCCCCCATCGTTAAAATGTAAGTTTTTATTTGCTTATTCACACTTGATGATGCATCGTACTTGTCGCATGTTTTGATATTAATAAACGATATATAGATATAACTTATAGACATTTCAAAATCAAAAGTATCTTTACATTATTTATGAATGATTGTATTTTTTTATTAATTCGTAAATAATTATGAGATCTAATTAATATTCAGAAACCATTTATTTTATTATATTTAAACAATTATCCATAAATAAATGATTAATATTTATGCACGTGTATATATTAATTAAACATATATTAACATACATAGGTTATTTATAAATATTGATAAATTATATGTAAATATTTATAAATCACGGGCCTGCCCTGATGGTCGTGTGGTCAAGTGCCCGTGTAGGTGCGTGAGATTACCCCACGTTGCCATGCAACAAGGGTCCAAAAACGTCATTCGTAAATTTACGATGAACTCTGAGGTCCTCGTAAATTTTACGCGATTTTCGTAAATATTTACGAACGGCCCAGCTTTGAGAAACAGAAAAATCGTAAATTACGATTTTCAACAATAAAAATCGTAATTTACGATACGAGAAACTGGCCCCTGGGTACCCTATTTTTTTATATTTCTCCCAGAGAGTTTTATTTTTCATATCAAAATACCTGTATTATTACTTTCCGAGTCATAGTTTATAGTTTTCCAACTTTACAATTTATGATTTGCTGATTTTTCGTTTGATTGGCGATGTCCGCCGCGTGCAGCGTCTGCTACTCGGCGTTTTGGCGGGAAATTCTGCAGCGCCCTCTATTGACAGTGAACGTAACTAAAATACGTCAGGTTTTGCTTGAAGTATGAAATGAAATCATCTGAAGCTACGCCTTTGCGTGCGTCAATTCTAATGCGGTTTGGATTTTTAGAACCGCCACAAGTTCCTCTACATGCTTCTCAATTGGCTTTCGAATCTTTTAAGAAATGAAGATTTTGCGCCAGGTTGAAATTATAATTTTTATGACAATTTTTTTCCCTGAATTTATACTATCTTTTGCTCAGTATGAAATGAAATCATCTGACCCTACGCCTTTCCGTGGGTCAATTCTAATGTGGTTTGGATTGTTAGAACCGCCACAAGTTCCTCTATATGCTTCGCAATTGGCTTTCGAATCTGTTAAGAAATGAAGATTTTGCGACAGGTTAAATTGTTGTAATTTTTTGTCATTTTTTTTCGCTGAATCTATGCTATCTTTTGGTCAGTATGATACCTTTTACTTTTCTTCATTTTCTCTTCCTACTTATTTCTGTTTCATTCTTCAATGCGCTCTCTTATTATATTTGTTTTTTTCTTTGTGCATCATTTAAAAAAAATTTTTCAACGTGTGCCTCCGACTCCTATATTGTACATTTTATACCTGCACCCTGCATTCTTTCTTTGTTTGTGCATCCTATATTCTCATGCATTTATTCTCTATTCTTTTTGTTTTCTGTGCATCCTTTCTGTGTTTATTCCTTATTGCATTTTCTTTAATTTATAGATTTTCATTCTTTCATTTTGTGTGCATCTTCAAATCATCTTTTTTAAATTCTCTGTACATATCCATTGTCTTTCTTGGTCTTTTTTTTTTTTGCACTATATATCTTCAATAACGTCTTTATCTCCAGTATTGTATTCATTTTCAGTGTCCCAGGGTATACTTCAATAACAAAAAAAATATTCACATGTTTTTGATTTAAAAGGTCAAGGGGGTATTTCTACTTGGTTTTAAGAGAATATTTTAGTTGATACAGATTTCTCTTTTTCCCTGATTTCCCCTTCTCAGCACGATTTGATTTATAGTTTTATTGCTTAATTTTCTCATTTATATCAGTTTTGTCTGTTTTCTTCCTTTTTTTTGCATTCTCACATGAATTAAACTAATATGTCGTAAATGTTGACTCTCTTATTTCACTAATTATCACTTATTTGAAATTACAATCAAAATCCGTGCGTAACAGGGCGGGCGGCTAGTATCAATGAAAACAACAATTTGCTGACCCTATCAAATCCCTGCATATAATCTAATTTCATCAAAAATGCCATGTTGCGCTAGCGCCTGCCGCCTGTAGCAACATTGTTGTCGATTTGCAATTTACACGTGCAGTGATGACGTGACAACCAATGACGTCAGCCAACAAGCAAAACGAACGTGGCGTCACCAATGACAATGGTGGCCATAACGCTGTTCAGTGGATAAGATGATTGGCAACTGTTAAGTCAGCCAATCACGGCTTACAATCTTCACGTGAGGTATGATAATTTTAAATGGAACAGCCCCAAGTATATTTCGAGCAATGACTGGTCGATTGGTTCATTTTCCTGGCAATGGGAAACAATTTATTTGCGAGAGTTGCACCAAAGACCATGTGCATGTCCTTCGATCAGTTTATTATAGAATATCATTTTTGTACAAAAAGTAAAACAAGCTCATCAATAATAGAGAAACATATTCTGAACTCGGGGAGTGGGTATTCAGAATAGGGAGGGCAAACATTTCCTACAAGCTGATCCAATTAAGGTGACAGTTACTTGATTTATTGGCTCCCGGATCTGCAGAACAAAGTGGAATAGACCCGACGGGTAAATAAATGTAAACCCCCCACTTTATTTTGTGCTCTGCCGCCGAGCCGTTATTAGGTAGACCAAACCTACAATTAATTTACCATGAATGGTTATAAAACTACAAAACTACAAGAGTATAAATACCAGAACATTACAACATTACAATAGCTATATGCAACACAGTGTTGTTTAAATGCATCATGTTTGATTCAAAAATATGATTTAAGTATGCATTTTAGTACTAACTAAACAATTACTTTTTTTTTTACCTCCCTCCCCCGACTGTTTGCTTACTTAGATTTCTGTGTGTTAAAAAAAAGAAAAAAATCAACTTTATTTTTAATTGCCTCCCCTGTAAGTTGGTCTGGTGAAGGAACCGAGAACCAATAAATCATTTAATCGTCGCCTAAAGAAATGTTGAGTGGGAGGGGGGGGGGGGGGGGGGGGGGGGCACTGAAAGCAATTCAGAGTTCAGGGGAGGGAGGGGCGGGTTCTGATTCATCAGAATTGGAGGGGGGGGGGGGGCAAAATTTCCCCGCTCACCCCCCACACACTCCCCCTTTTGACATGGATTCATTCATTCCTACTATATTGCGTGAATGAAAACCTGTGTTTGGTAATTGGTGGAGGGAGGGGGGGGGGGGGGGGGGGGGGAGGTGGTATTCAGAATCGGGTGGGCAAATTTCCTATAAGCTGATCCATTTTAAAAAGTGGAAAACACTTCAGAATTCATGGGTAGTAGGGGAATCTTAATACCCCTCCTGGGTATTCTGAACTCTGGGGAATGGGGGTTGTTAAAGAAAAAAAATACAGTTCAGAATTGGAGTTATGGGGGTATTCAGAATTTAGGGGATAAGGGAGAAAATGTCCTACGAGTTGACCCATTTAAAGATGTGGGAGGGGGGGGGGGTATAATGCCAATTTAGAATTCAGGGGGAGGGGTGCGTGTCCTGAGTATTCCTAACTTGGGGAAGTAGGAGTTGTTTAAAAAGAAAAAAAAACTAGAGTTCAGAATTGGGGTTAGGAATGGGCAAAATTTCCACCAAGCTGAGGGGGGGGGGGGTGTGCAGAAAACAATTCAGAATTTGGCAGAAGGGGTTGGGGGTGAAAGATTGCCAATTCAAAGTTAGGGGGAGGGTGGATTCCTGCACATTCAGAACTCTTGGGAGTAAGGGTCATTAAGAAAAAAAAGAGTTCAGAATTGGGGATATTCTGGGGTAAGGGGGTACAGCTGAAATAATATCAATTCAGAATGGGGGGGGGTGGGGGGAGGCGGCGGCGGGGGAGTCCTGGGTATTCACAAATCTAAGGAGCAGGGGGCAATTTAAAAAATTGAGTTGGGGGAGGGTGTCAATATTGCAGCACTCAAGTTTTGATAATTTGTATTTGTCTTCTTTCCCTTTTTCCACATTTGCTGTTTATATTATCGGAATTTCATTATTTAACTTTGTTTCTCAATTTCCTGCATTTTCTCTTTTTTCAATAAGGCCTAAACAAAAAATATGTTCGTTTCCTATTACATGCTCGACAAAATAGGGTAGGTAGGTAGGGAATTTATTTTATTTTATCATATATGTTTTCTCTCCTCCATGATACATAAGTTGTAAATGTGAAGCAAAATGGCAGCATCTAGAGAAGGGGGGTATCTAGATCAATTTAAATCCACTCAACTGGTATTATATGCTGATATTTGATATTTTCTTATTTCTTTTTTCAATTTCCTTTGTATGCCGTGCATGGAATATGAAGCAGTTATAAATATTACCTTTCTTTTTTTTAAAAAAGACAATATTTTGAGCATTTAAAAGTTTAGGGTAGGGTAGGGGCCAAATAAATAGGGTAGGTAGGGTAATAGGAAACGAACACCTTTTTTTTAGGCCTAATTGTCTTCTTTACATCCTCCTATCCTTTTTTCTGCATTTGCTGTTCATATCATCTGATTTTCATCATTTCACTTTTTTGTTCCCTCAATTATTCTTAGCATTTTTTCTTCTTTTTTATCAATGCTCCCTCCTGTACTGGAAGTCTTTTCATATTCAGTAGTTCTTTTTTCAATACATCATCAAATGCATCATTAAAAAAAATAACTACTTTCGACGTGTGCCTCCCACTCCTATATTGTACATTATATACCTACATCCTGTATTCTTTCTTTCTGTTTGTGCATCCTATATTTTCCTTCATTCTTTATTCTTTTTGTTTTCTGTGCATTTCGGTGTTTATTCATAATTGCATTTTCTTTAATTACGGTTTGTCATTCTCTCACTTTTTGTGCATCTTCAAATAATCTTTTTAAAATTCTCTGAACATATTTATTCTTTCTTTGTTTTTTTAAATAACTTCTTTATCTCCAGTATTGTATTCATTATCAGTGTCCCAGGGTACACTTCAATTTAAAATTTCTTTTTGGTTATAAAAGAATTTTAATATTTTTAGTTGATACAGATTTCTCTTTTTCCCTGATTTCCCCCTCTAAGCATAATTTATTTTTGTTTTATAGTTTTATTGCTTATTTAATCACAATCTAAATCTCTCTCTAGGACATACTGAAGCCCCCTATGCTCAGTCCCAAACCCTAAAACGACATAAGAAGTCCTGTGGTGTTTAATGATTTGGGGGGGGGGGGGGGGGGGGGGGGGTGGAAAATTAATTATGGTTTAGGTTCATCTCTCTCTCTCTCTCTAATTAACAAAAAAGGTTCCTCCACATATTTCTTTTTTACTTACTAATAAAGTTTATTATTTTGTTCTGGACATTTCTCTTTATTTCTTTTTATTGCATTCCCTCAATATTCTTTGTGAATTCTTTCTATTTTTCATTCTATTTTCTCGCTCATATTTCTCCTTATATATATTTCAGATTTGATTGAGAGCCAATTCCTTCTTATTAGTTGCAATTCTTTCCCTTTTATCTCCCATTTTCTTTTTTTCCTTTTGCTCAACCTCCTGTATTGTATTTACTGTCATCCTTACCTTCTCTCTCACCCTTTCTCTCTCAAACACATCTGGTCTTTATTGTTTTTACCATTTGACTATGAGCTTTTTCTCCCATTGTACTGTATATCCATTTGGCATACTTGAGTATTTTGTTTTATTTGTGTCCTGCATTTTTGTCATTTAGTTTATTTTTGTCTGTTTCCTTTTTTTGCATTTTCATCTGAATTAAACATATATCCTTGACTCTTCTTCCATTAACTATCACTTATTTGGAATTACAATCCAAACCCGTGCATCGCACGGGGAGATTGCTAGTATACCAGAAAAGTTTTGAGGTGCCAACAATGTGGTCCCGCGCGCGTAAACGGAAGTACCTTTTTGGTACATCCGGTGACGCATGCGTGATTTTCAGGGAAGTCTGGGAAATGAACATCACCTTTTGCTTTAAGAGCACATTTTGCCGCCAGATCCTGTCATGATTTGAACATTGCTTTGTCTGACACGTAATAAATGTGGACTGTCTCCGTTAAATTGTATCAACATAGCGTTTGTTTGATGATCAGTCACCACGCGCAACTGTGAAACAAAGTAACAAGTACGCAACGTACATGAATACCGGGGAAAGGCAAGGGGGAAAGCTATATGTTCACTGTAACAGTAACTTGCCTTTCCATGCGCCGATTGTAATGTGGTTTGTATCGTTAAAACTGCCACTATTTATTCTACTTGGCCCGAGATTCTCTTTCATATCTGTTGAGAAATGAAGATTTTGCGACAAGTTGAAATCGTAGTAATTTTTATTGCATTTTTTTTCACTCGATCTATGCTATCTTTTGCTCAGTATGAAATGAAATCATCCGAAACTACGCCTTTCCGTGGGTCAATTTTAATGCGGTTAATATCGTTAGAACCGCCACAAGTTCTCCTACATGCTTTGCAGTTTGCTCCAAAATCTGTTGAGAAATGAAGATTTTGCGAAAGGTTGAAATTGTTGTAATTTTTATGCCAATTCTTTTCGCTGAATCTAACATCTTTTGCTTAGTACTAAATGAAATCATCCGAACCCCCGCCTTTCCGTGGGTCAATTTTAATGCAGTTTAAATCGTTAGAACCGCCACAAGTTCTTCTACATGCTTCTCAAAAAATAATGATAGAAATAACATCTTAACCTTCCTTCATGAGTAAATACTGGTTCTGCTCCTTTCGAATGTACATAATGTATCCATAAATTACTTAACTATCTAACCTTATATATATAAAACTTTTTTTTTCCTTTCTTTTTAATTTTGTGTTTATAATTGTGATGTGTTCTTTTCTGTTCCTCTGTATTAGTTATGTCAACGACCTCGTTTCTTTGTTGTTTCGTTTCTTCTTTTATTTTTTACTTAATGGCTGTTCTGTACTTCAGTTATTTAAGTCGTCTATGTTATTTAATTTAGTTAACATATTTGCTCGGCTGAATAAGCTATTTGTTTCATGTGTTGTTACATATATTTTTTTTTTGTATGACTTTGTAAAAAACTTTTTTTTCGTCAATAAACATACAATACAATTTCCGAGCGAAGTCCTGAGCTCGGAATTACATTGCCGCATCTGCTATAGTCGCCGCCATTTTAAAATGGCGGCGAACGCGCGATCTCGTGAGATCTCTCAGCAAGCGCACCTAGCGACTGTGCGTGAATATTGAATAGAGGTCGCCGCTAGACCATTTGTGCCGTAATGTAACGATTGATTCCTTTAAAATGCATAAATTGTATCAAAAAACCGTTTTGACCGCATAACCAGGCAACAAATAGCGCTCTCTATTGGCGGACTATGGCACAAAAATGACGTCATCGAATCCAACCAAATGACGATTGGCGACATCTACGGGAAAATATCGACACTAGCACCAGTTCTGCTGATACACTGCAAAAATGAATTACTGGTCTTTGCGTGGACCAATTTCAATGCGGTTTGCGTTGTTAGAACCGTCACAATTAATTCTACTTGTCTCTTAATTCAAGTTGAAATTTGTTGCGAAATGACGATTTTGCAATAGGTTGAAATCGGTGTAATTTCATGCCATATTTTCGGTCAATCGCTACTCCTACTGTGTGGTGTTTGGACAAATATAAAGCTTATCATGGAGCTTCCGATATGTTTTCGCGAAGAGCAAGTAAAGAATGACGTCACGGATGTCAAATTCGTAACTTTTTAACTGCATCTGAAGGGGAATGCCAGCGGGGGATCTTGGATTTCACAGGAGGGGTGTGTGCAATTTGGACCTTTCATTTGACGTAATCCCAGACCATATAAAGGATTGCTCCTTAAACGGAGGAGCTGGTCTACTTCAATTGGCAATATCTCTGGATCCAAGTGGGCTACAGAGTTAAAATTCATATTTTTGGAAAGCTGGAATTTTCTGTCAGCTTTTTAGCTTAATATTGATCTCATTGTAAAATTTGCCCATTGCCAACAATGACGATATCGCGTGTTTCTTCTGTTGGCAATTGTTGGCAATGGGCAAATTTTACCATTTACTAATGAGCAAAATCAACATTTTGCGGACTTGAGACAAAAAGTATGTTTTTACATACTAGTACTCAAAGAGGTTTGCCAAGTTTGGAAGGCAAAAAACGAACTTTTTGTGGGAAAAAAGAGGAAAAAGCGGTTGTCCAACTCAAGTCAGACAGACTATAGGGGGATACTCCGGGTGTACCCTCCCCCCCGGATCCACCTATAAATGCAGAAATATCATCGAGCTGCGCAAGCATTTAAAGCTTTGAAATTATGAAAATCATGAAATCCGAATCTATGCGCACTCTTCCTTGCCATGCCAATATCATACAAAGAAAAGTAAAAGTATTTAATAAAGCTGCCGCTCGGCCTTTGCGCTTTTGGGAAGCGCGAATTATAGCTCGCGTAGTGAGTCGGCCGTCAGGCCGGCTCAGCGTAGCGAGCATTTACGGTATATATATAGTGTAATGCCTAATGGCAGGATACACACTATGGCAGGATTTTTGGTGTTGACGTCTGTCTGTTCGTCTCTCGTCGGGCTCGCTCGCTCGACCCTGCTCGGTCGATTACCTCGGAAAAATGAGAATAACTTTTTGCTTTAAGAGCACATTTTGCCGCCAGATCGTTTCATGTTTTAAATATTTCTTAATCAAATAATAAATTTGGGTTGTTTCCTTTAAATTGTGTCAAAATAGCGTTTTGGTCGTGCAACACACGCCGAACTATGCAACAACTGAAACATACATGCTCACGTGCGACAAATGCTGACGTATTGAAATGACGTCATGTTACGATGGAATTCCGCGTATTCCAAAGTCGTAACTTCGATGTTCACGTTAAAAATGACTTTACTCATCATTCCGTGAATCGATTTCAATGCAGTTTAAATCGCTACAACCGCCACAAATAATTCTACAGGTCTCTTAATTCTAGTTGAAATCCGTCGTGAAATGACGATTTTGCAACAGGTTGAAGTCGCAGTAATTGTTATGCCATATTTTCGGTCAATCGCTACGCATACTGTGTGTGGTTATTGCACAAATATGAAGCTCATATAAAGGGGCTTCCAATATGTTTTAGCGAAGTTCAAGTAAAGAATGACGTCACGGATAACAATAACAAACACTTTGTGACTGCATTTGAAGGAAGCTGCAGAAATATCATCGAGCTGCGCGAGCATTTAAAGCTTTGCTTTCTCATCATATTACATACAATTTGCTTTCAAATCTGTTGAGAAATCATGACAGGAAATGGTCACATAGAACTTTTTAAAGTCACTAGTTACAACGTTCAACCCTCAAGAGCACGCTAAAGCTCCTATATTGAGCTGCACGCCGAAGTATCATATACTTCCTAACCTAAATATACAACTTTTTTGTAGTCATTTCCATTAAAACCACTTTTATACTCAATTTTCTGCTGCAAGTGGAAATCTGTATGGCTGTATAATCTTGGCTGGGGACTCCACAAGTGTAGTCTCCAGGACGGTAGGCAGTGTCACCAATGGGATATATTCAATGACGTCACTTTTCAAAATATTCCGCGAAATAGTCCCGACGTAGTGGCAGAGATACTATGCGTAGCGGGATCTCTGGGTAGGAGAATGACACGGACCCAGAAAGTTGTCACCGTCCAACAATCATCCCTCGTGCGACTGACTTCCGCTCTGGGAGGTATTCTAAATAGGTTAAGTAACGACCGATTTCATTGGTCGACAATGACGTAATGCACAATACAAAAAACAAGAACGCCTCCCATTGGATGAAATGTATGAATGAACGTGCGTGAATGAAAGTGGATTGTTGCGGGTGCTCCACGCCGTGGCCGCTACTATATCAACGTTAAAACTGAATTTCTCTCCCGTCCGTGGGTCAATTCTAATGCAGTTTAGATCGTTAGAATCGCCAGAATTCATTCTACTGGCCATCGAATCATCTTTAAAATCGGCTCGCTTCCTGGCCATGCCACGCCGTGGCCGCTACTATAAGTCTATATCCATGTCAAAACTGAATTTCTCGCCTGTCCGTGGGCGTGGGTCGATTTTAATGCGGTTTAGATAGTTAGAACCGCCAGAATTCATCTACTGGCCATTGAATTCCCTTTAAAATCTGTTGCCAAATGTATATTTTGCGACAGTTAGAAATCCTAACAATGTTTATGCCATTAATTATTCTGTCAATCAATGCTGTGTTTTGGTCAGAAGTAAAAAAACAACAACATCCAAAGCTTCGCTCGCTTTCTGGCCATGCCAGCATCATATTAGTCAACAGATAATCTTTAATATCTCTTCTCGTCTTTATAATCTTCTACATTTGTTTTACAATCTGAATGATAAAAAAATACTGGCATTGGCATTTTCATAATGGGTGCAGTATGTCATTAGTTAAAATGATAACTACCTCGTCAATACCTTAGATGAAGAAAAGAATGGATAGCGAAAGAACTAATTACTATATGCGCTATGGTGAAGGGCTGGACATGCAGGGGTCTCTGATCTGGTATCAGCGTGAGGTCACGAGGGAACAATGACCAATCAGGGCTCTCGTATAATTTACATTACAGAAAAATCTGACCGCCAGCATGCACAGAGCACGACTTTTGGGCTATTCGTTGAGGCTAGCCTGTCCAGGTTAACTGGTTGGTTTCATGTCCACTTATTTTTATTTTTCCGATAATAACTCATTGATGATCACAGTAGCCACAATTCTGGAGGAAATCCTAAGCATAATTGGCATAACGTGAATGTAAGTTTCTTTCAGACAAGCGAATCCAATAAATGGTGCAATTTGAGAAAATATCATGTAGAATCAAATGTAGTATCTGTCCTCTAGACATATGTGATCTGCAGTACTGGGAAAATTAAATACTAGTGTTATCTATCTTGAATTTAAAAACACGAAAACACACACATTTTTATACATCATGCTCATTGAAATTGTTTTAAAAGACAAACATATTCGGTCCTGTGTCAATCCCCAAATTAGATAAAACAGTTATGATATTGATTTTATATATACCTTTCGTCATGAAACTATTACAAACATAATTAAAATGCGGCCAAATCAGCACAATAATGAGACATGAGACATGAAACTTAAATCCTTTTACCACTTTCCCCGAGATGACCCCGATCTTAAAACAGGAGGCGCTTTCATAAAAACGGATTTGGGTATATGATTGGAAGATTGCGCACGCTAAGATATAAGGACTAATGGAATTGCACGTCTTGAAATCGGTTCGTGCATCAAAACGCTTTTGATTGTTATCACGTAATTCACGCGACACTGCCATTGGACAACCGTTTCACCATTGTTTTAAGAAGTCAAAAGTCACGTGACGTCGCCTAGCAACAGTACCCACGTTGTATTAGTTGGCGCGTGTACTACAATCGAGAATATATCCTTTGTACTCTGCGGCTATATTTCTGCGACGACTATAATTTGCGACGACTAAAATTTGCGGCTATTGCAGCAGTGCTTCAACTAGCGATGTCTTGTGTATTGGTTCCGTTTCGGGCGCTCCTCCGGGCCTTCAGAAAAAAGAGCAAGGCGAAAGTTGCTCCCGGCGCCGCTGATGGCGAGACAGAGCCACGGCGCGTAAGTAACGTCACTACACTTCTAGTAGCCTGGTTGTTGGATGTGGAATTTCATTTATCGTCACTATTCCTGCCGTTTTGCCATATTGAAACCACCCAATATGTATGTATAGTATATTGTCGATTAGTAAACGTGCATTTATTTAATCGCTGAAAAGCATGAGAAAATGAACAAAGCTATAGGGATGAGCCATGTAATAATAATGTAGGGGCCTGTTTCTCGTATCGTAAAGTACGAATCGTTCGTAATTTACGATTCGTAAATTTAGGAACGTTTTTACGAAGATCAGTTATTGCGTTTCTGGAAGCTCTTCATAAATGAAATCGAAATTTCGTAATTGATGACGTCATTTACGATAAAATATTGTTGTGACGTCCTTTTGTTGCGCAAATAGTCTTATTGTTGCGTACATAGTCATAATGTTGCGTATGCCACTCACTATGGGAGTGGCATCAGTGACATGAACGTCAGGGATGGATGGTGCATTTATCCCGCCGTAGCGTACTATTGAAGGATACAGCGATTACCTTTCCGCCCTGCGTACAAAGGCAACAAAATATTCCATAATAATACATGGACATACTACCATATGTGTGCGTGAAAAGGGTAGATAAATTGCGTTTTTATGCAGTATTGTTCGTCGTTCAAATTAACTGCTTAAATGGTTAACGGTTTTTAATTATCGGGGAAAACCGAGGAAGTATAATTATTACTTTTTCTTGGAGGGGCTGTATTAGACAACCATTATGCAACAATAAACTCAGATCTAACATTAGCCCCCCCCCCCTTTGTTCCTCTTTCTGGAATAGCCTAAGCAGAATTAGGGGTGTCCGAATATCTTAGTGGCGGAGCACAGTCAATGTAGGCATGTATGTATCAATATTGTATCATGGTTGCACTACTATATTAGCCCTTAGAGCAATAGTTAAGACCATGACAAATCAATAGACATTTTTTTCTAAATTAAGTTTACTAGGGCTTTAAAAAAAATCCCAGGTTAGATAGTGCTTTTTGGCTTGTCTGCGATGGACCAAGTGTAAAAGAGCATTTATTTTCATAACCTTTTTTTTTTTTTTGGGGGGGGGGGGGGGGGGAGGGGGGAGAGAAATTAAATAAAGCACTTCTATTTTTACGACCGTTTTAAGGGGAGGGAACATTTGAAAAATATATATTTATATTCACGACTGTTGTTTTGGGAGAGAAAATAAAGAATTTTTTATTTTCACTACCGTTTTTTGGGCGAGAAAATAAAGAACTTTTTTTTTCACGACTTTTGGGGTGGAGAGGAAATTAAAAAAATACTTTTTATATTCACGTCCATTTTTGGGGGGAGAGAAAATAAAACGATAGATAGATATACGTGTACAGACAGACAGATAGATAGATAGATACATACATACATACATACATATATATATGCATACATACTTACATACATACATGCATACATACATACAGATAGACAGATAGATAGATGTTAGATATTGATAGATATACATACGAATAAATACATGTTTCCATTATTGATATGGTCGTTTTACTTTGTATAAATGATATTCCATGATATACACGTACGTGGTCTATATTGCGAATTTCGCAAATTATTAGGCTACCTTTACTACGAAAACGAGTCAAGCAAACAGCCATTTTCACGGCCGTTTTTTTTGAGGAGAAAAGTTAGAACTTTATTTCTCCTCTTTTTCTCCCCCCCCCCCCCCAAGAAAAAAATGATCGTGAAAATAAAGTTTTTGTATTTTCTCTCCCCAAAATGGTCGTGAATATAAGTAGTTTTTGTATTTTCTTCCCCCCCCCCCGTCGTTAAAATATAAGATTTTATTTGCTCATTAACACTTAATGATGCATCGTACTTGTCGCATGTTTTGATATTAATAAACGATATATAGATATAACTTATAGACATTTCAAAATCAAAAGTATCTATACATTATTTATGAATGATTGTATTTTTTTTATTGATTCGTAAATAATTATGAGATCTAATAAATATTCAGAAACCATTTATTTTATTATATTTAAACAATTATCCATAAATAAATGATTAATATTTATGCACGTGTATATATTAATTAAACATATATTAACATACACAGGTTATTTATAAATACTGATAAATTATATGTAAATATTTATAAATCACGGGCCTGCCCTGATGGTCGTGTGGTCAAGTGCCATTCTCCTACCCAGAGATCCCGCTACGCATACTAGTCGTGTAGCAATCCAACCGGAAGACGGTATCGTCGCCCTGGCAGAGTGGTCAAGTGCCCGTGTAGGTGCGTGAGATTAACCCACGTTGCCATGCAACAAGGGTCCAAAAACGTCATTCGTAAATTTACGAGGACCTCTGAGGTCCTCGTAAATTTTACGCGATTTTCGTAAATATTTACGAACGGCTCAGCTTCGAGAAACAGAAAAATCGTAAATTACGATTTTCAACAATGAAAATCGTAATTTACGATACGAGAAACTGGCCCCTGGTTGTTGGATGTATAATTTCATTTATCGTCACTATTCCTACCTTTTTGCCATGTTGAAACCACGCAGTATGTATGTATAGTATATTGACGATTAGTAGCTTAGAAAAACTTACACATATTTAATCGCTGAAAATCATAAGAAAAGGAACAGAACTGTAGAAATAAGGCAAGTAATAATAATATTGGGAACCGGGGAACCCAAGCGAAACCACCGAGTTACACCAAGTCACTGGTACTGTGCAGGATTTTGGTCATAGGCACTTGTGAGAGACAACGAGTAGTCAGTGGCAACACCTTAGACCACCCAGCAATCAGGGCCTGACCAGTATACTGTCTATGAATATCTTGTGTTGTTTTATTCATCTAAGAACTGAGCTAGAACAGAAATTTTGAACAGAAAAATCTAGAATAACAAAGGTAAGAATAAAATGGATTATTAAGCCTTTGGTAGATGCGGTTTGGGGATCGGTGGCCCGACAGATGTTTAAAAAGTGAATACATTTACTTATGTTTGAGTTGTGGTTCTATTACGTTGAAACAAACTTCAAGGAGTGAAATGAATTCATTTCAATAAAAATTCATGAATTCTAATTATGTACCAATAAGCAAGTGAATCAAGTTTGCGATCACTCCATTTTACTATTAACTACCTATTTACCCTTCTGTTCAATAGAAGATTATCGAGGGCAAAACTGGTTTACCTATGGCATGCAATACATGCAAATATCCACGCCTTTTCCGTATCCACCTTTTCTCGAATGGAAATTCGACTGATTATAAATAAACAAAATCTTATTTTCCGTAGAAGGACATTTATTCTTTGTTAAATGAAAACCGATTTTACTCTAACGGGAAATTAATTCCGCTTACGAAATAATCATTTACCGTTTACGAAGTACCAAAAGAGCACCTTTGAAATCAGTGAGGTCGCAATATGACTGCAATACAATTTCATAGTGTTTTATGACATTTACCCCTTTCAATGCTGCAGCAACTGCTGTAAAAGACATACGACTACTAGAATGTTTGAATGCCATCCAAACCCTGGCATTTTTTCATTGGAAAACTCTTCCTCAGTACTTTCGGATGTGTACCAATTAGCCAGGGTTTCAGTCATTTTCAGCTTTGTTCACATTATTTTGTTTTGTCCAAATTAGCCATCAGCATCAAAAGGGCTAGGAGTCCGTTTTGTCTCTAAAACTACTCTATTGCATTTGTAGCATTCTGATTCACCAGTTTTCTTTAAAAAATCCAAACCACAATATTGTTTCACACATTCATTCAATATGACACGTACTTTACCAAAAGATACAGTACAGACATTTAATTCCTGCACCAGTCGACCGGACATCTGCCAGTGCCTCGTTTCACAAACACCCATGGATAACATGTCAAAAAATAAACCAAGCAAACCAATGACACACGTAGCTTGCGAATCATCAAAGCTAGCTAGCGAATCATTCAACTGATATGTGCTTTAATGCACAGACAAGTCTGTGACGCAACTCGGTAAATCAAAGTATATCGATCATCTTAATAGCATCGCCCCTGACCAAAAAGGGAATTCGGCTTGCGTCCATAGCAAATGAAGTGACTTCAAATTAATTGCAGTTTTTTAAAGACTTTCTCAAAGAATATATTCAAAATTGAACGATAGCCTTGCGACACCAGTATAATAAGCATAACCTTCACGACTAAAATGCATGACAGTTTTGAATGTGTCCAAAAGTGTTGTAAACTCTACACAAAAAAACTATAATGCAATGTAGGCTATTAAGCTATCGACCATTTGATATCCTGGGGTTATGTACATTTTTGGAAAAATAACATATTTCCGAAAATTGGCAAAATAAAATTCTGTCATGGAATATCCTCATTCCAATTGTCGGGAAATGGCTGGAAAAAACATCTCAGGGTGTCTAGACTCCTAATGCTTCAGGGTGGCCTTCAAACCATCAACCGCTAAAAACTTCACATTTCGCACTCACATAACACACATCCCAAAAACGTTCTTCTCGCGTAAAAATGGACCCAATTAGAAAATTAAAAACTTTTGATAATTGTTTGAAGATTGCATTACTCCTGAAATTCGCCCTGCTAAGCAACATGTTAAGACAAAATAAAAAAACAACGCTGCACATATTCTTTGAAAAATGCATTCCATGCTGAGATGAAATTATAAAGATAATCCATAAAATACGAAAAAGGTAAATATAACTAGAATACTTGAAAGACAAATGAAAAATGAATTGCAGAAAAAAGTGTGTACTTTCGGAGAATGCATTTAAAAGGTAGTACAACATAAGAAAGTACAATCATCAAAAACTTAATATTTACTGTTTTTGCCTCACCTCGGAAAATTTTAATAATAATAAATAATCTGCATCAAAAAGTTGATGAAAAAATAAATCCATCTCTGAAAATTTAAAAAGTGACCCCCTATGTGTACCATTGAATCTGGCCAGTGGTGTTGCATGTTCCGAATGGACTATTGAGCGCAAACGGGTAAAAAAAATGATTGTGTATTTGCTCAAATCTTTGGTTTAAGGTATTGCACTCATATTGTAAGTTGATCAATTGAAACGAATTTTCAACTTACAAAGAAATATTGATCAGTTGCAACTACTTGCCCAATGATTTGCTTATCGTGATTCCATTTAATAGCACTAACTCCTTGAAATATTTTGTTTATCCATGTTTCATGCAATGTGAGTATCATAGATCAACGGTACTTGACAAGCATGCACCAGCAAGAGTGAAAATGGTAACAATTCGACCGAAACAACCATGGTTCTCAGATGATTTGTATGGTGCAAAACGTGAAAAGAGGAAATGGGAAAGGAAGTGGAGAGACACCAACCTCACTGTCCACTATGACCTGTTTAAAACTGCGAGGACCAAATTTAAAAACATGTTATTACAAGCTAAGAAGGACTACTACAACAATCTGATAGCTGAGTCCTCCACTGATTCAAAAAACATCAGTAACATTGTCAAAGACATATTACATCAAAGGAGTGAGATGAAACTCCCTGAGCATGCATCAACAGAAGAATTGGCAAACCGCTTCGCTGTGTTCTTTACTGACAAAGTATGTAAGATACGCAAGGAGCTGCCAGATCTCTCCAGACACCAGTTAAATTTACCTACCCCGGCATTAACATGTTCACTGAATGTTTTCTCGGCCGTGACTGAAAGCGAAGTTCGCAAAATCATAGCAAAATCACCGACTAAGAGCTGCTCTCTAGATCCCGCTCCCACTTGGATTGTGAAAGACTCGGTAGATGAGCTTATTCCAATGGTAACGATTTTAGTGAATTTGTCGTTGCAGAGTGCCAACGTGCCTGACTCCATGAAACAGGCATTAGTCACTCCGTTACTGAAGAAAGATGATCTCGACCCGGAGGTGCTCAAGAACTATCGTCCTGTAAGCAACTTATCATTCTTGTCAAAAGTATTGGAAAGGGTAGTTGCTGCAAGGCTTACAAATTACATGACTATCAATCAGCTACATGAACCCATGCAGTCGGCATACAGAGCATGTCATAGCACTGAGACTGCACTTGTGCGGGTACAGAACGACATCCTTCGCACTCTCGATCAGGGTGGGGCTGCGATCCTTGTGTTACTCCATCTTAGCGCTGCTTTCGATACAATCGATCACTCCATCCTTCTATCTAGGATGGAGTCAATTCTTGGAGTTGAAGGATCTGCTCTACAGTGGTTCAAATCGTACCTGTTGGGCAGGAAACAGAGGATTAAAATCAATGATGACTTCTCCGAAAATCAGGAAAACTTGTGGTCTGTACCACAGGGATCTGTGTTGGGTGCACTATTGTTCCTAATATACATCATACCTCTGGCACAGCTAATCCGATCCTACGGTCTGAACAATCATGGCTATGCTGATGACACCCAGCTCTGCTTATCATTCAAAAAGACAAGTGATAACGCAATAGTCAAACGTGAAATCCTAAATCTTGAGAAATGTTTGTGTGACATTAGTGTCTGGATGTCTCAGAACAAACTGAAACTCAACAATGACAAGACTGAAATCATTCTATTCGGCTCTAAGAAACACCTAGCTGAACTGAACATTAAGTCACTCTCTGTAGCGGGGACTGATGTGTCTGTTGCATCTGAGCCTGTGCGGAATCTGGGAGCTATGTTTGACTCTCAACTGATCATGGCACCCCATGTCAAAAGTGTTGTCAAAAAATCTAGCTTTCACCTGAGAAATATTGGAAAAGCGAGACGTGTGTTAACAGAAGATGCCACAAAAACAGTGATGCAGTCACTGGTGATGTCTCGCTTGGATTACTGCAATGCTCTCCTAATTGGAATACAACAGGATTTGATTGCAAAGCTGCAGCGACTACAAAACAGTGCAGCAAGGATAGTATCGAGAACCAGGAAGTATGAACATATCACACCTGTTCTCATCAAGCTTCACAGGCTACCAATCAAATTCCGCATCCAATTTAAGCTCCTACTGCTGGTATACAAGGCGCTTAACGGACTTGCACCTAAGTACATCAAGGAGCTGCTCGTGCCATATAAACCCAGACGCCATCTACGATCAGAAGCAAAGGGCCTTCTGGACGAGCCTCGGACTAGACTCAAATTTGGAGATCGCGCTTTCTCCATTAGTGCACCGAGATTATGGAATGCGCTTCCACAACACCTGAAGGATTCTACATCGTGTCAGGCCTTCAAGAAGTGTCTCAAAACACACCTTTTCAGGCTCGCCCATTGAGGCGTTGTGGACTATTACTCAAACTATGACAATGTGCAGCGCTTTTGAACATTTTATGAATGGAAAAGGCGCTATATAAATTCCAATTATTATTACTTCAATGTTAAACAGGAGCTCTTAGTATAACTGGATCAAATAAAACGGCTCAATATATTCTTGCTACTTTCTGACTGCATGGTAACTAGGGATTTGAAACTGTTTCATATTTCATCATTTTTTCTTATCTATATTATTTCAGATCACCCCAAAGAAAGGGGTTTCATGGGATGTCAGCATGGGCAATCCCACGGCCGCGGCTAAGCTGGTAAAAACTTCCAGTCTTCCTGCGATCAAGAAGGCCAAATTTGGCCACGAGAGAAGGTTTGGCAACATCCACCCTGCCATTGAGAGAGAGCTGCTGAAAATGGATCTGGAGGAGAAGCTGAAGAGGGCGGAGAAGAACAGGAAGAAGCAGATGGATGAACGCTGTGAAAAGCTGCACAAAAGAAACCAGAAAGTCATGGCATTTGTCAATGACCTTCGTTTCATTGAGAACGAAGTGCCCTAAAGCGGCTACGGAGAGAACCCAGGACTCATACTCACAATACTCATGGACTTTCGGCTTAAAACAGTTACTTAAAGTGCCTTAAGCACCAATACTTGCAGAACCTATCATACTTACCCTTAGTATACTTCAATACAATAGTCATCAACTGCCAGGGAAAGGTTGCACAATCAGATGGGTGGGCTCCTTTAAGATTATGGGAAGGGATTTTAATATTGTAAATGATAACATAGAGGTTGATTTCCTGGGTTTCAACTTGGGCTTTCAGGGGGTGGGTTTAAATGTAATTAGATTTTAACACTGCAATGGGTTAAATATTACTAGCATCCTTTCCCAAAAGGCAACAAACATGAATCCCATACCTCTTCTGGAAACTACAAACCTTGCTTTCGTGACCTACACCAGGCTCTGCCTCAAAATTAGCAGCATACATATGCTTTTAGAGATGCATTTGTGTGATTTGGTACATTTTCATTTTTTAATAGTTTAAAGTTGACATGAATGTTTTGTTGAGGCCTTGCGCACTGAAGCTGACTTTGGCAAGACGTTTGTGCCACCACTGGCAAAAAAATGAGATACACTAAATTGCAATTTGCATCTTAAACAGCATGATGTATGATAGATCGTGCCATAAATCTCAGCTTACAAACTATAAAATGAAATTTCTAAAATCTATTGCCTGGTTATATAATATCATATTATTGTCCTGGGTTGAAGAACAGTATATTTCTCTACATAAATATATATTTTTTCTAAAATGTTGAAAATGAAATCAATTGTTTTGAAGGTCCTGTGGATTGAATGGTTCTGAGAATTGCTAGAGATAGGTCAATGAAAATGGATGAGAGTACCTAGTCCTGGATAGGGAATCATTCATACTTCATGAATAACATGGATTTCATTTTATTGCTTTTATTTGAAAAAATAAAACTTTTTAGTTTCACACATATCAAAGGTTGTCTTTCTTTATATGCAATTTAGTTGGTCTGGGTCGCAAATCTTCAATTCAGTACCCTATTTCCTCTTGGTTGTTGGTCTTTTTTAAGCTCCAGTCAAAAAATTGTCAATCCAAACTATTTTCTCAGATGTGTTTACTAAGATTGGTTTAGTTTACTTTCTCTTCTCTGTAATCACTGTTGAGTGAAATTAGAATTTACCTAAAAAAGTAGTTTAAGCCAATAATGCTTTAATCAACCAAACGCAGCAAGACAATTTTGTCTAAATCTTGCAGGCAAAAGCATTGTTTGGAAAATATTTGAAGAATAAATGTTAATCAGAATACTACCAACAACTCTCCCTGAAATATTCTAAAAAAATCTTTTTTAATTTCAAAGTTCATGTTGTGATAAGTAAAGATCCAGACAACAATACACAAAGGAACTTTTAGGCGTACATGATTTAAAGTTCCCTTATAACACCAGTTGTTAAACTGCCGAGGTAACCCATCAAGGTAAGCTTTTTAGCGGGGGGGGGGGGGGGGGGGGGGGGGGGGGGGTAGTTGCATTGAAAAAGTGAAACCACAATGTATGTATAGACAATCCATATTTGATCCTATAGGGGTTTATTATATGTACAGTATGGCACCCTGTTTTACAGAATAAGGAAAAGTCACCAAAGTAAAAAACAATAATTGCATCAAAACATTGCAGCTTCTGCACTGTGTTAATACAGAAATATATATGAATCAGGGTAACAATTAAGTACTGATAACATCAAAGTGACATGTACATAAACATGTTTAGATTTCAGTTCAAAGATATAAAATATTTTACAAATATTTCTTTCTTTATTTAAATCTGCTTTGCAAAATGATATGAATTAAATACTGTAAAACTGGTAATGATTGCGTGATTTTAATTATTGCGTTTTAATGCGAATGCATGAGGACGCAATAATTAAAACACGCATAAATCTGTCCCTTCTGTTTCCCTTCTGTTTATTGGTGGAGATTCGCATTAATTAAAACACGCATAAAAGAGAAAATGAAAAAAACGCAATATTTACTACACGCAAATATTACCAGTTTTACAGTAGTCAACATAAAGGTATACATATATAAGAATACATATCCAGAATCACATTTATAAGTAATATTCTTTAACCCATTTATGCCTGTAGATTGCTGCCTATATTTATATTGTCCTTTTGATATTGTAAAGAAAATATATGAAGAGGAACTGTTGTTCAGATCACATCCCAAGAACTCTCCTTCAAATATTTGATTAAGAAATAAATGGTAAATTCCAAAAACATATGTGATGTTATGATAGGTCCAGACAGCAATATTTCAAGAAATACTGCATACATGAGAGGGTTATCAAATTACTTGTATATCATTTAACCCTTCCAATGCTGAGACTACTTTTGTCCAAAGATGCTAAGATTTGTGAAGACATTCAAACCCTGTCATGTTGATATTCGTTAGATAGCGCTTACTAAGTAGGTACTCTCATATTAGTACCAATGTGTCAGGTTTCGGTCATTTTCAGGTTTTTTGCATCATTTTGTAATGGGCAAATTGGCCATCAGCAGCATAAGGGTTAAATACTACAATGTGGATTTACCAGGTAACAGTGGTGCATCCTATAAGCCATATGTACGATTAAAAGCAGTCTTGCTCAACTAGAGCTTTTTCCCTACAACCTATTCTCAATACTCAATGAGAATTTGATAATTCTTGCTAAATTCTGCTTACAAAAAACTTCCTGTCCACAATAGTTTACTCATACGAAGTTACTGATAAAGTCTAGTCAAATTCTATCAACGTTATTTAACTGATAATAACATACATATTAATTCAGGTGAAGTTCTACCTATGATAATAATTTACTTATGATTCTGGTAAAATTCTACCCATGACATTTTACTGATTATATTTTTACTAGTAAATTCTTGTAAAATTCTACCCATGATACTTTATTGATAATGACTTACTACGATTTTTTGGCTAAGACCTAACCACAATACCTGACAGATGATAATTCCTTAATAAATCCTAAAATGTTAAGTCCACTCAACACCATTTTGCTAATAATATTAACTGTTTAATACTAGCGTTTTCATATTTTGAATGAAATTGACATTGCTAGGACTCACCTGATTAATTTTCATGTAGCTCAGAAAAAAGGTTCAATACCAAGAATTTAGTCTATTTCTGACCATGGAATGCAGAGAGTTTGTTTTGCAGAGGGTCTCATTGGAATGCTTAGGTCATTTTATAAACCATTCTTACTGATAGCACCCTAATTGCATAAGATATGCAAATGTCATCCCTTCTAATGCAGAGGCTACTTTCGTTCAAAGCACAAGGACGCAGAGACCATCTAAACCTTGTCATGATGGTATTCATTTGATAGCTCTCGCAGAGTACTCTCAAATGAGTACCCATTCAGGCTAAAGCATACTTAGGAAAATATTTGAAGGAAAAATATTTTTCGTAACAATACCAACAGTTTTATTTAAAATATTTTGTAAAGTCATTATTAACTCCAAAGTTATTGTCAAATCAAGACGACAATTGCAAGTGGAACTCTTAAGTGTTAATGGGTTAAAATGTGTCAGAAAGCCAGTTGATCTTAAAATGAAAGGATTAAGTACTTGTCTGATATCTAACAGTGCAGTGCCGAAATTAAATTCCTGCACTAAATGTGGGGGCAGCCCGGGCATAATACACTACCGCATGCTCAATTGCCAACCAGTTCCTTGGACATGGATGCATGGATGACCTCACAACTGAACAGTTTTTCTTCGGTTCGTAAGGTATGTGGATCATTGATGTGCTTCGCTTATATTTTGACATATTATGCATAGATGTTTTTACAACCAGGCACTGGCAGACGTCCCGTCAACTGATGCAGGAATTAAATATCTGTACTTAACCATGTACAATTACACCCTTAATACAGGAGCACATTGGAAATTGGGAATGGGTCATAATATTGTACACATTCGGAAGTGTTCACATTTCAGTTGCTTCCAACGTCACATTATAAACAAACATCTGTGAAAAGATCGCATAACTAGCGTCCACAAGAGAAAGATTGCAGAGTTTTATGGCAGCTGGTAGAGTTCTTGCTGTCACTGGTGGAAACTGCTGGTCGGGTAGTACTGCCATCAAGAATTCTTTGCTAGAGTTGGTAGAAATTTGGTTACTTTGGTTTTTGCTGTCACTGGTGGAAATTGCTGGTCTGGTAGTACAGTCATGTAGAACATGCTTTGCTAGATTTCTTAGAAATGTGGCTATTCTGCAACAGAGCTGGTAAGGAAACTGCTGGGACCAAACATCACAGCATTTCGCAAAATATTTAGATACAAGGAGGAAAGGTTTTGGCTCTTTTCTTCATATTGAATTTCATCAAACCATTGTCGCTCCAAATATGCGTTTTTGGTATCAAATGTTAACGAATTTGCTTGAACTTTGGTGTAGTACTAGCCATAGCCATAACTGGAAAGGCTGAGAGACCAGACATCACAGCATTTCGCAAAATATTTAAATAGAACGAGCAGAGGTCTTGACTCTTTTCTCAGTATTGAATTTAAAAAAACACGGTCGCTTCAAACATGCATTTTATGCATCAAATATTAACGGATATGCTTGAAATTTTGGTAGAGCAATACTCAGGAGATACTTTTCAATATCTCTTCTCGTTTTTATGATCTTGTTCAAAAGTTTTGGAATCTAAATGTACAAGAAATTGCTGACATCGGCACTTTCATAGTGGGTGCAGTATATCATAAGTGAAAGTGATAACTGCATCGTCAATACCTTAGATGAAGAAAAGAATGGATACGTAACGAGAGACCAATTACTATATGCGCTATAGTGAAGGACTGGACATGCCAGGGGTCTCTGACCTGGCATCAGCGTGAGGTCACGAGGGAACAAGGACCAATCAGGGCTGTCTTACCATTTACATTACAGAGAAAGTTGACCGCCAGGATGCGCAGAGCACGACTTTTGTGGCTATTCGTGGAGGCTAGCCTGTCCAAGTTGACCAACTGGTTTCCTATGTATTTGTTTTTATTTTTCCGATAATAACCCATCGATGATTACTACAGCCAAAAGCAGCTTGGGGTGTTTAATCAAACCTAGCAATTAAAAGCAAAATCAAAGAAAAAATATATTTTAAGAATAAATGCTATTTAGAACATCACCAACAACTCCCCTCAAACTATTTTGTGAAGTCATTCTCTATTTTCATATTATTGTCAAACGTAGAATAGGTGCAGGCGACAATGCTCGAGGAAATCATAAGCATTATTGGCATAACGTGAATGTAACTTTCTTTCAAACAAGCGAATTCAATAAATGGTGCAAATTACGAAATATCATGTAGAATTACATCAAAGTAGTATCTGGTCTCTACACATATATTATCTGCAGTACTGGGAAAATTGAGTTTTATTAATCTTGGACTCGAAAAACAAGCCCCCCAAAATGCATTCTTCTACTTTACGCAAATTAAAATTGTTTTAAAAGACAAACATATTCGGTCCTGTGTCATCCCCCAAATTAAATAAAACAGTCATGATATTGATTTTGTATATACTTTTCTTCATGAAACTATTACAGACAATCAAAATGCTGCCAAATCAGCACAATATTGAGACATGAGACATGAAACCTAAATCCTTCTACCACCTTCCCCGAGATGGCACCGATTCTTAAAACATGAGGGAGTTCCATAAAAAAAACGTACTAACGGATTTCGGTATATGATTGGAAGATTGCGCACGCTAAGATATAAGGACCAATGGAATGATTGCACGTCTTGAAATCGTTTCACGCAACAGAACGCTTTTGATAGTTATCACGTAATTTACGCGACACTGCCATTGGACAACAGTGTCACCATTGTTTTAAGAAGTCATAAGTCACGTGACGTCGCCTAGCAACAGTACCCACGTTGTATTAGTTGGCGCGTGTACTACAACCAAGAGTATATCCTGCATAATTTGCGGATACTTTTCTGCGACGACTATAATTTGTGACGACTAATATTTGCGGCTATTGCAGCAGTGCTTCGACCAGCGATGTCTTGTGTATTGGTTCCGTTTCGGGCGCTCCTCCGAGCCTTCAGAAAAAAGAGCAAGGCGAAAGTTGCTCCTGTTGCCACTGATGGCGAGACAGAGCCACGGCGCGTAAGTAACGTCAATACTCTTAACCCTTCCAAGACTGCATTTGTCTAAAGCACAAGGATGCAAAAATTTTTTGAAAACCATCTTAACCCTGTCTTGTTCGTTTTCATTGGAAAGCTCTCTGGGTACTCTCAGATGAGTTCCCATGTGCCAGGGTTTAATCATTTTTCATGTTTTTGCATCATTTTGTATAGGCCAAATTCGCCATCAGCAGCATAAGGGTTAAAGTAGCCTGGGTTTTGGATATGAAATTTCATTTATCGTTACTATTCTTGCCTTATTGCCATACTGAAACCATGCAGTATGTATGTATCGTATATTGACGGTTACCAACTTAGAAAAAGGTGCATTAATTTAATCGCTGAAAAGCGTAACAAAATGAACAAAACTGTAGTGATTAGTCAAGTAATAATAATGTAGGAAACCGGGGAACCCCGGAGAAACCACCGCATTACACCAATACACTGGTACTGTGCAGGATTGGATCATAGGCAATTGTGATAGCAAATGAGTAATCAGTGGCAACACCTTAGACCACCCAGCAGTTGGGGCCTGACCAGTTTCTATAAATCTATAAAGTTAGAACAGAAATTGTGAATAGAAAAAAATAGAATAACAAAGTTATGAATGAAATGGAAACGGGCATGTATTACGCTTGGGTAGTTGCGGTTCGGGGGATGGATGGCCCGACAGATGTTTAAAAAGTGAATACATTTACTTTTATTCGAGTTATGGTTGTCGTACGTTGCAAGAAATTTCAAGGAGTGAAACTAATTCATTTCATTCAAATCTATATACATTTTAATTACCTACCAATAAGCAAAAGTGAATAAAGTTTATTATAACTTGATTTTGCTATGAACTGCCTATTTAGCCTTCTGTTCTAAAAAGGATTATCAAGGAGAAAGATTTGTTTAACTTTGGCAAGCATTACATGCACATATCCACGCTTTTCCGTAAACAAAAAATCATTTTCCATAAATGGAAATTCGACTGATTTTCAATAAACAGACAATAAGTTTCCGTTTAAGGAAATTTATTTTTTCTTAAATGAAAAACGTTTACGATGGTGCAGGTGTGAACGGCAAAAAAGTATTTTTCCACTCTTTTTCTTGTAAACGATTTTACATTAACGGAAAATAAATTCCGCTTACGAAAGATCATTTTCCGTTTTATGAAATATCAATGGAGCAACTTTGAATTTAGTGAGATCGCAAGTACGCCTGCAATACAATTTCATAGTGATTTTTTTAATTGACTCGAAATACTGAAATGTATTATTACTGCTGTAGCATTTTGATTCACCAGTTTTCTTTAAAAAATCAAAATCACATATTATTTTAAACATTCATTCATTATGACATGTACTTTACCAAAAAGTACAGACATTTAATTCCTGCACCAGTCGACCGGACATCTGCCAGTGCCTGGTTGTACAAACCTCCATGGATATCATGTCAAACAATAAACCAAGCACATCAACGACCCACGTCGAATCAAAGCTACGTTTAGTTGCAAGGTCATTCTTGCATCAATACCCAAGAAACTGAGTGGCAATCAGGCGTGCGGTCGTGTATCATGCCCAGGCTGCCCAATACTTAAGTGCAGGAATTAAATGTCGGCACTGTAGATACGTAAGCTAGAACTTCTGCAATGAGACTGCACCAAGACTGCCTTAAGCAATCATTAAATCATTCCTTCATACCTTCATTGCATAAGACTGCAATTCATCTGAAATGCGCTTTAATGCATAGACAAGCCTGTGACGCAACTCGGTAAATTAAAGTATATCCAGCATCTCATTAGCACCGATCCGACCAAAAGTAAATTTGGTTTGCGTCCATAGCAAATGAGGTGGCTTCAAACAAATTTCAGTTTTTTAGGAAATATGTTTAAAAATTGAAAGATAGCTTTACGGCACTATAATTATGATAAGAATAGCCTATCAGACTAAAATGCATGACCGTTTACATGTTACCAAAAGTGTTGTAAACTCAACACGAAAGACTAGAATGCAGTTCAGGGTGTCTAGACCCCCAAAGCTTAAGCTTTATGCTGCTGGTGCCTAATTTGGCCAAAACAAAATAATGTAAAAAGTCTGAGAAGTGATTGAAACCCAGGCAAACGGGTACTCATTTGAGAGTATCATAAGCGAGAACTTTGCAATGTGCCATTGTGCTTTGGACAAAAGTAGCCTCAGCACTGAATGGGTTAAGAGTGACGCCAGACCTCCAGCCACGAAAACCTTCACATTTTACGCTCGCATAACACACACCCCAAAACATTCAAATTGCGTAAAAAAAGACCCAATTTTAAAATCCAGGCTAAGCCCCTATTTGAGGTAGTCGCTTTTGAACTGACCATTGCTAATTCTGTAAAGATTATATCACTCCTGAAATTCTCCCTGCTAAGCAACATGTTAAGACAAAATGAACATTACATTTTAATTGAAGAATACCACCCATGCTGAGATTACAGAGTGGAAATTATGAAGATAATTCGTAAAATACAAAAAAGATAAATATGACTTGAATACTTGACAGACAAATAAAACATGAATTGTAGAAAAGAATATATACTTCTGGAGAGTGCATTTAAAAGGTAGTACAACAGAAGAAAGTAATATCACCAAAAGCTTAATATTTACTGTTTTATCCTCACCTCGGAAAATCTTAATAATAATAATCCGTCTCTTTAAATTAAAAGAGTGACCCTATGTGTACCATTGAATCTGGCCAGTGGTATTGCATGTTCCAAATGGACAATTGAGCACAAACGGATAAAAAAGAAATGATTGTGAATTTTTCAACTCTTTGGTTGAAGGTAACGCACTCATGTTGTAAGTTGATTGAATGAAGCGAATTAGCGACTTACCAAGAAATATTGATCAGTTACATGTACTTGCCCAACGATTTGCATATCATGACTCCGTTTAATAACATTAACTCCTTGAAATATTTTATTTATCCATGTTTCATGCAATGTATGTATATTTATTGGCTCGTAAATCAAATTACAAAAACACATACTCCAGTATGGGTGTTGGTATAATAACGGTACAAACAAAGGTTATAGATATAAATGATACAAAAAATGAACAGAACAAAATAACTTATATACAGATACAGCATTCACTGCGGTAGAGTAGATAGTTTACGCAGGAACTTACATGACTAGAAAATGCTGTATGGTTATATCTTTCTCATAATTAAGGATGAGATACGGAGCTGCGTCTGTGACACAAAAATTTGGGAGGTAGAATTCACAGGGTTTCAAGAGAAGGCCCTATGGTATAACATAAATGCATTATTCGCTATTACCTTAAAAATATTCTGGATGCATTATCCACAAAGAAATATGCGCCCGGTGGCATGGGTACGCATGTATTGCATTAATTTCTTATATTAGGCAATGTTTACAGGGATCACCTTATCAGAGTTCTGCATAACTGCATTGCTATTAAAGAATATATCTTAAAAATTTTACACATGACAAGCAATACACAGGTTTGCATGCAGATATTCATATAGCTAGAGATCCTGCAGCACTTCAATCATGCTTAAAGCTGAGGTACCATACTACTTCTGCCTCGCTATGATGTGTAGGGTAATAAACATAGGGATACGGAAAGGTATCATTGGCGGTACAGTATTCACAAAAACTTTCACTATTTACAAAAATTGGTGTTGATAAGCTTCACCACTATAAAAAGACATAGACAGATGGGTCGTGCCAGTAGAAGTATTGAAGTATGAGTGGGGTAATATGAAGTATACTCTCCCCATCATAGTTCCATATCTCTACTTAGCTATTGAAAAATATTCCTGTATCTATACATCACAAATACATTAGTCGGTGAGTATCATAGATCAAGACCACATAATGTTAAACAGGAGCTCTTAGTATAACTGGATCAAACAAAACGGCTCAATATATTCTTGCTACTTTCTGACTGCATAGTAACTAGGGATTTGAAACTGTTTCATATTTCATCATTTTTTCTTATCTATATTATTTCAGATCACCCCAAAGAAAGGGGTTTCATGGGATGTTAGCATGGGCAATCCCATGGCCTCGGCTAAGCTGGTAAAAACATCCAGTCTTCCTGCGATCAAGAAGGCCAAATTTGGCCACGAGAGAAAGTTTGGCAACATCCACCCTGCCGTTGAGAGAGAGCTGCTGAAAATGGATCTGGAGGAGAAGTTGAAGAGGGCGGAGAAGAACAGGAAGAAGCAGATGGAGGAACGCTGTGAAAAGCTGCATAAGAGAAACCAGGAAGTCATGACATTTGTCAATGACCTTCGTTTCATTGAGAACGAAGTGCCCTAAAGCGCCTACGGAGAGAACCCAGGACTCATACTCACAATAATCATGGACCTTTGGCTTAAAACAGTTATCTAAAGTGCCTTAAGCACCAATACTTGCAGAACCTATCATACTTACCCTTAGTATACTTCAATACAATAGTCATCAACTGCCAGGGAAAGGTTGCACAATCAGATGGGTGGGCTCCTTTAAGATTATGGGAAGGGATTTTTAATATTGTAAATGATAACATAGGAATTGATTTCCTGGATTTCAAATTAGCCTTTCAGGGGTGGGTTAAATGTCATTAGATTTTAACACTGCAATGGGTTAAATATTACTAGCATCCTTTCCCAAAAGGCGACATACATGAATCCCATACCTCTTCCGGAAACTACAAACCTTGCTTTCGTGACCTACACCAGGCTCTGCCTCAAAATTAGCAGCATACATATGCTTTTAGAGATGCATTTGTGTGATTTGGTACATTTTCATTTTTTAAGAGTTTAAAGTTGACATGAATGTTTTGTTGAGGCCTTGCGCACTTAAGCTGACTTTGGCAAGACGTTTATGTCACAACTGGCAAAAAATGAGATGCACTAAATTACAATTTTGCATCTTAAAAATTTAAGCTTACAAACTCTAAAGTGAAATTTCAAAAATCTATTGCCTGGTTATACAATATCATATTATTGTCCTGGTTGAAGAACAGTATATTTCTGTACATAAATATATTTTTTTTCTAAAATGTTGCAAATGAAATCAATTGTTTTGAAGGTCCTGTGGATTGAATAGTTCTGAGAATTTCCAGAGATAGGTCAATGAAAATGGATGAGAGTACCTAGTCCTGGATAGTGAATCATTCATACTTCATAAATAACAAGGATTTCATTTTGTTACTTTTATTTGGCAAAATAAAACTTTTTAGTTTCACACATATCAAAGTTTGTCTTTATTTATATGCAATTTAGTTGGTCTGGGGCATATACTACCAACAACTCTCCCTAAAGTATACTAAAAAATCATTTTTAATTTCCAACTTTTAGGCGTACATGAGTTAAAGTTCCCTTATAACACCAGTTGTTAACCCATTAATACTTACTAGCCCCTCCAGAGATTGTCGTCTGGATCTATGATAATTCTGACAATAACTTTGAAATTGAGAGTGGTTTTACAAAACATTTGAAGGAGAGTGGTAGGTAATCTTCTGATTGACATTTCTCAATCGAATATGTTCCTGACTTCGCTTTTACCTGTGAGTGTTGATGGGTTAAACTACCTAGATAACCCATCAAGGTAAGCTATAGTAGGGGGAGGGCGGAACTTGCATTGAAAAAGTAAAACCACGATGTATGTATAGACAATCCATATTTGATCCTTTAGGGGTTTATTATATGTACAGTATGGCACCCTGTTTTACAGAATTAGGAAAAGTCACCAAAGTAAAAAACAAGAATTGCATCAAAACATTGCAGCTTCTGCACTGTGTTAAAACAGAAATATATATAAATTAGGGTAACAAATAAGTACTGATCACATCAGAGTGACATGTACATAAACATGTTTAGATTTCAGTTCAAAGATATAAAACAATTTACAAATATTTTTTTTCTTTATTTAAGTCTGCTTTGCAAAAGGATATGAATTAAATAATCAACATAAAGGTATACATAAATAAGAATACATATCCAGAATCACATTTATAAGATATATTCTTTTACCCATTCATGTCTGTAGATCCCTGATTAAATTGATAATATCATTCTGATATTGTAAAGAAAATTTATGAAGAGGAACTGTTGTTCAGGTCACATCCCAAAACTCTTTCAAATATTTGAAAAATTGATGTTAAATTCCAAAAATATTATTGATGGTGTTATAGGTCCAGACAGCAACAATTCAAGAAATGCCCCAGACATGAAAGGGTTATCAAATTACTTGAATATCCTTTAAATACTACAATGTGGATCTATGGGGGAACAGTGGTGCATCTTATAAGCCATATGTACGGATAACAGCAGTCTTGCTGATCTAGAGCTTTTTCCCTACAACCTATTCTCAATACTCAATGAGAATTTGATAATTCTAGCTAAATTCTACTAACAATAAACATCTTATAATAATTCACTGGTTTAGTCTTGCTAAATCCTGTCTACAATAGTTTACTCCTAGTAAGTTACTGATTAAGTCTTGTCATATTCTATCCACAATACTTTACTGATAATAATATACTTATTAATTCAGGTGAAGTTCTACCTATGGTAATAATTAACTTCAATTTCTGGTAAAGTTCTACCCATGACACTTAACTAATTATATTTTACTAGTAAATTCTTGTAAAGTTCTACCCATGATACTTTATTCATAATGACTTACTAATAATTTCTTACTAAAACCTATCCACAATACTTGACTGATGATAATCTCCTAATAAATCCTAAAATGTTAAGTCCACTCAACATTTTGCTAATAATAATTTACTGATAGATCATAGCATTTTCATATTTAGCAAGAAATTGACATTGCTCAGACTCACTTAATAATTCTTTATGTAGCTCAGACAAAAGCTTACTTAACCCATTCATACCTGTATCAGCCATAACTGCTACTAGTCAAGTAGATCTCCAGGTATGAAAGGGTTAAATACCCTTTATACAAACAAGTTAGATTAAATTGGTCAGATTTCTTCAGTTCACTTACTGAATACCATGTTAACTTTTCGAAGTAATGAGCAACGGGTGTTGAATGACAAGTCAACTTGTTGTACGACACTAGCATAGAAATCGGACGTCCAAATAATGGTGAGCAGCTTAATAAATGCGGACTCAAGGGTGTGCAAAGTACTTACCAATTAACATGGTATACAACATATCCAAGTCATGCAACATGCCTATTTCCTGACCATTATTAGCTTTGGTCTCATTTCGTGTATTTTCAAGGATCTCGGGAACCTAAGATCTTACTAGTAAGGGTTCTGTCTACAGACTATTTCTTACCATGGAATGCAGAGTTTATGTCGCAGAGGGTCTCAATGGAATGTTTAGGTCATTCTATAACCCATTCATACTGAGAGCACCCTAATTACCTAAGATATGCAGATATTAAAAACAATCTCATAAAGAGTAAATTCCCTTAAATATTTGTACAACTTCAAACTTACATTCAGAAATATGTACACGCATACCGGAGTGCTTCCAGTATGAATGATTAACATTGGTTCTTACAACATGATTAGATATCAGCCAGTGTGATTCGGAAATAAAGGGTTAAGTACTTATCTGAGATCTAACAATACCTTGTACAATTACACAATTTCACCCCTGATATGGAAATACATTGAGAATATGTCATAATATTCTACGCATTTGGAAGTGTTCACATTACAGTTGCTGGTTGTGTAGTACCGTCGAGGAGACCATTTTCACTAGAGATGGTAGAAATTTGGCTACTCTGCAACAGAGCTAGCTGGTAGAGTTTTTGTTGTCACTGGTGAAAACTGCTGGTTGTGCAGTATCTTAGATGAATAAAAGAATGGATATGTAGCGAGAGACCAATTACTATATGCACTCTAGTGAAGGATTGGCTATGCCAGATGTCTAGAATCTGGGGTAAGTGTGACATCATTAGTAGATAATGACCAATGAGGGCTCTCGAATCGTTTACATCACAGAGAAACTTGCACGCCAATATGCGCAGAACGCGACTTTTGGGCTATTTGCTGCAGCCAGCCTGTTCAGTTTGACCAGCTGGTTTCATATCCACTTGTTTTTCTTTATCTAAGGTAGTACCGTCATGGAGACCACTTTTGCTAGAGATGGTAGAAATTCTGCACAGAGCTGGCTGGTAGAGTTTTTGCTGTATTATAACTGGTGGAAACTGCTGGTCGTGTAGTAGAGTAGTTGAGAACATTCTTCGCTCAAGTTGGTAGAAATTTGGCTACTCTGCAACAGAGCTAGCTGGCAGAGTTGTTGCTGTATTATAACTGGTGGAAACTGCTGGTCGTGTAGTAGAGTAGTTGAGAACATTCTTCGCTAGAGTTGGTAGAAATTTGGCTACTCTGCAACAGAGCTAGCTGGCAGAGTTGTTGCTGTATTATAACTGGTGGAAACTGCTGGTCGTGTAGTAGAGTAGTTGAGAACATTCTTCGCTAGAGTTGGTAGAAATTTGGCTACTCTGCAACAGAGCTAGCTGGCAGAGTTGTTGCTGTATTATAACTGGTGGAAACTGCTGGTCGTGTAGTAGAGTAGTTGAGAACATTCTTCGCTAGAGTTGGTAGAAATTTGGCTACCCTGCAACAGAGCTAGCTGGCAGAGTTGTTGCTGTATTATAACTGGTGGAAACTGCTGGTCGTGTAGTAGAGTAGTTGAGAACATTCTTCGCTAGAGTTGGTAGAAATTTGGCTACTCTGCAACAGAGCTAGCTGGTAGAGTTTTTGCTGTCACTTGTGGAAACTGCTGGTCGGGTAGAACCGTTGTTGAGGACATTCTTCGCTGTAGTTTTCGTGCATCATATCTCTTCTTTCCCGCCTCAAAACGCTCTTTCTCTTCTTCTGTCTCCACCTAAAGATAATGAGAAATACACAGACAAATAGATATATAATATGATTTTCATGTACAGTGACAACATTTAATTCCTGCACGAAATGCATAGGCAGACTGGGCAATTAATACACACTGATTTCCACCCAGTTTCCTGGGCATGGATGTTACACAGGTCCCTGACCTCACAACTAAAAGTAACTTTGATATGCAAGTTACGTGGGTCATTGATGTGCTTATCTATATATTTTCTTTACAACCAGGCACTGGCAGATGCCCAGTTGACTGATAAAGGAATTAAATGTCAATGTCAACATTTCTTGTGGTCTCTGATGCTTTTGAGTAAACATTAACTACTTAAGAAATAACATAAACAAAGAAAATGTAATTTCAAATAGTGCCAAAATATATTTTTCTTCATAGAAAAATGTTTTTTTTTTCTTTTCTAAACTATACCTGAATCTGTGGTATGGGCTGTGGTCGTCCGTTGCTATCTAACGAGACGAAGGTAAAGAATGCGTCCACTGCGCGCTCCGGTTCCTTGCTTGTCCGCATTTCCACGTCAACGATGACCTCAATCTCCATTGAGCGGTAGCTGGTGAATGTCGGCTGGCCAAACAGGGTGATTAATCCGCCTAGAAAAACATAACAAAGTTACAAAAATCAACAACAAAGAAATGGAAATAATTTGATAACAAAGCAGTATTCATTGTATAGCTCTTGCTAAGTATTTTTAGATCGGTATCCATGTGCCAGGTTTTAAATTAATTTTTTGCCTCATTTTGTATTGGCCAAATTAGACACCAGCAGCATAAGGGTTAAGTTAGGGTGATAAACCTGCCTAGAATATCATAACCAGGGCTCAACATTAATTCTTGAAGGCACTTGCCAAGTAGGGAAGGTAAACTTTAATATCTACCTGCCTGATACAATTTTGACATGCAAAAGGTGTGATAGAATGAACATGAAAGTGACTTTTCAATATGTACTTTACTTGTACCAATTAACTGTTTTCCTGCTATAGCTTTATCTGTACTGTTAAAAAAGATATTGGATATCCCTTGTGTTATAGTATCTCTGAAGTTACATGATAAAATCTTACCTGCTATGTAGGGCTGTCACACTCAGATTTTTACCTGCCCTTTAGCCATTTTGAAATTTTTTACCTGCCCAGGGCAGAAGGGTAGCCCTTTATGTCGAGCCCTGTTATCGAAAATAATTTGATAAAGAAGCAATATTTAGAGAAATATTTGACTAAAATGTTTTGTTTCAGTTGGCTTCAACAATCCCTCTTGAAATATTTTCAATTATTGCTTTCAATTATTTCTTGAAATATGATCAAGGTTGTCAATAAAATGATTAAATCTCACATAGAATTGTATTGCTTACCCCTCCCTACAGGTTTGTGGAAGTTTGTTGTGTCGAGACTGGCTGTGACGACCGCCGTGCGGCAATGTCGCGCGGCCACGATTCCTGCACATTCATCCATCAGCCTCATGATGGAGCCGCCATTCATGTAGCCGTGGGACGCCACCTCGGACGCTCCGACGAGGTGGATGAGACTGGAGCGGGAATAGGGAACAGTGTAGGGTACGTGCTCTGCCGCTGCAATGAGAGAGAAAACATGTGGATACATTCTGTTTCACCTAAAGACAGGAGTGTCCAACTGTCACATTGTCGAGCCAGCGTGCAACAGCGGCTTCAGAATGTGCAACAAACCAAAAACTTAAGGCACTGTTTGGCTGGGAAAATTCCCCAAAACATGACCAATTTGAGCATATCAGATATTTCACTTGATTTATTGTTGATACAAATTGTATTGACAAAACAGTGAACTCAATTTAGTAACACTGTCTATTGATTGGTCATGGTCTTAACTATTGCAATAAAGACTATTATTATTGCTTGCTTTGGATTGTCCAATCAGCAATCAGGATTTGAACCATGTGACCGGTCATTAAATCCCCATAATGCCCTGTGACGCAGGGCATTAAATGTCGCGTCATAATGCCCTGCAGCGCTTATTGTTGGTCTGCACGCTATATATCACAAGATAATATTAATTAGACCACAAATAACGTTGTATGCACTGAGCAATAATAAAAACCTTAATAAATGTTCACCAGGGCAGTATGTGTATTAAATGTGCGCCTTCAGGCATCCTGACCGGACCTCGGGCCTTCGGCCCTCGGTCTAGCCAGGATGCCTTCAGGCGCTCATTAAATACACATACAGCCCTGGTAAACAGTCATTAATATGGCATGCCAAAGTGATATTTATTCAACTCTCAAAATATCAGTCAACTTTCAAAATATCGTTCAACTTTGTTAAAAATATCGCGCAACTTTCAAAATATGGCACAACTTTTAGAAATATATCACACAGCTCAGGAAGGGTGTATATTTTTTGGGAACATGTATAATGAACTCAGAAAAGTTATGGGTGTTGTGACCTGGTCATGCACTTTTAGTGGGGAGGGTCGCTGGTAAAGGGGAAAACCTACTGTTCTGATAGTCATTTTGTGTTAACCACTATGCTGCTGCTAACTAATTTGGCCAATACAAACTAATTCAAAAACCCTGAAAAATGACTAAAATCCTAGCACATGAGTACTCATCTGAGAGTACTCTGTGAGAGCTATCCAATGAATACCAGCATCACAGGATCTAGATGGATATATATATATATATATATATATATATATAATATATATATATATATATAATATTATATATATATATATATATATATATATATATATATATATATATATATATATATATATATATATATATATATATATATATATATATATATATATATATATATATATATATATATATATATATTTCAGCTACAAGGTCAATTTCAGGCACAGTGCCTGAGCTTTAAACGCTATTTTTCGGGAAATTCCGGCCACAATCAGCCAATGAAAATCGTAATTAATAAAAAGTGTCTGAGATTTGCGAGAATTTACGGTATATATATATATATATATATATATATATATATATATATATATATATATATATATATATATATATATATATATATATATATATATATAGAGAGAGAGAGAGAGAGAGAGAGAGAGAGAGAGAGAGAGAGAGAGAGAGAGAGAGAGAGAGAGAGAGAGAGAGAGAGAGAGAGAGAGAGAGAGAGAGAGAGATTTATATGGCAATTTAAACTCTGAGTATAGTATGCTTGTCAGCTACGTCTACCATTTAAAGAGGCCCCTGTGTAAACAAGTTGTCCTAATATTAGCAAATGATCCATGCAGCTTAGACTCAATGTGCCTATGTTCACACTCTGTTTAATTGATAATGACTTTCTGACCACAGAGCTATGTTTGTAAATTACTTCTCCAGCTGTGTCTGAAGTACTTGTCGACACCTACTCGGCCATCTACATTTGCATTCATAAAGGGCTGAAGTGTGACATGTCACCTCAACCTGATGTGGGTGGTCCCGGGAGGGGGCAGGTTTAACCCTTGTAATGCTAAGGTCCAAATCACAAGGATGAAAAGATTTTTGAAAACCATATAGACTCTGTTATTTTGGTATTCATTGGATATCTATCACTGAGTACTTTCTGTTGAGTACCCATGTTCTAGGGTTTTAGTCATTTTCAGTTTTTTTTAATTGTTAAGTATTGGCCAAACTAGCAGCAGCAGCATAAGGGTTAACTCAATGACTCAGTGTCCACCAAATGACTCCCTCTATCCGGTAGGTTTTCCCCTTTACCACTGACCTTCCCCACTAAAAGTGTACAACCTGGCACAACACCCATGACTGCTCTGAGGTCATTATACATGTTCCCAAAAAATATACATCCTTCCAGAGCTGTGTGATATATTTCTAAAAGTTGTGCCATATTTTGAAAGTTGCGCCATATTTTTAACAAAGTTGAACGATATTTTGAAAGTTGCCTGATATTTTGAGAGTTGAATAAATATCACTTTGGCATGCCATACATTAAGGCTTTAATAAAGTAGTGCCATCAGGATACAATATTCATAGCTATTATTATGGAAAGCGGTTCTTGCAGATAAGCACTATTTGTCATTAATGATAAATGAATTGTCATTAATACCCCTTTTCAGAATTTAATGAATTGTCATTAATGACAATTCATTTATCATCAATGACAAATAGTGCTTTTCTGCAAGAACGGCTTTCCATATATTATTGAAACATGGTCAACAAAAATTGCTGTGCTCCAGGACTTATTGATTGCGCTCCGGGACTAAAATATTTGGACACATTAAATTAAATTTAAATGCTATTTGAGAGTTTACCTGGTTTCTCAACTAGTCTTGCTAGGTTTATTGTGGGGTAGCCGTTGGCTTTGGCTTGCATTCTCTCCTTCTTCTCCTGCTCGTAGCGCCGCCTACCGCCCTCTTCCCGAAGCTTGGTGGGGTAGACCATGGGGGGTACCGGCACAATCTTATGGTAGTCTACGATACTGCACGGCACGAACCACAGGCGAGCCTTGTTGGTGAAGCGTTTGAGCCCTGAAATGCATGGGAAAATTATATTAGCATACAGAAGGAAATAAGTATTCCTAAATTATCAACTACAAAGAAAAAGAAATAACAAACTATTACTGCGTTATGTCAGAGACATATCTTAATCTTCATACACACTTTATTGTCTTGAAAAATATTTTATTTTCAAAAATAGCAATAAAATCAGTAAGAAATTACAGGTGGAAGTGGGGCTGTTGTGACCTGGTAAGTAATAACCACACCCTACTTTCTTAACTATGGCCATTTGGACACCCTCTTTCGAATAATGCCCTACCGGAGAGTGCTGATAAATGCTGCTGGGATGAAAGCGTGCGCAACCGATTATGATCGATCATGAAAATCCATGCCAATTCCTATCATTAGTTTAACCCTTCCCATGCTAAGTCTACTTTCGTCCAAAGCACAAGGATGGAAAGACTTTTGAAAAAAACAACGAAACCCTGCCATGTTGGTATTTATTGGAAGTTATCTCAGATGAGTACCCATTTGCCAGGGTTTCCATCATTTTTCCAGCTTTTTTTGCATCGTTTTCTATTGGCCAAATTAGCCACCAGCAGCGTAAGGGTTAAGGGGTCACCTGTAATGATATTCTCGGCCCAGACAAGCACCTTGACCTCCAGGGAGTGTGGGGAGGTGAACGTGATCTCGGCCGTTAATTCTGCCACCTCCCCGATATGCATCGGCTGCAGAAAGTCCGTTCGCTCCACCCTCGCCAACTGAGCCACGCAGCCTTCGAAGTTTTCGTCAGCCTGGAATTTACATTCAAACAAAAACTGTAACATCCACAATTTTAAGTTAACAAGTCAATTTCAAATCCATCAATAATTTTTTACCTTATAAGTCAATTTCAAATCCAATATCTACTATCAAATCACTTTGAGCCTGAAAAGTTTGAATTAAGATCTGCATTCTTAAAATCCACAATATCAAATTCAAATCTGATATATTTTATCAAATCCACACTTTGGGCTTGAGTTTAATTTCTGAACTTGAATTTCTGAAACTAAAAATCTACATTCTTTAAATCCAGAATTTTAATTTCACAAGTCAAATTCAAATGCAATATCTACTATCAAATTAACAGTTCAATTCCTAGAATAAATTTTGAAAATTGAAAGCTATATTCTTATTCTGACCATAAATCAACAATGCAAACAATAAAGTCTGAAGTTACAATATCATAATCTAATACAGAAAATTGCCAGTAAACATGAAACTTGGCAAAATAAAACATTACATATGTTTAAATTTTTTAGATTTTACCATTGAATGCCTTATTGCATGAAAATAACTTCCTAATTAAGCATACATTCAATAAATACTTATAACAATGGGATGGGTTCTGATCAACCTCACTCTAGTCTAAGAGATATTATACGCTATATTAAACTCTGATTATAAAGATATTACCAAAATTGCCAAATTTGGGTGAAATTAGCCTAGCTACTAGGCATTACTATAAATTTATCATACAAAAATGTATATACCCCATTCTATATCATTCACTGCAAAAGGGCTTATTGCTCCCTGCTGGCCATTTAATTGATACAGATGACACACAAAAAGGTTGTACAGGTGAACTTGGATATGACGGACCACTGTACAACAGATTTTTGCATATGACGGACAATATGTTTGGTCCCAGTCCGATGCATATCAAGTACTGGTCATATGTATACGACGGATTTTGCATATGACGGACCAATTTTCCTGGTCCCATTGAGTCCGCCATATCCAAGTTCACCTGTACTGGCATTAATTTAACATAATACCCTCCTACCTTAAGTGCTTAGATATAGTCAGCACTTTGGCGGACATTGCTTCTGTATTATACAGTATTATTACAAAACTATATCTCTGTCTGCATACCCAATACTGTATATAGTCTTTTAAAATTATTCAATTTGTCTCCGCACAGTGTGTAAAGGAATGAAATTAACTTATGAACCTGTTGTACTGATGAAATTACATATATACCACATTGAAATAAAAATTATAAAAAAAAACATAATAGCCTCCTAGCATACGGCAGTGCCATCTATCCACAAGGGATGACATCTAAATATGGCCAGGGATGCAGGCCAGGTGTGATACAGGCATGGAGGGGTTTCAGACCTAGACGCTAACTTAAAAAGTTACTGGCCCCTACTGGTCCTGCAAAACTTAACTGGTCCTAGACATTTTTCTCATAACATTATTGGGCATTTGATGTGCCTGATGTGGGATGTGGGGGAGGGTGAAAAACTTGTTAGGGGACAAGAATGTCTCCTAATGTTCACTGGCCCAGTAGGACCAGTTGAACCCTGTTTTTACTGGCCCGAAGCCATTTTCGGTTCACTGCTTGAGTCGAGCCCTTGGCATGTAAAGATGAACTCATATATCCTGTCTTACCTGTGTACTGAGAATGTTGCAGTATTTTGTGGCGAGTATAGCTCCTGCTTCCTCAATCATCTTGAGCGTGACCCCTCCATGGACATTCCCACGGATATTAGCATCATCTGGCTTCATCAACCTACGGAAAAACAAAATAGTATGTGCAGATTAAGATGTGAATTACACCTTTCTCAAGGGAAGGCAGGAATTGCTTTTTACGTCGCTTTCAAAGGCTGACGTCATATGAAGATGTCCATGTAGCAGTGACATTAATTCTATATCGTTAAGCAGCATCTGTATTTAACAGATCTTAACCCTTTCAATGCTGAGACTACTTTTGCTCGAGGCACAAGACAGCAAAAATGTTTGAAAACTGTCCAAACCCTGTCTTGTTGGTATTCATTAGAAAGCTCTTGTTTAGTGCTTTCAGATGAGTACCAATGTGTCAGGGTTTTAGCCACTTTTAGCATTTTTTCAACATTTATTTTGACCAAATTATCCTCCAGCAGCGAAAGGGTTAAACGATAAACTCCTTTTTTCTATTCGTTATCGATATTTGGTGTCGTATCAAGTACCAGTACCTTAGATGAATAAAATAATGGATATGTAGCGAGAGACCAATTACTTTATGTGCTATAGTGAAAACCTGGCTATTCCAGGGATCTCAAATCTGGCCTTAGTGTGACGTCACTAGGAGACAAAAAACCAATGAGGGCTCTCGTATCATTTGCATTACAGAGAAAGCTGAGCACCGACATGCTCAGAACCTAACTTTAGGGCTATTTACCACAGCCTGGTTGTTTAGATCAACCAGCTGGTTTCATATCCACTTGTTTTTGTTCATCTAAGCCGGTATTAATCACTACTGATGGTGATTTTACCTGGAAACCGTGACTCCCTTCAAGAGTCTGCTCATATCCTCCGAGCTCATCTTGGAGCACTATACAGCAACTTCTCTCCTTCTCTCCCTCACTCAGCAAACCGCACTCCTGGAATAACAAAATGATAAATAGAATGAAATAAAACAAGTGAATTTATTCAGTGTCAGATAAAAGCTGATATATATTTTGTCTGTGCAAAAATCCAGGCATGACCTCAGATCACGAATGTCGATCCACCCATTGTGTATATTCATCTAAGCCTCAGATGTAAATCTACCAGGGAAAATAAAGTCTTAGGTTGTGAAGGATTTAGGATAATGACTCTAACGAGTTCTTCTATAAGCATAGGATCAATTCGCGAAATATAGGTTCGCTGATATTTCGAACTTTACAGTATACATACACTTACATATATATATATATAAATAAATAAATAAATATATATATATATATATATATATATATATATATATATATATATATATATATATATATATATATATATATATATATATATATATATATATATATATATATATATATATATATATATATATATATATATATATATATATAACACAAATCTTCAATTCATTATCTCATAATTGCACTGAATCGACAATTTCTAATTACGTGGGTGACACTTTCAGAAACACCTTTCCAAAACACAGGGCATCCTGCTGTGAGATTTTCTATGTTTTGGTGTACAAATCATTAGCAAATACATCGCTCCACTTAGGCCCTTAGAGTGTAGATAATAGATAGCAGAGTTGCAAATTAAGATAGATAGGGGAGGCATATTTCAAACAAAGGATAAGATGATACCTACTTAGCAATACAAACAAATACAGGAATCAAGGTGCAAAGTTTCCACAATTGGATGACCTAGACAGATAGATATTGTATGTACTGTTTTAATCTTATGCATATAAAGTAATGCGCTGGGCAGGCAGGTGACTTTGATCTGCATTGAAATTTTTGCATACCAGTGTTAATTGGCTAGGCTCCTTGAAGCCCTGAAGAGTTGACAATCCCTTCTGCATTGACCAAGCAGTGTGGTGTAGTACCAGGTATGGTAGATAGATGGCACCACCTGGTCCTCCTATCTCTAGAGTTTTTAGGTGATCCTCAAACCTGAGAGTAGTAGACAGGGAATGGGCACTGTGCATGCATCATCAAATTTCGCTGCCTCTCACTATGAGTCATAGATAACCTGTGTACCCCAGGATTGGCTGCCTGCTGAGCCCATCTCCTTGGCAACCTATCTGACCTAGATAGGATGACAGTCTGTATACCCAGCCAGCCAGTCAGTCTCTCTGCTGCTTGCTTACTGCACAAATCACGTGACCAATATCTCCCCAGGCTTAACCGTGTAACCCGAGGCGCACATACCCTAGGTACTAGCATGCTGTGCCTATTGGGATGCGGATCAAGGGGATGTATTTCCTCTCATTTGATTCACCTGGTGAGATAAGTGTAAACTAAATTGATCACTATGGCCACCTAGACTATTTGGTGCTTGGTAACAGAAAAAAAGAAAAAGAAAAATACATATGACAGCCTAAGAATCTAGGCTATGGTGGGGGGTCAAAAGTAAGTTATACAATTTACAAGAATAATCTTACCATTCCTATATATATTGATGTAGCAAGACAAAGTTAGCTTCTTTGTATCATCTAATGTACATATACCTACTCAATATTGTCTTGTCAGCTACAGCTGTTCCTATAATGGCACAGCTTTCATGTACCATATGGAGATGTACATACATGTTACAGTAAGATTGTCAAACCAGGGATTTGTCCAAATCCCTAAAACATTCAGGCATTTGGCCAAATCCCTAAAATGTCTAGGGATTTCAGGGTTCGACATTCCCAGGGGCATATGCCTCTAGATTTTGCTGTGGGCCCCTAGATTTTTCAGACTAGGGGCCCAAAATAGTGTGTATATTAACCAGAAATCCTGTTTTTGAGCACTATTTTTCATCAAAAGACCTTTTAGGGCCCCTAGTCTTAAATCTAAGTGCATACCCTGGATTTGACAAAATCCCTGTAAGTTTTGGGATTTAGTAAAATAACTGGTTTGACAATCTTACTATAACATATATTGAGTCATGATTTGGAAATGTTGAGTTCCATTTTTGGTTTGGGAAATTTTAGTATTCAAGATACAATGAAGTCAAAAATAATGTTCTATTTGTGGTTACCTGACTGAGACTTTTAGAACCATGCCTACCAGAATTTTTTATAGAATTGAGCATCATCCAAAACCATAACAAGCCATGGGTTACATATTTTTTGTCCTGCCTGAATAACCAAAATTATTTTTGTTGAGCCCTTGATACATTAATTACATGGGTACAGGGACAATGCAACCTCAATTCATCTATATCTATGCAGGATTTTACTGAGGGCACCTGATGAGCAAAATCAACATTTCAATGTTCTAAGAAGTTAAGAAACAAATTAGGCAGCCCTGTATCAAAAAGAATGACAATAAGTCCTGGAGCACAGCATCGTAAGTGCAATAAATGGTTCATAATTTCTTTTTCAATTGTTAGTACTTGTTACTATGATATTAGCCCCATATCAATACTGAAGACCTAGCTTCATCAATAGTTAACCCTATAAAATGGAGTTCACATGTTTAACAAACTATGCATAAAATGACTCATTTGAAAACATTCAAAGGCACTACTGTCTTCGCAGTTCAATAATTAAATGATGGTATAAATGTTTGATAGCTTCAGTCTATTGCACATTTAGAAGCCTCTGTCACACGCTGGTGCGACAACCGTTTCTTCTTCCTATATAGGGTGGGTCCGGGAAACCGGACTTAGGCCATGGAATTTAATTTAGAGTTTTAAGGCCCAGGGTGACGGGTGACCTAGGGATATCTATCTAGGTAAAAATTAGGTAGGTACTCCATGTGAATTTGATCCCTCTAGATTAACACTGTATCCACATTCATACCTCTAATTATTATCAATTTTAATGTCATCGTCAACTATCAATGATAGATGTCACTGCTAAAGATTTAATTACCTACATGTATTTCTACCACATTATAGTCTGTCTGACACAAGTTTGGCAATCACTTTTGCCACTTTTTTGTGACAAAACGTTCGAGTTTGCCATCCAAACTTGGCAAACCTCTTTGGAGCACTACTACGTGTATGTACAAACATACTTTTTGTCTCAGCTCCGCAAAATGTTGATTTTGCTCATTAGTTCCTATTGTAAAATGTGCACATTGCCGACACTACGATCTCGCGTGTTTGTCTGTTGCGAACAATACAAACACGCGAGATTGTATTGTTGGCAATGGACACATTTTACAATGGGACCTAATGAGCAAAATCAACATTTTGCGGAGTTGAGACAAAAAATATGTTTATACATACACGTAGCAGTGCTCCTAACATGTTTGCCAAGTTTGGATGGAAAACTTGAACGTTATGTCACAAAAAAGTGGCAAAAGTGATTGCCAAACTCGAGTCAGACAGACTATAGTGACTGAGAATGCACATATAGCTTTTATCACCAAAGGCAGTGTGAGTGTAGCTCTAATGCTATAATGTGGCTGGTTCAACCAAGTGACTTGAAGACATGTCATCATCATAAACGAAATTCCTGTCCCTTTTCTTCCTAAATAAGGAAATAGGTAAGTCAATCCAGATCTATATCATCATCATCATCATCATCATCATCATCACAGTCTTTGAAACCAGTGACTTACAGTGACTGGCAGCTCCAGCCAACAGTCCATTCACTCCCACTGTGAAGCCAAATCTCGTCCAGGAGCCTCTGATAGCCCGAGACTTGGTGAGATTTGGTGAGATTTGAGGGTGGCCATCTTGTCTCTTGTTTTTGGTCTGCAGTTTAAATGGACCTCTTGCACTTTTAAACATGTGAAAAATGATTTTACCTTTCGGAGAGGATCTACAACATGGACATCCTGGGCCTGAAGGTATGAACTTTTGTTTACTCTGCTTTAATTGATATTAGCGTAATTGCAATTTACATGTAAATGGGAGGTTTAATTGGGGACTCTATTTCACTTGTGATATGACTAAACCTCAGTCATGAGGGTCATTTCAGTAAATTTCCCCCTTTCTACTGGTCTCATTCTGGGAAACCAACAATCCAGTTGGTTTATGAGGAGTGAAATAGGTAAATTAAGATGTTAATCTTGCTGGCGGGTCTATTTTCAAAGAAAAAATGTACACCTGAAATTGTAATTTTGTCACATTTTCTAGAGGCTTTTCTAAGGTAACTAGAATAACATGTCCTCCCATTTTGTATATTGAATGGTGGAAAAACTTTGTTTATATAAATTAATTTTTCTCCCCCATAAAGTTTGTAAATAATAATATATCAGTATTTCCTTGTATCATTGTTATGAGCTATGCTGTGCTAGTTTCCAAGATTATAAAGTCTCCCGCAAATTTGAGGTAAACTTCAGATCCATGGTATGAACAGATAAATCAACAAGAAATAGACAGTCACATAAGGGGTCATTTTCTGATATGGCGCTTATGATACATATCTATGTTAGCATTCTGAAGACAAATCAAAAGTCTTGAACTGAACCTAAATTACTGTATGCTTATTGCAATTAGGCTAACATCAGTTTAACAGAGTCAACAAACAGTACTCACCTGCATTCCTATCATGCCCAGGTCGATAATCCTCCACATAAGGTAAAAGCATTTAGTAATGATTGTACGTTTGTAATAACAAACATTCCATCAAGACAAGAGGTACAGTGTAGATCCGTAAAATACATTAAACCAATCTTCCAGTAATTAATTACTTTCTGGTGGGGCCACTCTAGTGTGCAGTCATCAGTGGTTAGGTAATCTTAAAACTTTTAAAGGATTTTGAGGAACCAGACTATCTAGAAGTGTGTGGGGTCAAAGAACACTCTCACCTAACAAGCTAAACTGATAATTTTCTGTGCTTAGTCTGAAAATCAAATGCCAAGCAATTCTGTATCTGTCTCTGTTTTGTCTGTTAGCAGCAGATAATTCCCTCAAACAGGATGTCAATTAGAGCAATACCTGCCTGCCACCAATCAGCTTATTTCCTTCCTGAGCCAGGTTGACCCCTGGGAATGAGTGGGGTACAGATAAGAGCTCATTTGCATAACAATAGTGTCTGACTGGTGTAGGAGCTATTGGCTATTGTATCTAATCTCTGACTCTGTGTTCTATGTCTCTGTTGAAACTTAAACATGTCACACTTAAAATTTACAACTTAAAACAGGAATAATGCAATAATTTGGATGAACTTATTGAACTACAATGAAATAATCACTTACTTTGTGATTCTTCCAAACGCTGACAGCATAAATAATTCACCTTTCAAATGTCCTTAGGCTGACAGTCAATCAAGCACTGAATAATATTTTTGTTTTGGAACGCCGGAAATAACTTTGGTTCTTTGTCTCAATTGTCAAATCCTTGCTGAATAACATCAGAAGTTTAATGCTATTCTGTAATCACACAAAAATGCAAAATTCTAATTTATGCTGTGATTTCAATTGTCAATGATTAAGGATTTTTAGGAAAACATAGATATTAGTAGATACGAGTTGGAAGTATTGAGTTTGAATAAAGTGAGGCAAAGAACCAATCAAGGGCAAAAATGGATTTGCTCGGCTCTATTTTGGGTTCCATGGAAAAACCTCCCAGCATTGGGAGTGAGGAGAAGAAAAGACAAAAAGGTCAGTTAATGATACTGAACCTATAGATTGTCATCGACCTACCTGGTTACAGAACTTCATACACTTCGCTTTAGGTGTAAATCGGATTTTAATTAGCACTTTCCCTATTATCGCTCAATATAAAACCTTTTCAGGTGTCGCATGGTGATGGACATGCCTTCATGCCTGTGTGACACGCGGGTGACTGGATTAAACCTCTTATAGCTATATTCTAGCCCACCTTTAACTGTGATTCTATGGTTTTGCCTTTAAGCTAATCATAATTAATAGCGATTTATCTTTTTAATGATTTCAATTGTTAAATTGTTTATCTTGAATATTCTTTCAATTGCACATGGTACAATTATCTACATCTTAGATGGATAAAAACAAGTGGATATGAAACCAGCCAGTCAACTTGAAGAGGCTGGCTGTGGAGAATGGCCCAACAGTCATGTTGAAGTACTGCGCACGTTGGTGTAAACGATACGAGACATGTCGATATACATGTCGAGCAACTCTAACTCTGGTCTCGGCTCATGTAAATGACTAAATGGCTTTTATCTGTTTCTCCTAAAACTATGTACTAACAAGCACTCTACCCTGCCAGCACCTTCAAGAGAAGTTTGGCAGTGTCACCTGGAAGAAGAAGAAGAAGATGTAAATTATATATACTGCATATATGCTATCTATATATCCAACGTTAGACATCCCAGCATTTTAAAATAAGCATGTGCGCCTAGAAAACAGGGCTGCTATTTATAGCTTGAAACACCTCCAAACCAGTCATCATATCCTACCCTGTTTATTAATATTATCCTGACTTTATTTTATTCAAATAGGTTGTAAGATGCCTGTTTGCCACAATTTTAAAGTTGGAGCAAATCCAAATCTTGAGAATTATGGAGTTATCATTATTAATAATATTATTATTATTATTATTACTGATATTATTATTATTGTTATTATTATTATTCTTAGTGTTGGGAATCAGTACAAACTTTGAGGACTGATCATCATTCCACCAGAGTGATCGATGATTAGTTTTTATTTGGAGATGTTTTTCGTGCACATGGACCCTTCCCCATGTGCATCAGGCATTTTTCATGAAATTTCAGGATAATACCTTCAGAAACAAAGTAGAAATAATAATAGAAACACAGAAAGTATACCTGTTAATCAAAGATAGATAGGAGAAACAGAAAGTATGCCTTTTAATCATAATATGCAAATAATTGGGGAAAAAATTGGTCTTCAAAAATTGGGACTTATCATCAAAACTGGAAGTAGAAATAGTGAGATCTCAGATTAATTGATTTACGGGACAACATATTATTATTATTATTATTATTATTATTATTACTATTATAAGTTATTGCTATTTCTGTAGAAGTAATGGTTGTAGTTCCAAGAACTTTTTTTTAAAAATTTATATAGAATTGAGTAAATTGAAAAAATATATGATTTGCTAGTTTCCACATTATTTCCTCCCCAGTTTGAAGTTGCCCATGTATATTGAATAAATTGAATAATCAAAAATTTTATTCTTCCAGAGGAAAAGGCGCGTTTAGAGAAACTTGAGCGGAAAGAGAAACAGAAACTTATCGCTTTTAGGACTAAGGTGAATATCTATTTCCTGCACATTTTATCCTTGTAAGGTACTGAAAATATTAGTATGAAATGTCCCTGCTCACCCTAGTTATGTACTGTTTGTAACTCTAGAAATTCTAGGAACAGAACCGTAAGGGTATTAGAAACATTTAAGTGTGAGCATACCTTCTGTATAATTGGTACATTGTGTTTTCTTACCTCTACATCCCTCAGGGGTCTCCAGGTTTTCAAATCCTGGAGCACTACAATTTGTCCTGGAGTACAACACATTTTGTTGGGCGCTGTGTGAAAAAAAACGTTTGAATAATGTCACCAGGTGACACTTCCATATCAGCTCTGTAGCAATTGTGAAGACATATCAATCAATAGGTGGTATCAGTAAATGGAGTTTACTTGTTATAAGCGTAAAACATTTAACAAAATCATTTGGTCATGCTTCTGGAAAAAAAAAATTCACACGCTGGTGCGACAGTTAGCAGTTAGTCCCTGTCTCATTTTAAGTACTCTCAGCCACACACACACACACACACACACACACACACACATACACACACACACAAGAAACTTGCAAAGCATAGTATTATCACAGTTGATTTGGTATGCATGTGATGCAAGCATTATATCTTCACTTTCAGGCAACTTAGAGACCATATTGTTTTTCCCTATTCACATAAGGAGATCCGCTGTGGACTAGCTGGCTCCTAAGCAGGAGTTCGCAGGTTCGATTCTTCGCTGGATCCCCAAGCGGGCTAGCCTGATCGCTATATAAATGTGCGTCGTCGTGGAGGGCTGTCTATGGTTCCTCTGCAACTGAAAGACCCCTTAGAACTATTCGTGAAGAGAAGGAAATTTCTTCCTGGTTCTGGGTTTCCATGTCATTGTGATACAACCTTAGCTGTCAAAAGTTCTCCAAATGACTGTTATTTTACTTGTATTGTAGATACAGAAAAGAATAGATGACTTTATTAAAGACAGCTCAGCAGAAAATTTCAAGTTTGATCCCATGGAGAAAGTATCAAGGGCAATATGGTGAGTACCAACTAGTGATGCCAGATGGGAATCGTTTGAAAAATTAGGATCGATTAATCGTTCAAATTCGCGATCTATTAATCGAATTTGAACGATTATTCATCACCAAATTGCCTGATGTTTCCTTACACCAGAACTGCACCGTACTGGTGTTAGGAAACATCAGGAAGAAGTTCAGGCGTCAAGAATGGTGCAGAAGATATGAGCGGTTAAGTTTAACTTTGTTGTTTGACTGTTTTGTTGTGCTCGTGTGTGGCCATGTGCCGCACATGGCCAAACAGTAATGGACAAGCAATAATCGTGAAAAATCAATTGTCCATTTCGCTGGTTGATTGATCGGAATTTCGACCCAGTCCGACCGATTGCTCGACCTGGCGATTGATCGTTACAACACTAGTACCAACTACCTAGTAACCTCCTAATCCTAGTGCGTCTCATGGTCTTAAGATAGTTGACAAAACTCATAAACCCTTATGCTGCTGGTGGCTAATTTGGCCAACACAAAATTATGCAAAAAAACAACAAAAAAGACTTAAACCCTGGCATATGGGTACTCATCTGAGGTTACTCAGCGAGAGCTATCCAATGAATACCAACATGACAAGGTTTTGACAGATGAAAGTAGCCTCAGCATTGGAAGGGTTAAGTTTGATATTTAAAAAATATTAAGAGAGTTTGTTTCTGCCCCCCCCCCCCCTCCTGCTCCATGTGTACATTTTAACTCATTTATGCCTCTAGTGCTCCAGATATTTCCAAATATTGCGACGATATAGTTTATTAGAACCCAAGCAACACATCGCCTTCAAATATTTTTGTTGTCAACCCTTATTTCTAACTAATTTGTAATAAATATCATGTAAAGCTGCTGGCACATGTCAAACAATCTATTGTCTCCAGAAATGAATCAGAGCTAAATTGTTGATTTTCATCTTGTTTATTTCTTCCAGTCATGAGGTAGCAGATGTGGCTGGATTAGCTTCCTTCTCCTTCGGCCAAGATGAAGTGGACAGATACGTCATGTGCTGGAAAAAGGTAGGACCCCTTCCCATCCAGGGCTCGAAATTAATTTTCTTTTTCTGGGACCCCAATTGCATCTTCAAAAGCTACTTAAAGTTGCTCTATATAGAAACCAGAACCTCTTTTTGGCTTCCTCCAGAAATTTGAGCGAGCTGCAGGAGAATTCAAGGAAGCCCTGGGCTCCCAGCTCCAGCTAATTTTGAGCCCTGCTATCTCAATGGGTTGGATGCCTCTTCCCTGTTGAGAGTGTAGGGTATAGGTGCATTGGGGTCTTTAGTCTTGATACTAGGGTATAGTAGTTGCCTCTGACAATTAGCCACATGGCTATTTGTAATATTAGTATACCTTGTTATTTTTGAGCCTATAAAATGATACGCTTGATAGGCAGCTGCCTTTGATAGGCATGATTATTTTTTGCGTACTGGTGTTAAATGACAAGCTATCATGTCAGGGTGTTGTACTTTTCTACCATTAAGGGATCAGGTGTACAAATGATGGCACACAGTTTGTGGAGACCCCAGTCAACACCAGTGCTATTAACAATACCAATATTTCCTTAATGATACAAGATGATATTTATCTTAATATATCTTAATGATATTCTAAACTGTACTACCTGCCCCCAGGTGTGTTATTTTGTAAGTAATTATATCACTGTCAATTTCTAGAAATTTTGCTAATGAATAGTGATCTGTCTACTTGTCTTGAAGCATCAAGTTAGCAGATAAGTCAACTCTGTAACGTTAAGGAGTACTGGTACTGAGAAAAACTGGTACCAAGCAAAAGTATCTGAGTTAATTAAAATCTGAGTTACATTTTTAACATTTAAGTAGATAGGTATGATTTGGTACCAGTGGTTTTGTCTGGGCCGTGCTCAACAAATAGCATAGTCCCATCTCCTTGGAGATCTAACCTCCTAAACAACCCTGTCAGGCTACCTAAAGTAGGATTCAGGTAGTCTCGTTGGACTACCTGAATCCTGGGGAAGTTACCCCCATAAATACAAAATGGTAGTGAAAAAACTGCAAAAAAAAAGAAGAAAAGCGTATCATCCCTCAAGCAAACAACCTACAAAAAAGAAGAAGAAAAAAACATGCTATAAGTACCAAATTACTAACATGAATAGGGGGAAAAGAGCCTTTTTGGAAAAAGAAAGTGGCGGACTATCTAAAATGATGGCGGGACTACCTGATTTTGGGTTCAGGTACCTCCGCGAGACTACCTGGTCATTTTTGGGACCGTCGAGCCCTGCTGGGGTATGTGAACATCTGAGAAAGGCGAGTCCATGGTAAGCAAGGTTTTCTGTAAACACTATAGAATGACTCCATACCAAGACTTATCACACTGTATATCTATTTTTAGGAGTTCGCACCCTCAGACGAGGAACTTCTTGCGTACAGGAGAGGCGAAGAATGGGACCCAGAAAAAGCCAAAGAATTAGCTAAACAAAAGGTACATTGTACTTGTATTATCTTAATGTATATTGGTGTTTAAGATGATGACACTTATTATTATAAATACAACTTCAGTTTCCAGGCACCAGCATAATTTTTAGAATTCACTTATCATGCGAAGCAAGTAGTTAATAATTTTTTACTTGCCCAACATCAGGGCTCGACATTAAGCACTGTCCGCTCGTCCGAGACGAGTGGACTTGACCTACGGACAAGTGCTTTTGTCCAGCCACTGTTCCGGCTGTACAGTGGCAAAATCAGTCTGGTAACGCCCGGGCAAGTGATTAGGGTCAAGTGGCCGGCACTACTCACTATTCACGCTTCAGACTGCCTAACTACGGTGGTGACCTATTAGTTTCCTCCCGACTATTCACGCACAGCATGGTCACACTTCTGCAGACAATAGAGAGGTTGGGCTATCCCGTTCCCGACATCGAGATCGGGTTAGCATATCACCTTCTATGCCGTTCCCGATCTCGATGTTGGAACATCATATCCAAGGTTGGGCTAGGCCGTCGAGATAAGTATCTGTCAATAGATGTCTAAAATGTAGTTGTTGAATTTGTCAATAGATGTCGCCATCGTATTTACAGCATACGCTACGCCGTTTGATACTTACGGGATACAGCTAGTTTATCTCGGGTATTGAGATCGCCGCAGAGCTGAGCTATGTGGGAAACGATGACGTCAACACATTCTATGGTGACGTCATCGTCGCCTATCCCGATCTCGATGTCGGAAACGGGATAGCCCAATCTGTCTATTATAAGCCTCTCCACATGTTATGCGGGTTCATATCAAAGACCAGCCGGCCTAACCGGCAGGCAATTAATGGGCTTCACGCACGCTGAATAGGCACAAAGGGGAATGGTTTTGTGAAAATGAACGCTCTCTTTGTCTGCACACGTGCTGTCAGCTGTGGCGAACGGATAGCAAGTTCTTCATTCATACATGACAACATGTGTATGTGCATGTGAAGGTAACAATAAAATATATATATCAATAGAGGGAGCCCCTACTTAGATCTTAGTATTGTTTTAATGAAGATTAATTTTGTCAGTTTTCATTGCATTCATACTCCTTCACTTATCAATGCATAGTAGTAACATAGCCATAAGATGATAGAATTTTGCCTTAGAATATGAAAATAAAAATACTTTGCCAATGGATTTACATCCCCCTAGCCTGAAGGGTGGGAAATATACATCTTCAAATCTGAGGCTCTGCTACAGCATTGATACATTCCTGTAGCAGTGTAGTTGATTAAATCACCTTCATGAAATAACTTGTATGACTTATGATGATGACTACAGCTGGTATTCATGATACACAGATCATTATTTGAAAGTTTATCATGTATTTCATCCAAAATACTTGGTCCTTACAATGAATATTTTTAAAGCTTTTTTTTGAGTCTGACAGAAAATTTCTAAACCACTTTCGTCCGTAACCTTGACACCAAAATCAACTTTTTTTTTTTTTTGGAGTCTGACAGGATTTTTTTTTTCAAAAAAGCTCGTAAGACAAGTAATTAAATTGGAGTGGCCTGAGGTGGTTAATAAACAATTCAATGGCCCTTGCACAATGTTTATATTAAATGATTTAATCAATTCTGTCTCTGCTGTTTTTTGTGTTATTTGTAGCTATTTGTATTCATGAATAAACACTGCCATGCATTATGTTATACCCTTTAAACACTTCTAATACATATTAGAGTGAATATAGTGGGTTGCCTGTATTGATCCTTAGAAGTTTCCTTCAATAATATATTCTAAAAGTGAAAAGTTCAAATTTTTTGTCATTATATGAACAATAAGATATATCAAGTGGCCCTCCCATATCACTAATTTTGCTTGCAGGATTGGCCTGAGAATGCATCTCAGACCATTTATACCCTCTAGCTCCTGAAGGCCTAGGGTACACAAGTGTATTATTACAGACTTAAACAAATTATACAAAAAACATCTAGAATTAGAATAGAGAAGTATGTTCTTGTGGTTTATACAATTACTTTTACCCCCAACAAAAATTTTCTGCGGACAAGTGAAATTTTCTCCGGGCAAGTGAAACCTCCCGGCTACTTGCCCAGCGGACAAGTGAAACTTAGCCTGGGCAAGTGAAAACCTCATGGCACTTGCCCGCAGGGCAAGTGCCTCAAAAAGTTAATGTCAAGGCCTGAACATCATGTATTGTTATTATGGATTTAATTATTTGAAAACCATTCTTTTTCAGTTTTGTTGTATTGTTTGCATATTTCTGGTTATTTGGGCCATTTACTGTAAAAAATGTGTTTAGTGTTCAGAAAATCAGCTTGCCCATTTGGGCAAGTGAAAACTAAGATGTACCCCAGATAGCCCTTTTTTTCAAAAATTCACTTGGCGAGGCAAGCAGGCTAGTACTTATGTCGGTGCCTGGTCTCCCTAAAACTTCACCCTAATAGGATGTGGATCTATATCTTTCCTCAACCACTTCCCTAGACATCAATGCATATTTGTACCTTTAATTGACAGTGAGGGTCTGCCCGGATGGCCTAGTGGTCTAAGGCATTGCTTTATCTCACAACTGCACAGGCAGACTTAAATCGAGCCAAGAGCATGTGAGAAAGTTGCCAGTGACTTGGGTTTAGGCAGGGGTTTTCTGCTGGGTACTCAGATTTCCTGCACCAGTTACAACTGGCTAGTCACGACTTAGCCACAATATGGCAGAAAAAATGGGGAAAAGCAAAATTCCAAATTAGAGGGATTATGGTGGAAAAAGTGACGATAATTGTCAACATTCCTAACTTTCAGGTTGTAGAGAAGGCTGAGGACAAGGACTGGGGTTAGGTGATGGTTTTCCCTTGGTACTTCAGTTTCCTCCACCACTTACAACTTGCTGTTTATAACTTTGCCTGAATATGGCAGAAAAAGTGATGATCGATTAGAATAACAAATTCCTACAATGTAATAATCATCCATCTCCAAAACAATGTCTTTCCCCTTCGGATGAAGTAGTTCACGATTTAGATGGAATTTGGCCAAAAGGTCACAATAATTTTCCTACATTTCAGGTTGAAGAGGAGGCAGAGGATAAGGTGCGTGCCAAGGAGCTCAAACAACAGGTCCCCACCGCAAACTACAAGGAGAAATACGAGCATCTGATCGGCAAAGTGGCGGCCAAGGATGCCGCGAAGCTCACAACAGCCAATAGGAGCTATGGATTCGGTAAGCATAACGCCGGATGATGATTGGTTATTAATAAGTGTAAACGAAAAAATCTGTTTTAACCCTCATGCTGCTGGTGTCTAATTTGACCAATACTAAAAGATTTAGTTGTTGTGTTACATACTCTAAAATATCCTATAAAAGCTTTCAACTCTTATGCTGCTGGTGGCTAATTTGGCCAATACAAAATGATGCAAAAAACCTAGGTACTCATCTGAGAGTACTCAGCTAGAGCTATCTGATGAATACCAACATGACAGGGTTTAGGCGTTTTAAAAATCTTTGGGTCCTTGTGCTTCGGACGAAAGTAGCCTTAGCAATGGAAGGGTTAAGCATAAATACTGAAATTATTAGAAGGAGAGATTTGGGGAGAGTTTTGATCATCATTCTTGCTTCAAATATTTAGTAAGAAAATGAATATTTTTTGATAAAAATTACACTAAAACAGTTGGCCAATAAGAGCTGTGGATGTGGTAAGTATATCGCTGGATGATAATTGGTTGTTAAGTGTAAATGCAAAAAAAAAATGTTTTAACCCTGCTCTTGCTAACACCGGATATATTCGGAGCTACATATCTTGCCTGTGTGACCAACACCGGATATATCCGGTCTTTGGGTACCCTTGCACTTAGCAAAATAAAAACTACATAGGTCGATTAAGGGGTATTGAATTACATTAGATATCAATGTTTTACCTTTTACTATGTTTCTATTTCAGTTTGTGAAGCACATTATTGAAACAGTAATAGAAATTTATGAAATCCTTTTGATTTGGTGGGTAGACCCAAAATATCCCTGGTCCCAGGGGATAGGTTCTGCCATATGGGGGTAGATTAGAAATGTCATTGTTGAACAGTGTACCATTGTTGAAACCATTGTTGTATTTCAGTGCCAAGTGAGAACAAGCGTGACCAGCGTACCATAGAACAAGTCATGGCCGATACGCGCGCCAGGAAGAAGCAGAAAACCTCGCATGACGAGGACACCGACAGTGCTGCCGCCCTGGAGGAAAAGATAGACACTAACGAGGAATCCACGAGCCAGTCATGACAGAGGTGACTCAATCACCGCGCGGCGCTGTTCCCAGTGCATTATGGGATTTCCGGGATGTGGATGAATATTCCAGATGCATTTTGGGATTGATTGGATGACGAAAAAAACAAAACATCGAAAGATCTTCTTTCTGGAATTTATACAGATGTATAGCGCCATCTAGTATTTAAGTCACAAATTACAAATGGCACAGTTCACAGGAGCATATTAGAAACGGCAATTTAGCCCACGAATGCCAAGATGATATATGTAATGTGAACCCATTCATGTCTGAGGTACACAAAAAAGGGTCCCGACTATTTTGATAATGTTTTAGTGAGCAGGGCATTTTTCAAGATGAATTTTGATCATAACCCAAAAGGAAAACTCTCCTTAAGATATTTTGTACATTTATGATCAATTTCAATATTATTTTCATTTATCAATTGATCTAGACAACACTCATCAACATGATCTATATTCATGAATGGGTTTATTACATCAGGACTGTCTTTTAGAAATTTAGACAAGAAATATTCTTCATACTAGGGAGAGTATCTCTTGAAATAAAATTTGACTACCGTAAAATTCTTAGCAATTTGGAACACTTTTTAATAAATACAATTTTTATGGGTTCAGGTTGGCCCATGTTTTCTGAAAATGCCTTAATGTTGTATCAGCAAGATTTGCAACTAGGTCCATATTTTGTGAAGTGGCATCTGGCGATAGATCAAGGGTTGCTTGATTTCCCATTTATTATTTTGCAAAATAATCATGGTGACCCAAATTCCTAGGGTGTCCTAAATTTCCCAGAATTTACGGTACTCAGAAGCACTTTGGCAGCTAAGAACAGGGTACAATCCTCAATAAGCTATCTAATAATGAGACCATAAGAATAGATGTATTGTAATGTGAAATGATAATGTTTTGTTTATACATACTAGTATGAAATCCAACCAAACTATTCATGATGTCAGAAAATATCTACCCTGTCTTAAAATGAGCTTATTAGAGGGCTGTGAATTGGCTTAAGCTGCACAAGAACATAGCTTTAACTTGCTTTAAACCAAAAAGTGAAGACATGGTACTAGGCAGTAGTGCTCGGACGATATATCGCAATATCGCCTTATTGATCGTCCCGCCACGATAGTGGAGCTATCGATAATCAGCGAGGTTATCTATAGCAAACGTCCCAGGTTCGTATTTGGTACATTTTTCATGATTTTTTTCTATGGTTATTTGGCGACGTAAAGTTACCAAATTGTTGTAATGTATCGATAATCTATCGTCATCTGGAACGATATATAGAAATATTTGTTTTGGCCAAGTCCGAGCACTACTTGGCAGTGTTCTTAAAGATAGCTTAGGATATGATATCTGGTAAAGATAGAGTGATGTAGGAGAGGACTGTTGTTTTATTGATACTGTTAAACCTTCCAATGCATAGACTACATTCGCCCTAAGTACAAGAATGCAAAACTCTTTGAAAACCTTTTAAACCCTATCTTGTTGGTACTCATTGGAATGCTTTTATCGAGTATTCTCAGATGAGTACCCATTTGCCAGGGTTTCGGTGATTTTTCAGGTTTTTTGCATTTTTTTGTATTGGCAATATTAGCCACCAGCAGCTTCTGGTAGCTAATTTACCAAAACAAAATGAGGCAAAAGACCTGGAAAATGGCTGAAGCCCTGGCACATGGGTACTCATCTGAGAGTACTCTGTGAGAGCTATCCAATGAATACCAACATAACGTGGTATAGGTGTTTTTCAAAAAACTTTGTCTCCTTGTGCTTGGACAACAGTAGCTTTAGCATTGGAAGGGTCTTAGGTCAAGTAGGTCAATTCAGAAGAATTATGATTTTAATGTCTTATGGTTTAAAAAAGGTTGACTCCTTATTTTCTTCAATATTATTAGTTGCTAAGCACAAACATACATAGGTCAATACACTCATATGTATATATATGGATATATATATATATATATATATATATATATATATATATATATATATATATATATATATATATATATATATATATATATATATATATATATATATATATATATAAGCTGATTATGACTAAATTGCTCTATTCTCGTTTTGTATTATGTTGAATCCACTTATTCTGTAATTTTAGAGAGCCTCACCCGACTTGATTCCTTTGAAAATCTCATACTTAAGTCATATACATCTTGTATTATTTTGTAAAGTTGTATTTTGTTTTATGCATAGAATATGTAATGATGTATCACTTATGATATGCAATTTGTTACATGGCTGTCAATATTTTATGATTTCTATAAGTAAAATTTCAAGGTGAAATTAGCAGAAGTCTTGTTTTTTGTTCTTATGACTTCTTGTACAAATAACAGTTTCCTGGGTTATAAAAATAATTGGTATTTGAAATTTGATATAGCGCCTTTTCCACCCTTTTATACACATAAAGCTTAAAATGTGTGTTCGTTTAAAGTGCTATTTCTTAAGAATTCATTTATTTCATGACTTCTTACAACATTCTGAAAGTAGCAAGAGGTTTAGCTAATGGTTAACTGAGGTGCACACATGTTCTGCGAATTTGGATTTTTGTTTTTCGTCACTTTTTCTGACATAATATGGCTAAGTCATCATTAGCCAGTTGCAATTGGTGGAGAAAACTGGAGTATCTGGCGAAAACCACCGCCTAACCCCAAGTCACTGGCAATTTTTTTCACATGCCCCGGGTGGGATTCGACAATGGTGAGAGATAGCCAGCAGTCAGTGGCAATGCCTTAGACCACACAGCCATTGGGGTAGGCCTGTCACACCTAACAACTTTGAACATAATCCATCATATTTTCTACTAAATTTGAGAACTATTAATTTGAAGAGGAACTGCTAACCTTTCCTGGAAAAAAGATTTCCAAATATTTCTCATATTTTTGGGGGTCAAGACATTCATTTTTTGCAATTTTGAGTGGATACAAGGCTTGGTGCTAAGTATCAAAGTGATATTTAAAAACAAAATGACTGAAATTCTTTTTCAAATAGTTTTCAAACATTGCTCTATAAGTTGCTTTTGTTCTAAGATCTCAGACCATGTGTGCACTCCATATGCAAATAGGTAAATCTTTCTTTTGTTACAGTTTTTCCTTTTATACAGAGATACCCAATTGTAGTGTGTTGGACGAGAGACAATTAAAATTAAGATTAAGAAATTTTAGTGACTTTGTTATTTATATTTGATAATTAATGAAAGAAATATGTTTGGTTTATATTGCTTATTTTCACACAATGCTCTCATAACCCTCTACATTAATATCCTAGCTGGCCTGTTCATTTTATTAGCATTTTAACCTCCTCAAGACCATAAGAAATGCAGCCATTTTAGCACTCCTTATTTAATACTCATAGGCCAAGTACAGTGAGGCAACTGAAGGTAAACTGCCTTGCCCTGCTATCAAATCACAGTGCAGTGAGTCAATGGGAGGTTAGCTGTCTTACCCTGCTATCAACGCCCAGTGTAGTGAGGCAATAGTAGGTAAACTGCCTTGTCCTGCTATCAAAGCCCAGTGTAGTGAGGCAATAGGAGGTGAACTGTCTTGCCCTGCTGTCAAAGCCCAGTGTAGTGAGGCAATAGGAGGTAAACTGCCTTGCCCTGCTATCAAACGACGATGTGGTGAAGCAATAGGAGAGAAACTGTCTTGCCCTGCTATAAAAGTCAAGTGTAGTGAATCAATAGTAGGTAAACTGTCTTACCCTGCTATCAAAGCTCAGTGTAGTGAGGCAATAGTAGGCAAACTGTCTTGCCCTGCTATCAAAGCCCAGTGTAGTGAGGCAATAGTAGGTAAACTGTCTTACCCTGCTATCAAAGCCCAGTGAAGTGAAGCAATAGGAGGTAAACTGCCTTGCTCTGCTATTAAAGCTCAGTGTAGTGTGGCAATAGGAGAGAAACTGTCTTGCCATGCTATCAAAGCCAAGTTTAGTGAGGGAATAGGAGGTAAACTGTCTTACCCTGCTACCAAAGCCTAGAGTCGTGAGGTGATAGGAGGTAAACTCTGCCTTGTTCTGCTATCAAAGCCCATTGTAGCGAGGCAATAGAAGATAAACTGTCTTACCCTGCTATCAAAACCCTGTGTAGTGGGGCAATAGTAGGTAATCTGTCTTACCATGCTATCAAACAAACGTGTAGTGAAGCAATAGAAGATAAACTGTCTTGCCCTGCTATCAAAGCCCAGTGTAGTGAGGCAATAGTAGGTAAACTGTTTTGCCCTGCTATCAAAACCCAGTGTAGTGAGGCAAAAGGTGGTAAGCTATCTAGCCCTGCTATTAAAGCCCAGTGTAGTGAGGCAATAGGAGGTAAACTGTCTTGCCCTGCTATCAAATCCCAGTGTGTAGTGAAGCAATGGGAGGTAAACTGTCTTACCCTGCTATCAAATTTCAGTGTAATAATACAATAGTAGGTAAACTGAGTTGACCTGCTATCAATGCCCAGTGTAGTGAGGCAATAGGAGGTAAACTGTCTTTTCCTGCAATCAATGCCTGGTGTAGGAGGTAAAAAATCGAGCCCTGCTATTTAAAGTACTGTGTAGTGCAGCAATGGGAGGTAAACTGTGTTGCCCTCTATCGAACTGCAGAGTTTGGAAGCCATAGTAGGTTCATTGCCTTGTACTATTATCACAAGTCAGGGCAGTTGAGGGTAAAATCAGGTGACCTATCTTGCCCTGGTATAGACCATGAAGCGGTGGTCAGGAGTTGAAACCTTCGCTTACTTATCAAACCTTAGATAAATGAAATCAAGTGGATATGAAACCAGATGGTCACCCTGAACAGACTGGCATGCAGCGAATAGCCCAACATTTGTGTTCTGCGCATGTTGAAATGCAGCTTTCTCTGTAAACGATATGAGAGCCCTTATTGGTCTTTGTCTCCTAGTGACGTCACATTGAAGCCAGATTCGAAACCCCTTGCATAGCCAGTCCTTCACTATAGTATAATTGGTCTCTCTCTACACATCTATTCTTTTATTCATCTAAGATCAAACACCTAACCAATTGAGAACTCCACGATTAGCAGGGATATACGTCCCTGCGATTAGTAAGCTACTTAGCGTCCCATTTTTACAAAGCTATCGAAGCTAAAGTATCCCCAATAGTTTTATTTTGAATTTTTTATAAACCATCTTTCAGATGTATGAGAAAGTTGTTTGTGTTGTGATGACCTAATAGCCACTTATTTTTTTCGAATATTACTTGAATTGGTAAGTGTGCAGTTGCATGACCCTTCTGTTTATTTCAGATGCAAATAGATTATATCCGCCGCTTAGAAAACACGTGTCGGAAGGGGTACTTTTATTTACTTATAGATAACGACCCTAGATTGGAAATATAACACAAGCCAAATAATTAAATGAGCTTTAATTACATATAATAAAACGAGCAGTTATCCAAAATCTCTGGTGTTTGTAATTTTCCCCCTTTTGTGTTTTGTATTTTGTTCGGTATAATAAAACAAATGTGACATCCCTGTGGGGTGGACACCCCACAGGGATGTCATATTGTATATAATATATATGAACATTTCAGAAAGATGTATTAGGGAATATTTAGAAATGAATTATGAACATTCCTATTCTTATTCTACTAGTAGTTCCAAGTTTATAACTGATTTAGGAATAGTCGCAGTTGGTTTACAAGTACGCTTTAATGACCTACTTCTCTGCCTACATGTACTTATAGTCAAGGATAATTTAGAACCTTTCCTAATGCAACTAGGAGTCAAGCAACATATGTCATTTAATTTTGAATATCTCAAAAAGTTTTGAATATCCTCCAAACTTTTGTGAATATATCTTCAGGATATTGTTTACAAAATATTCTGTATATTTCACCAGATACTGCTATGTTATTACTTTATTTCTAATTTCTGACAAATAAGTCGAAACTCAAACAATAATTTTCATAACATCTTGGATGAAGATTTTTTTTATTTATCTAAGTTAACGTTAAATGTACGATGGTGCAAGTGTGAAGGCAGAAAAAAAATATTTAAATTTTTTTTCTCCACCATTTTTCCAAAAAACAGCAGAAAAAAAATATTTAAATTTATTTTCTCCAACGTTTTTCCCAAAACAGCAGAAAAAATAAATTTAAATATTTTTTTTCTGCTGTTTTTCTATTTTCCAAAACAGCAGAAAAAAAATATTTAAATTTATTTTCTCCAACGTTTTTCCCAAAACAGCAGAAAAAATAAATATTTTTTTTCTGCTGTTTTTTGGAAAAATGGTGGAGAAAAAAAATTTAAATATTTTTTTTCTGCCTTCACACTTGCACCATCGTATAAATGTGATTCAACTTTATAATTTTTTATTTCTTAAATTTCAAAATACCCGGTAGGTGTATTTGCGCGCAATGTAGTTGACATCCTTTCTGTTGTTTATTCCGTTCAAGTTCTTCGATTCCAGGTTTTCGAAGAGCTCCATGATTTGTTGACAACCGACCATCAGCCATTGGTCAGTTGGGCGGTATCGTGTTGACAACTAAAGCCGCCTTCCGTCGGGGGCGTGAGTGCAAGTCTACGGATTATAACGACTACAGCTCCTCTTCGTGGTCATCAAATATACTTATAGTGCTTGCTTAAAAAACAATTATCCAATATTTCTTTTTGATGTTAAGATGTTACACTAGCAGCTTACTCTTACCTTGGATTAAGAAAAGCTCTTACAGTTGATGTGGATGTGCAGATGAGTGGGCGATAATTGGGTAAGATCCCTACTGTGAGCACTTTACTGCTTTACTACAGTCAGTAGTAGTAGGCCTACCGGCAGCCAAAATTTACGTTTGCGTGGCGACGAAGTCTCTTGTGTACGAAATCTCCGGTTTCCATATGTACGTACTACCATGATAGATGTATCGGTATCGCTATGTTAATATTCCAGAGTGTTATATACTTCAGTGTTGACTTTTCAGGTTACCTTGGATGAAGAAAAGAATGGATAAGTAGCGAGAGTCCCATTAATATATACGCTATAGTGAAGAGCTGGACTCGTGCCAGGAGTCACTGATCCGGCATCAGCGCGAGGTCACTTGGGAACAAGGACCAATCAGGGCTCTCGTATCGATTACATTACTGATAAAACCAGATCTCCACCATCAGCTGGGCATGTGCAGAGTACCAATTTTGGGCTATTAGTTGACACATGCTGAGGCTAGCCTGTTCAGGTTGACTAGCTGATTTCGAATCCACTTGTGTTTGGTCATCTAAGGATAACAAGTAGAGAATGGCTGTAACTTTGCCAACAGTGAGAACTGAAACATCAAAAGCATGGCATCCTGTAAACACACAGTGCTCTAAGTCAGGGATTATGCAATAACTGTACATCTCTGCTTTAGACTTGGATTCTGCATGGTCCTTTTAGCTTAGGTCTTAGATGAAGAGTACATGTATAGGTCGCCACAGATCGACTAGCACAGGGCCAATTGTTAAGGCCTGGAAACACCTATCTTTCCTCTGTGTGTCATCACTAGGGCACAGACTAATGAGGGCTCTTGTATGTGTTTACACTATAGAGTGTAACCGTTTGCTACTGCTAGCTCAGGGTTAATCTGAGGGTTGGTTACAATAAGGGTTAGGAGATCAATCTATGTGATGCAGGGTTTAAGAATGACAAATAGAAGCTAGATTACAATGTATACAGATGCTTTATTACTTACTACAAATACAGGGATGAGCCTATCCTAATGTCCTAATATAGTCCCACTAGTAGATCCTAAAGTGTGCTGCCACTGCAGCCCATAAGCACATGTAATTCCTCAGCCCAGGAGTCAGTTAAAGCACGTGTTAGCAGTACAAGGGTCGGCTAGAGAGTGAGGGAAAGACCAGTACATGTGCTGTGACAAAAGAATCTTTATGACTTATGGTGAGATAAGAAGACCATTGGCCCAGGCACCCAACAGGGTGCTTCCTGTCAAGCCCTGCCTGCTGAAGGCAGGCGGGCTCTAAATGATGACCAATAGGGCAGAGGGCTACAGCAGCAACTAGTCTTAATACATTCCAAATAACAAACAGGGTACAATAGATCCCTGTTACACCCCCCACTGATTAAACTGAAGTACTTCTGATATAAAAAATTAGTAAATTTAACCAATAGGCAATTAAGACATGTAATACAAGAAGATCAATGAATAGCAAGAAAATCAATGTTTAGCAAATGAGGGTAGGGCGGTATGAAGTGAACTCACCCATGTGAGCACCACCCCCCCCCCCCCCCCAACACAAGAAATATGCAAGTACTCAAATGGGAACATAAAAACAGAGAAATAGAGGGTGGAGGTTTAAGTGCCACCAGGCCATACAATCAATGGAGAACTTAGCTCTCTCAACATACAAGTCAAATAATTACTAAAAGATAACAAAAATACACAAATGAACAGTAATAAACAAACATTGATATCAGCAAATTAGACTTAAAGATTATACTAGAATCGGATACTTTAAACTATTCAAGGGCACCAGAGTCACTGCTCTGTCTAATACTCTATACTAAAAATGTTCTTCATACGGCCCAATATAAACCAAACTAAAAGTCACTTTAAAGTGTCACATGCTGTAATCGACAGCTCCTCATTCCATAATGTCATATATAAATGTCAATGTAGCCTATATCAAAAATCTAATTTCTTGGACAGCGATCCGCCTACATCCAAATTAATTAGTGTCTCCAATTCCTACACAGTAACAATAACATAATCTACACATTCAACACTGATTTTTCTAAATAGTCTCTTGTTAAGTTCACTGTACTTAACTATCCTGCATCTGCAGCTCCTGGGAATGTGGGTGGGAACTTTCCTCGACTAGGCATGAAGTTCGAATTTGGTCTTGGATGGTCTTGAAATTGACTGTTCAGTTTGTAGTAATAGCAGGGTATCAAATGGAAGAAAATTGGTTTGTGTGGTGAAGTAAAGGGGTTCCAGGGTATCCCTCTTTTCACATAGCTAGGCTGGTAGCCATATCTGCTCTTTCTGCATGGTTTTGGGCATTCCACTGCTCTATGACCAGGCTCACTGCAATTCCAGCACAAACCTGATATTGTACTGGTCTTCCTGTGGGTAGAATCAGTAGAGATCTTTGGCCTGGATTCATTTCCTGATTTTGAAGTGGTGCCGTGAACATGAATAGGCACTGGTGCTTTAGGTGTACGCTGGTGGTTTTCTACCATGGGCAGTTTAGGGTCCTTATCAAAAGTGTCAAATATTTCATAAGAAACAGCATATTTGAGCGCATCATAAAGTGTTTTTGGTTTCGAAAGTTTGACATGTTTTCTGCACTCTCTTGTTTGTAGTCCTTGAATGAATCTATTAATGACTTGCCCACTCAAGGTCACATCAGGAATGTCTGGAAATGCTCTGTATGCAAGATCCATCATTTCCTGGAAATACTTTTGCAGAGACTCGTCAGACCTGTGTATTCTGGATTGGAATTCAAAGAAGGCAGTCTCTCTTCTCTCCACTGGGTCAAAATATTGTTCAAGTAAATTTTTCAGATTTCCAAAATCTCCTCGGATTGAGAAAGGCTGCGCGAGGGCAAATTTCTGAGCGGTGCCCTGCATTGATAGAATTAACTTTCCAGCCTTAACACTGTCAGACCATTCATTCAATTCGGCCACAGTTTCGAAAAGTCTGATGAAATTGTGCCAGTGTTCATTTTGTCTGTCAAATTTTGGTGGTGTCTCCTCTTGCCGAAATACACCATTTTTTTGGCTAGCAATGTCTGATTTTTGGGGTGCCTCCTCTTGTCTAACTACACCATTCTTCTGGTTAGCAATATCAATCCAGAACCTATCTGATAGTAGGTCTTTCGTTTCGTAAAGGTTTTTTTCAATCCCTGACAATGTCTCTACGGCAGCTGGGAAAGGGTTAAATCCACTTGACTTATAGTGATTCAGCCTCCTTTCCAATTCAATCAGCCTGCCATAAATGTCACTCTCTCTTTGCCCACCACATGTGCTGTAGGCGGCCATTTTGAAATTTTAAACCCTAACTAATATTCTAAATACTATTCTCACAAATCTGAATCAAATCTCTCTAACCACACATGTGTACCAAACTAATCTATTCCTACCCTGCAAGTAACTTCCTGTACACATGTCACAAGAGTTGAAATTCACCTTATTGTCTCTACATGGTCTTAAATCAAAAACAGATTCCTTTGCCTAACCCTACTCTAAATCAAGTAAAACGTACATATTATAGCTTTTGAAGTGTACAGAAACCCACCAAGTTATTAGGAACTAGGTGCAGTATCTGTAAAACATGTGTAATCTAAATAGCCCTAGTTTAAACATTTCTCCTACATAGATAAGAAATCCTAAGTATATTTAGCAAGACAAAGCAACCTATCAAGTAATCTAACTTACCCTTAAACCAAACATCCACATAGAAAGATCAAAAGTCCCTTATTGGGCAGTCAGTGTAACCGTTTGCTAGTGCTAGCTCAGGGTTAATCTGAGGGTTGGTTACAATAAGGGTTAGGAGATCAATCTATGTGATGCAGGGTTCAAAGAATGACAAATAGAAGCTAGATTACAATATATACAGATGCTTTATTACTTACTACAAATACAGGGATGAGCCTATCCTAATGTCCTAATATAGTCCCACTAGTAGATCCTAAAGTGTGCTGCCACTGCAGCCCATAAGTACAAGTAATTCCTCAGCCCAGGAGTCAGTTAAAGCACATGTTAGCAGTACAAGGGTCGGCTAGAGAGTGAGAGATTCTACCACATATGTTGTGACAAAAGGATCTTTATGACTATTCGTCAGATAAGAAGACCACTGGCCCAGGCCCCCAACAGGGTGCTTCCTGTCAAGCCCTCAGCCTGCTGAAGGCAAGCGGGCTCTAAATGATGACCAATAGGGCAGAGGGCTACAGCAGCAGCTATAGTGATAATACATTTCAAATAACAAACAGGGTACAATAGATCCCTGTTACAATTGTAACCAAAACATGACAGTGATAAGCAGTAAAAAGAAAGTTTGTGTTAGATGTTTTGTGTTATGCTTGTTTTCCAAACATAAACGAGTTCACGAGTTGACGACTTCAGCTCGAGCTCGGCTCGTGCTCCAGCCACTTGAGTTTGTGAGTGGTGAGTGCAGTTCTAATATATATGTATATATTAAGTGCATGTCTTCACAGATGTTGCTCACACACATGGGCAGAATGCACCCCTTGAGTAATTCTCATCATCACCTAGGCTAGGAGTTGTGCCAAGGCTGTTGAGCAAGATCTGCTGGTTGCATATTCAGTGATAGATGTGGTAGATATCAAGGCATAGTAATCTGAGGGCAACAACGAAAATCAAATCCTGTATTCGACTGTGCTACCCTCAAGAAATAAAGATGATTATTTTTATTATTATCATTTTTATTATTATCATTATTATTATTAATATTATTATTATTATAATTATTATTATTATTGTTATTATAATTATCATCATCATCATCATCATTATTCTTTCTGATGTTCGAACTTTTGGTTTCTTTTGCAGGTGTTTCTGAGGATGATTATTATTATTATTATTATTATTATTATTATTATTATTATTATTGTTATTATAATTATCATCATCCCCATCATCATTATTCTTTCTTTTGGTTTCTTGCAGGTGTTTCTGAGGATGGCGCGCTGTTCTGTCCGGAGCAGGGAGGGGAGAGTACGGCTGTCGCCATGCTGCTGTGCTTCATCCACTGTGAGGAGGAGGGCCACTGGATCAGCCCCGTCAGCCTCGACTTCCCCTGCCTGCTCAACGACCTAGAGATAGAGGAGGAGTCGCTCCTGTCACATGGTCAGTTTCCTAGCCTTTTGTTATAACCCTTAAATCCCCTGCTTGCTCAACCACCTAGAGATAGAGGAGGAGTCACTCCTGTCACATGGTCAGTTTACTAGCCTTTTGTTTTA
>OZ012697.1:31268384-31388384 GCA_963942565.1 Maea johnstoni | reverse complement strand
GGGTAAATACAAAAATCTCATAATCTTAAAGGATATTACCCAAAAATCACTAACAGCAGGGGGCACATTTAACCTATACACATCCTACAACCATTGGCATTAATGCAAACATATCTGTGGCAAGTTTGATACATCTACATTGAAAGGTGCATTTTCCAAAATCAACTTCCCAAAATGGCATTTTTTCTGGTGATTGCCTTTTGTAAAATACCCCAAAATATGTCATGTCATAGGTTGGCTAACATAACTAATTTCCCTCATCTGCCTATTCTTGGTTACTTTTACGTAACAAGAATGTCAGCCTAGCATATTTGTATAAGACATCAGAAATTACAAAAGTCGTACTATTTTAAAGGTTTTTACCCCAAAATCACTCACAGCAGGGGTCAGATACATTTAATACTAACACAAAATATTTGATAATCATAGACATCCTTGTGAAATCATTTGTGGCAAGTTTTGAGTTTCAACTAAGAAAGTTGCACTTTCCAGAACCAAATCCCTAAAATCACTTGTTTTATGCCATTTTTTTCTGTGGAATGCCCAAAAACGTAGTATGCCATAAAAAATATTCAAACATGACTCACTTTCTTAATCTACACCTTCTTGGGCAGTTTTCTAAACCAAAATCTTTTAGTTGAGAGTTTTTCTGGTGATTGCCTTTTGTAAAATACCCCAAAATATGTCATGTCATAGGTTGGCAAACATGAATAAATCACTCAATTTTGGTAATTTTTGCCCCCAAATCACTCACTCCAAGGGGCCGGTGAGAGTCAAAGGGAAGCAAAATGTTCTAATGCTCTTAGTATCTTGTTCAACACATTTGTAGCATGTCTTGAGTTTCTGCTATGATAAATGAATTTTCTGGAATCCGATCCCAGAAAACACACATTTATGGCCATTTTTCGCATAAAATGCCCCAAAATACTCTTGAGCAGCAAAATTAGACTTGCCATAAACCCCTACACCAAAGCCCATCCTATGTAGAGATGAATACGCATGGGTGATGACTTGTAATGTTAAAACCCAACAAAAGTAAAATTTTGACATTATTACATAATAGATAATCAATTAACAACAAAAATAGCAAAAAAATCATGTTTATAAACAAATTGACAAAAAATGAAGTAAAACTTGTTCTTACCCAATGTACCAAGAACACAACCTTACAAAAGAAACGTGAAAAAAAGCCAAACCATGGAGGAACTATTGGCTGACAAGAAAGTGGCAATACGGAAAAGGATAACTAAAGATGACCTCCTGTAGTAGGAGGTCATCTAAAAAGGTGGAAAAGGCGCTATATCAAATTTCAAATACCAATTATTTTTATAACCCAGGAAACTGTCAAGTTATTTGTACAAGAAGTCATAAGAACAAAAAACAAGACTTCTGCTAATTTCACCTTGAAATTTTACTTATAGAAATCATAAAATATTGACAGCCATGTAACAAAGATTTAAGAAATGAAACATCGCATATCATAAGTGATACATTATTACATATTCTATGCATAAAACAAAATACAACTTAACAAAATACTACAAGATGTATATGACTTAAGTATGAGATTTTCAAAGGAATCAAGTTGAGTGAGGCTCTCTAAAATTATAGAATAAGTGGATTCAACATAATACAAAACGTAAATAGAGCAATTTAGTCTTAATCAGCTTATATATATATATATATATATATATATATATATATATATATATATATATATATATATATATATATATATATATACTGTAGAACACACAATGTTAGCGTCTGTTTATATGTAGCGTACATAGCGTGTGGTTCCGCTTCGCTATATATAAAAACGCTGTACTTTTTTCTTACTGTACTGGCGCTGTCAGCGGCGGCCACCGTCGCTAACATAAAGATACGCTATGAAGCGAAAATTCCCCAATTCGCTATATTTGGGGCACGCGTCATATATGTGTTCTACAATATATATATATATATATATATATCCATATATATACATATGAGTGTATTGACCTATGTATTTTTGTGCTTAGCAACTAATAATATTGAAGAAAATAGTCAACCTTTTTTAAATCATAAGACATTAAAATCATAATTCGCCTGAATTGACCTACTTGACCTAAGAATTGTTAACCCTTCCAATGCTAAAGCTACTTTTGTCCAAAGCACAAGGAAGCAAAGTTTTTTGAAAAACATCTAAACCCTGTTATGTTGGTATTCATTGGATAGCTCTCACAGAATACTCTCAGATGAGTACCTATGTGCCAGGGTTTCAGCCATTTTCCAGGTGTTTTGCCTCATTTTGTTATTTGGTAAATCAGCCACTAGAAGCATAAGGGTTAACAGTATCATTAAAACAGTCCTCTCCTACGTCACTCTTTCTTTACCAGATATCATATCCTAAGCTATCTTTAAGAACACTGCCAAGTACTATGTCTTCACTTTTTGGTTTAAAGCAAGTTAAAGCTATGTTCATGTGCAGCTTAAGCCAATTCACAGCCCTCTAGCAAGCTCATTTTAAGACAGGGTAGATATTTTCTGACATCATGAATATTTTAGTTGGATTTCATACTAGTATGTATAAACAAAACATTATCATTTCACATTACAATAAATCTATTCTTATGGTCTCATTATCATTGGTACCCTGTTCTTAGCTGCCAAAGTGCTTATGAGTACCGTAAATTCTGGGAAATTTAGGACACCCTAGGAATTTGGGCCACCATGATTATTTTGCAAAATAATAAATGGGAAATCAAGCAACCCATGATCTTTGGCCAGATGCCACTTCACAAAATATGGACCTAGTTGCAAATCTTGCTGATACAACATTAAGGCATTTTCAGAAAACATGGGCCAACCTGAACCCATAAAAATTGTATTTATTAAAAAGTGTTCCAAATTGCTAAGAATTTTACGGTAGTCAAGTTTTATTTCAAGAGATACTCTCCCTAGTATGAAGAATATTTCTAAATTTCTAAAAGACAGTCCTGATGTAATAAACCCATGCATGCCTATAGATCATGTTGATGAGTGTTGTCTAGATCAATTGATAAATGAAAATAATATTGAAATTGATCATAAATGCACAAAATATCTTAAGGAGAGTTTTCCTCTTGGGTTATGATCAACATTCATCTTGAAAAATGCCCTGCTCACTAAAACATTATCAAAATAGTCGGGACCCTTTTTTGTGTACCTCAGACATGAATGGGTTCACATTACATATATCATCTTGGCATTCGTGGGCTAAATTGCCGTTTCTAATATGCTCCTGTGAACTGTGCCATTTGTAATTTGTGACTTAAATACTAGATGGCGCTATACATCTGTATAAATTCCAGACAGATCTTTCGATGTTTTTTTGTTTTTTATCCAAGCAATCCCAAAATGCATCTGGAATATTCATCCACATCCTGGCCATCCCATAATGTACCGGGAACAGCGCCGCGCGGTGATTGAGTCACCTCTGTCATGACTGGCTCGTGGATTCCTCGTTAGTGTCTATCTTTTCCTCCAGGGCGGCAGCACTGTCGGTGTCCTCGTCATGCGAGGTTTTCTGCTTCTTCCTTGCGCGCGTATCGGCCATGACTTGTTCTATGGTACGCTGGTCGCGCTTGTTCTCACTTGGCACTGAAATACAACAATGGTAACAACAATGGTACATTGTTCTCACTTGGTACTGTAATATAACAATGGTTACAACTGGTTCGGGGTTCTCACTCGATACTGAAATATAACAATGGTTCCAACAATGGTATGGGGTTCTCACTTGGTACTGAATAAAACAATGGTTACAACAATGGTACGAGGTTCGAACTTGATACTGAAATACAACGATGGTAACAACAATGGTACACTGGTCACACTTGTTTTTACGAAGAACTGAAATTAAACAATGGTAACAAAAATGGTAACGCTGGTCACGGTTGGTACTGAAATACAACTATGGTAACAACAAAGGTATGTTGTTCTCACTTGGTACTGAAATACAAAAATGGTAACAACAATGGTAAGTTGGTAACAACAATGGTATCGCTGATCGAAGTGGTCTTGCTTGGTACTGAAATACAACAATGGTAACAACAAAAGGTACGCTTGTTCTCACTTGGTACTGAAATACAACAATGGTATGTGGTTCTAACTTTAAACTGAAATAGAACAATGGTAACAACAATGATAATTCTAATCTACATGCCATACTTGTAGTGATGGTGAAAACAAGTTATCCCTGGCCAAAATAACTAGTGTTTTTGGTGATATTTTTATCAAGAAATATTTTTTTACTCAGTATTTGAAGGAAGAACGATGATCAAAACTCTCAAAATCTCTCCACCTAACAATTTCAAGATTTATGCTTAAAACATTTTTTTTTTTGCATTTACACTTAATAACCAATTATCATCCAGCGATATACTTACCACATCCATAGCTCTTATTGGCCAACTGTTTTAGTGTAATTTTTATCAAAAAATATTCATTTTCTGACTAAATATTTGAAGCAAGAATGATGATCAAAACTCCCCAAATCTCTCCTTCTAATAATTTCAGTATTTATGCTTAACCCTTCCATTGCTAAGGCTACTTTCGTCCGAAGCACAAGGACCCAAAGATTTTTAAAACGCCTAAACCCTGTCATGTTGGTATTCATCAGATAGCTCTAGCTGAGTACTCTCAGATGAGTACCTAGGGTTTTTGCATCATTTTGTATTGGCCAAATTAGCCAAAAGCAGCATAAGAGTTGAAAGCTTTTATAGGATATTTTAGAGTATGTAACACAACAACTAAATTTTTTAGGACTTTTGGCATCATTTTATATTGGTCAAATTAGACACCAGCAGCATGAGGGTTAAAACAGATTTTTTCGTGTACACTTATTAATAACCAATCATCATCCGGCGTTATGCTTACCGAATCCATAGCTCCTATTGGCTGTTGTGAGCTTCGCGGCATCCTTGGCCGCCACTTTGCCGATCAGATGCTCGTATTTCTCCTTGTAGTTTGCGGTGGGGACCTGTTGTTTGAGCTCCTTGGCACGCACCTTATCCTCTGCCTCCTCTTCAACCTGAAATGTAGGAAAATTATTGTGACCTTTTGGCCAAATTCCATCTAAATCGTGAACTACTTCATCCGAAGGGGAAAGACATTGTTTTGGAGATGGATGATTATTACATTGTAGGAATTTGTTATTCTAATCGATCATCACTTTTTCTGCCATATTCAGGCAAAGTTATAAACAGCAAGTTGTAAGTGGTGGAGGAAACTGAAGTACCGGGTGAAAACCACCACCTAACCCCAGTCCTTGTCCTCAGCCTCCTCTACAACCTGAAAGGGAGGAATGTGGAAAATCATCTTCACCTTTTCGGCCGGATTTCATTTAAATGATAATTTGGCATCTAGAATTTTGCTTTTCGTCACTTTTTCTGCCATATTGCGGCTAAGTCGTGACTAGCCAGTTGTATCTGGTGGAGGAAACCGGAGTACCTGGTGAAAAACACTGCCTAACCCCAAGTCACTGGCAACTTTCTCACAAGATCTGGGCTCGATTTAAGCCTGTCTGAGCCGCTGTGGCAATGCCTTAGCCCACTAGGCCAACGGGACAGACCCCCACTGTCCATTAAAGGTACAAATATGCATTGATGTAGGAAAATGGGCGAAGAAAGATATTGATCCACATTATAAAACGTCCTATTGGGATGAAGTTTTAACGAGACCAGGCACCGACAACTGATTTTTTGAAAAAAGGGCTTTCTGGGGTACATTTTAGTTTTAACTTGGCCAAAAAGGCAAGCTGATTTTCTGAACACTGTTTCTATACAGTAAATGGCCCAAATAACCAGAAATATGCAAACAATACAACAAAGCTGAAAAGAAAATGGTTTTCAAATAATTAGATCAATCATAAACAATACATGCCTTTCGAGCATATATCATATTTTATTTTGGGCAAGTCAAAAATGATGTTGGGCAAGTAAAAAATTATTAACTACTTGCTTGGCATGGCATGTTAATTCTGAAAAGTATGTTGGTGCCTGGAAACTGAAGTTGTATTTATAATAATAAGTGGACATCATCATCTTAAACACCAATATAAATGTAGATAATACAAGTACAATGTACCTTTTGCTTGGCTAATTCTTTGGCTTTTTCTGGGTCCCATTCTTCGCCTCTCCTGTACGCAAGAAGTTCCTCGTCTGAGGGTGCAAACTCCTAAAAATAGATAGACAGTGTGATAAGTCTTGGTACGGATCATTTTACAGTACATACAGAAAACCCCACGCTTACCCTGTACTCGCCTTCCTCAAATGGTCACATATCACAGACAAAAAACACTGGTCCCAAATCATTCATATGATCTACTCAAGTTAATAATGTAACTCCGGTTTTAGTTAACTCAGATACTTTTGGTTGGTACCAGTTTTTTTCAGTGCCAGTAAAGTACAAAGAAAGTTCTACATCAAGGTTGAATACTAGAAGATAATTTGAAGTAAGGCCCAAAAAAAGTTGTTTGTTTCCTGTAACCCTACCCTTACAAGTTTTTACTGAAAAAAATCCCTACCCTTAACTTTTTCCGCCCTCTCAACTCCCAATCAACGTAAAACATGCATAAAACACACATTTTTGACTAAAAAAATTATCAAACAAAACATATTTTACCGACCTACCTACCCTTATTTTTTTCAGACCGTTACAGGAAACAAACAATTTTTTTCTTTAGGCCTAATACAAAAAAAATAAAAGATAAACATGCAAAACTTGAGCTACAACAAGCAATCATTTTCGTGAAAGTGTGATAAACCAATTAATTGGTGATAGTCGGTTTGCCTAGTTGACTGATAATTGGTTGGGAAATTCAACTGACTCCCACCACTAGTGTCAACCCCTAAACTAGACCCTGCATCTAGAGTAGGCAAGCTTTAATACTGTATACTGTGTTAATGTTGCACATATAAAGTGATGCACAGGTTTATTTTTGCATGCAAGTAATGAATGATAAGCGATCATGTCAGCTGGCATAGGAATCGGATTTCCAATTATTAGTGTGCAGTTTAATAAATGTGTACTCCAGGGATGCGCAAAATACGCAATAACTAAATGGCCGAAACATCGATATGGTATACAACATGCTAGCTATTTGCACAAGCGTCAGACCATGAGCTGATACGGAAGCAAAAGGAACCATGGAATGAATAATACAAATAGCCATGTGTCTAATTGAGGCAACTACCCTGCTAGTATTAAGACTAAAGACTAGGGATTAGGGATGGGGATCGTTGAGAATTCTACGGTTCGGTTCTCGGTTTTGCTTTTATGGTTTGGTTTTATCACGGTTTCCTAAACAATTTATTAATGACATTTCTTGGATACGAAACTACGCAATGGAATTCATGGCTGAACTTGCCTGAACTGGAAAGTTCTTGAAAGTTCCTATATACTAGCTCCCTGGGCACTTTCTCTATGCTCAGAAGGCTTCTGAGCATAGTGAAAGTGGGCAGGGTACCAGACTTGAGAGATTTTGAAATGGCTGTTTGATCGTCGCGCTTGGCAGACATTGTGAGGCCAGCGAGGAGGTAGGTGCTGACAGTTTTATTACGCCTCCAGGAACCCTGTGCATGCATAGAATACGAACCGTTTAGAGGGAGGTCCGGTTTTTGACTGGTTAACCGCAATGCTCAGGCCGGTTTGAACCGGTTCCCAGTTCCCATCCCTACTAAAGACCCTTAATGCACCTAACCCTACACTCTCAACAGGGAGAGAAAAAAATAGAAAAATAATTTCGAGCCCTGGATGGGAAGGGGTCCTACCTTTTTCCAGCACATGACGTATCTGTCCACTTCATCTTGGCCGAAGGAGAAGGAAGCTAATCCAGCCACATCTGCTACCTCATGACTGGAAGAAATAAACAAGATGAAAATCAACAATTTAGCTCTGATTCATTTCTGGAGACAATAGATTGTTTGACATGTGCCAGCAGCTTTACATGATATTTTTTACAAATTAGTTAGAAATAAGGGTTGACAACAAAAAATATTTGTAGGGGATGTATTGTTTGGGTTCAAATAAACTAAATTGTCAAAATCTTTGGAAATATCTGGAGCACTAGAGGCATAAATGAGTTAAAATGTACACATGGGGGAGGAGGGCAGAAACAAACTCTTGAAATATTTTTCAAATATTATTAAACACCCTTCTAATGCTGAGGCTAAACATCTAAACCTTGTTGAGTTGTCGTGTTGGTATCCATTGGATAGCTCTCGCTGAGTACCCTAAGATGAGAACCCATGTTCCAGGATTTGTCTTTTTTTTAAGATTTTTTACATAATTTAGTGCTGGCCAAATTAGCCACCAACAGTATAAGAGTTTATGAGTTTTGTCAAATATTTTAAGACCATGAGACGCACTAGAATTAGGAGGTTACTTGGTAGTTGATACTCACCATATTGCCCTTGATACTTTCTCCATGGGATCAAACTTGAAATTTTCAGCTGAGCTGTCTTTAATAAAGTCATCTATTCTTTTCTGTATCTACAATACAAGTAAAATAACAGTCATTTGGAGAACTTTTGACAGCTAAGGTTGTATCACAATGAGATGGAAACCCAGAACCAGGAAGAAATTTCCTTCTCTTCACGAATAGTTCCAAGGGGTCTTTCAGTTGCAGAGGAACCAAAGACAGCCCTCCACGACGCCGCACATTTATATAGCGATCAGGCTAGCCCGCTTGGGGATCCAGCGAAGAATCGAACCTGCGAACTCCTGCTTAGGAGCCAGCTAGTCCACAGCGGATCTCCTTATGTGAATAGGGAAAAACAATATGGTCTCTAAGTTGCCTGAAAGTGAAGATATAATGCTTGCATCACATGCATACCAAATCAACTGTGATAATACTATGCTTTGCAAGTTTCTTGTGTGTGTGTGTGTGTATGTGTGTGTGTGTGTGTGTATGTGTGTGTGTGTGTGTGTGTGTGGCTGGGAGTACTTAAAATGAGACAGGGACTTAACTGCTAACTGTCGCACCAGCATGTGAATTTTTTTTAGGAGCATGACCAAATGATTTTGTTAAATGTTTTACGCTAATGACATGTAAACTCCATTTACTGATACCACCTATTGATTGATATGTCTTCACAATTGCTACAGAGCTCAAATGGAAGTGCCACCTGGTGACATTAAATTCAAACTGATTTTTCGCACAGCGCCCAACTAAATTTGCTGTACTCCAGGACAAATTGTAGTGCTCCAGGATTTGAAAACCTGGACACCCCTGAGGGATGGATAGTTAAGAAAACACAATGTACTAGGGCTGTCATTGATAACGCCTCGATGAATCGACAAAAAAACCTTATCGATTATCGATATCGAAGAAGGCACAACTTATCGATTCATATTCAAATTAGGTAAATAAACTATTTTTAAGGAAAACACAGCTTGAACAACACATAAACTCCCCACTACAACTGTGTGCGTCCATTCCATTTATCCTTGAATTCACACAGATGAATGTGTATGTGTTAGGGCTGTGATCAATAGGTCAAAAAATCACCCCACACGCAAACTACAACCATTCCTCATAAGCACACTGCTGGTTTTCATTCATTTTGAATTCAATTCGCTGAATTGAATCGAAGTAGCGTATCGGTAATAATTTTGTCGATTATCGAATCAATAAACATTTCTTATCAATGACAGCCCTACAATGTACCAATTATACAGCAGGTATGCTCACACTTAAATGTTTCTAATACCCTTACGGTTCTGTTCCTAGAACTTCTAGAGTTACAAACAGTACATAACTAGGGTGAGCAGGGACATTTCATACTAATATTTTCAGTACCTTACAAGGATAAAATGTGCAGGAAATAGATAGTCACCTTAGTCCTAAAGGCGATAAGTTTCTGTTTCTCTTTCCGCTCAAGTTTCTCTAAACGAGCTTTTTCCTCTGGAAGAATAAATTTTTTGATTATTCAATATACATGGACAACTTCAAACTGGGGAAGAAATAATGTGGAAACTAGCAAATTACATTTTTTCAATTTACTCAATTCTATATAAATAAAAAAAATGTTCTTGGAACTACTACCATTACTTCTACAGAAATAGCAATAACTTATAATAATAATAATAATAATAATAATTATGATAATAATAATAATAATGTGTGGTCCCGTAAATCAATTAATCTGAGATCTCACTATTTCTACTTCCAATTTTGATGATAAGTCCCAATTTTTTCCCCAATTATTTGCATATTATGATTAAAAGGCATACTTTCTGTTTCTCCTATCTATCTTTGATTAACAGGTATACTTTCTGTGTTTCTATTATTATTTCTACTTTGTTTCTGAAGGTATTATCCTGAAATTTCATGAAAAATGCACAACAAATGCCTGATGCACATGGGGAAGGGTCAATGTGCACTAAAAACGTCTCCAAATAAAAACTGATCATCGATCACTCTGGTGAAATGATGATCATTCCTCAAAGTATGTACTGATTCCCAACACTAAGAATAATAATAATAACAATAATAATAATATTAGTAATAATAATAATATTAGTAATAATAATAACTCCATAATTCTCAAGATTTGGATTCGCTCCAACTTTAAAATTGTGGCAAACAGGCATCTTATAACCTATTTGAATAAAATAAAGTCAGGATAATATTAATAGCGTGCGAAGCTCGAAAGGCCGTAGGCCTTTCGCGAAGCCTCGCAGTCAGTCAATTGAGCGTGAGTGTGTATGAGTGTATATGACGTCACTATAAGAAATACATACAGGGACCCAGAAAGTTGTCACCGTCCAACAATATCATCCAACGTGCGGGACAACGTGCGGACAACTTCCGTTCTGGAGGATTTCTTTAGTAGGTTAAGTAACGACCGATTTCATTGGTCGACAATGACGTAATGTGCAGTACAATAACAAACACGCCCTCCCATTGGATGAAATGTACGAATGCACGTGTGTGAATGAAAGTGGCCGCTACTACATGTATATCCACGTTAAAACTTAATTTCTCGCCCGTCCGTGGCTCAATTCTAATGTAGTTTAGAACCGCCAGAATTCATTATATTGACCATTGATTTCACTTTTAAATCGGCTCGCTTCCTGGCCATACCACGCCGTGGCCGCTACTTTATCCAAGTTAAAACTGAATTTCTCGCCTGTCCGTGGGTCAATTTTAATGCGGTTTAGATCGATAGAACCGCCAGAGTTCATTCTACTGGCCATTGAATTCTCGTCAAAATCAGTTGCGAAATATAAATTTTAAGACAGTTTAAAATCGTAATGTTTTGTATGCCATTAATTTACTGTCAATCAATGCTGTATTTTGGTCAGAAGTAATAAAAAAAAATGAAATTATAATCCAAAGCTTCGCTCGCTTCCTGGCCATGCTAGCGTCATATTAATTTATAAACTTAACAAGGTAGGATATGATAGCTGGTTTGGAGGTGTTTCAAGCTATAAATAGCAGCCCTGTTTTCTAGGCGCACATGCTTATTTTAAAATGCTGGGATGTCTAACGTTGGATATATAGATAGCATATATGCAGTATATATAATTTACATGAGCCGAGACCAGAGTTAGAGTTGCTCGAACAGTCAAACTATATGTATATCGACATGTCTCGTATCGATTACAGAAATTACACCAACATGCGCAGAACATGACTGTTCAAGTTGACAGAGTCTTCAATTTGATGAAGTTGTCAAGTCACCCGGAAGAAGAAGAAGACTGGCTGGTTTCATATCCACTTGTTTTTATCCATCTAAGATGTGGATAATTGTACCATGTGCAATTGAAAGAATATTCAAGATAAACAATTTAACAATTGAAATTATTAAAAAGATAAATCGCTATTAATTATGATTAGCTTAAAGGCAAAACCATAGAATCACAGTTAAAGGTGGGCTAGAATACAGCTATAAGAGGTTTAATCCAGTCACCCGAGTGTCACACAGGAATGAAGGCATGTCCATCACCATGCGACACCTGAAAGGTTTTATATTGAGCGATAATAGGGAAAGTGCTAATTAAAATCAGATTTACACCTAAAGCGAAGTGTATGAAGTTCTGTAACCAGGTAGGTTGATGACAATCTATAGGTTCAGTATCATTAACTGACCTTTTTGTCTTTTCTTCTCCTCACTCCCAATGCTGGGAGGTTTTTCCATGGAACCCAAAATAGAGCCGAGCAAATCCATTTTTGCCCTTGATCGGTTCTTTGCCTCACTTTATTCAAACTCAATACTTCCGACTCGTATCTGCTAATATCGATGTTTTTCTGAAAATCTTTAATCATTGACAATGGAAATCACAGCTTAAATTGAAATTTTACATTTTTGTGTGTTTACAGAATAGGATTGAACTTCTGATGTTATTTAGCAAGGATTTGACAATTGAGACAAAGAACCAAAGTTATTTCCGGCGTTCCAAAACAAAAATATTATTCAGTGCTTGATTGACTGTCAGCCTAAGGACATTTGAAAGGTGAATTATTTATGCTGTCAGCGCTTGGAAGAATCACAAAGTAAGTGATTATTTCATTGTAGTTCAATAAGTTCATCCAAATTATTGCATTATTCCTGTTTTAAGTTGTAAATTTTAAGTGTGACATGTTTAAGTTTCAAAGACTGTGATGATGATGATGATGATATTAGATCTGGATTGACTTACCTATTTCCTGATTTAGGAAGAAAAGGGACAGGAATTTCGTTTATGGTGATGACATGTCTTCATGTCACTTGGTTGAACTAGCCACATTATAGCATTAGAGCTACACTCACACTGCCTTTGGTGATAAAAGCTATATGTGCATTCTCAGTCACTAATGTGGTAGAAATACATGTAGGTAATTAAATCTTTAGCAGTGACATCTATCATTGATAGTTGATGATGACATTATAATTGATAATAATTGGAGGTATGAATGTGGATACAGTGTTAATCTAGAGGGATCAAATTCACATGGAGTACCTACCTAATTTTTACCTATAGATATCCCTAGGTCACCCGTCACCCTGGGCCTTAAAACTCTTAATTAAATTCCATGGCCTAAGTCCGGTTTCCCGGACCCACCCTATATAGGAAGAAGAAACGGTTGTCGCACCAGCGTGTGACAGAGGCTTCTAAATGTGCAATAGACTGAAGCAATCAAACACTTATACCCTCATTTAATTATTGAACTGCGAAGACAGTATACTAAGTGCCTTTGAATGTTTTCAAATGAGTCATTTTATGCATATTTTGTTTAACATGTGAACTCCATTTTATAGGGTTAACTATTGATGAAGCGAGGCCTTCAGTATTGATATGGGGCTAATATTATAGTAACAAGTACTAACAATTGAAAAAAAAATTGTGAACCATTTATTGCACTTATGATGCTGTGCTCCAGGACTTATTGTCATCCTTTTTGATACAGGGCTGCTTAATTTGTTTCTGAACTTCTTTGAACATTGAAATGTTGATTTTGCTCATCAGGTGCCCTTAGTAAAATCCTGCATAGATATAGATGAATTGAGGTTGCATTGTCCCTGTACCCATTTAATTAATGTATCAAGGGCTCAACAAAAATGATTTTGGATTTTCAGGCAGGACAAAAAATATGTAACCCATGGCTTGTTATGGTTTTGGATGATGCTCAATTCTATAAAAAATTCTGGTAGGCATGGTTCTAAAAGTCTCAGTTAGGTAACCACAAATAGAACATTATTTTTGACTTAATTGTATCTTGAATACTAAAATTTCCCGAACCAAAAATGGAACTCAACATTTCCAAATCATGACTCGATATATGTTATAGTAAGATTGTCAAACCAGGTATTTTACTAAATCCCAAAACTTACAGGGATTTGGTCAAATCCAGGGTATGCACTTAGATTTAAGACTAGGGGCCCTAAAAGGTCTTTTGATGAAAAATAGTGGTCAAAAACAGGATTACACACTATTTTGGGCCCCTAGTCTGAAAAATCTAGGGGCCCACAGCAAAATCTAGAGGCATATGCCCCTGGGCCCCTGGGAATGTCGAACCCTGAAATCCCTAGACATTTTAGGGATTTGGCCAAATCCCTGAATGTTTTAGGGATTTGGACAAATCCCTGGTTTGACAATCTTACTGTAACATGTATGTACATCTCCATATGGTACATGAAAGCTGTGCCATTATAGGAACAGCTGTAGCTGACAAGACAATACTGAGTAGGTATATGTACATTAGATGATACAAAGAAGCGAACTTTGTCTTGCTACATCAATATATATAGGATTGGTAAGATTATTCTTGTAAATTGTATAACTTACTTTTGACCCCCAACCATAGCCTAGATTCTTAGGCTGTCATATGTATTTTTCTTTTTCTTTTTTTCTGTTACCAAGCACCAAATAGTCTAGGTGGCCATAGTGATCAATTTAGTTTACACTTATCTCACCAGGTGAATCAAATGAGAGGACTCAGTTTGAGCAGAGAAATACATCCCCTTGATCTGCAACCCAATAGGCACAGCATGCTAGTACCTAGGGTATGTGCGCCTCGGGTTACGCGGTTTAGCCTGGGGAGGTATTGGTCGTGTGATTTGTGCAGTAAGCAAGCAGCAGAGAGACTGACTGGCTGGCTGGGTATACAGACTGTCATCCTATCTAGGTCAGATAGGTTGCCAAGGAGATGGGCTCAGCAGGCAGCCAATCCTGGGGTACACAGGTTATCTATGACTCAGTGAGAGGCAGTGAAATTTGATGATGCATGCACAGTGCCCACTCCCTGTCTACTACTCTCAGGTTTGAGGATCACCTAAAAACTCTAGAGATAGGAGGACCAGGTGGTGCCATCTATCTACCATACCTGGTACTACACAGCACTGCTTGGTCAATGCAGAAGGGATTGTCAACTCTTCAGGGCTTCAAGGAGCCTAGCCAATTAACACTGGTATGCAAAAATTAAAATGCAGATCAAAGTCACCTGCCTGCCCAGCGCATTACTTTATATGCATAAGATTAAAACAGTACATACAATATCTATCTGTCTAGGTCATCCAATTGTGGAAACTTTGCACCTTGATTCCTGTATTTGTTTGTTTTGCTAAGTAGGTATCATCTTATCCTTTGTTTGAATTATGCCTCCCCTATCTATCTTAATTTGCAACTCTGCTATCTATTATCTACACTCTAAGGGCCTAAGTGGAGCGATGTATTTGCTAATAATTTGTACCCCAAAACATAGAAAATCTCACAGCAGGATGCCCTGTGTTTTGGAAAGGTATTTCTGAAAGTGTCACCCACGTAATTAGAAATTGTCGATTCAGTGCAATTATGAGATAATGAATTGAAGATTTGTGTTATATTTATTTATTTATTTATATATATATATATGTAAGTGTATGTATACTGTTAAGTTCGAAATATCAGCGAACCTATATTTCGCGAATTGATCCTATGCTTATAGAAGAACTCATTAGAGTCATTATCCTAAATCCTTCACAACCTAAGACTTTCTTATCCCTGGTAGATTTACATCTGAGGCTTAGATGAATATACACAATGGGTGGATCGACATTCGTGATCTGAGGTCATGCCTGGATTTTTGCACAGACAAAATATATATCAGCTCTTATCTGACACTGAATAAATTCAATTGTTTTATTTCATTCTATTTATCATTTTGTTATTCCAGGAGTGTGGGCTGCTGAGTGAGGGAGAGAAGGAGAGAAGTTGCTGTCTAGTGCTCCAAGATGAGCTCGGAGGATATGAGCAGACTCTTGAAGGGAGTCACTGTTTCCAGGTAAGATCACCATCAGTAGCGATTGGTACCGGCTTAGATGAACAAAAACAAGTGGATATGAAACCAGCTGGTCAATCTAAACAACCAGGCTGCGGCAAATAGCCCTAAAGTTAGGTTCTGAGCATGTCGGTGCGCAGCTTTCTCTGTAATGCAAATGATACGAGAGCCCTCATTGGTTTTTTGTCTCCTAGTGACGTCACACTAAGGCCAGATTTGAGATCCCTGGAATAGCCAGGTTTTCACTATAGCACATATAGTAATTGGTCTCTCGCTACATATCCATTCTTTTATTCATCTAAGGTACTGGTACTTGATACGACACCAAATATCGATAACGAATAGAAAAAAGGAGTTTATCGTTTAACCCTTTCGCTGCTGGAGGATAATTTGGTCAAAATAAACATTGAAAAAATGCTAAAAAGTGGCTAAAACCCTGACACATTGGTACTCATCTGAAAGCACTAAACAAGAGCTTTCTAATGAATACCAACAAGACAAGGTTTAGACAGTTTTCAAACATTTTTGCTGTCTTGTGCCTCAAGCAAAAGTAGTCTCAGCATTGAAAGGGTTAAGATCTGTTAAATACAGATGCTGCTTAACGATATAGAATTAATTTCACTGCTACATGGACATCTTCATATGACGTCAGCCTTTGAAAGCGACGTAAAAAGCAATTCCTGCCTTCCCTTGAGAAAGGTGTAATTCACATCTTAATCTGCACATACTATTTTGTTTTTCCGTAGGTTGATGAAGCCAGATGATGCTAATATCCGTGGGAATGTCCATGGAGGGGTGACACTCAAGATGATTGAGGAAGCAGGAGCTATACTCGCCACAAAATACTGCAACATTCTCAGTACACAGGTAAGACAGGATATATGAGTTCATCTTTACAAGCCAAGGGCTCTACTCAAGCAGTGAACCGAAAATGGCTTCGGGCCTGTAAAAACAGAGTTCAATTGGTGCTACAGTGCCAGTGAACATTAGGAGACACTAGCAGGCCCCCGTGCACAGCACGGGTTTGGATTCTAAGTCACACTCAATGATGCGCAGGAAGGTCAGAGGCCGAGAATAAAAAGAACAAAAACAATCAAACTACCTTAACCACTCAACACATAAGAACACTTACTGAACCATTGGCGTCACTCTTGTTTTTTTAAAGTTTTTTCAAGTCACACTCAATGATACGCAGGAAGGTCAGAGGCCGAGAATAAAAAAAACAAAAACAATCAAACTACCTTAACCACTCAACAAATAAGAGCACTTACTGAACCATTGGCGTCACTCTTGTTTTTTTAGTTTCTAATTTTCAGTCATCACCAGGAACGGTGATACCAAAATATTATGAATTAGACTAAACTGCATCAATCAAAAAAAGTTCTGGCCCACCTTCTAGCAACCCCTATGCAGAGTAATTACCAGCAAATATTCTAAAAAATAACAGAAGTCTTAGTGAAATATAAAATGGACTCGCCAGCTGACCTGGGCCCCAGGGTATGGGTCATAAAAGGGGATCCTCTACTCTACCCTGCTTGCAGCCAGTAGGCATGCTATATACTTTCGTTAGATTTGTCGGATTCGATGTAGCATTAATCACACTAAAGATATGTTAGCTAGCACAGGATTGGATTCTAAGTTATTACTCAATAATGCACAGGAAGTTAAGAGGCATAGAATAAAAAAACACACACAAACAAATACCATCAGCATTAGAACCTGTACTGAACCATTGGCGTCGCTCTTTTTTTTTAGTTTCTGGTTCTGAGTCATGAGTCATAAGCAGGAACTGTGAGACAACAATAACTTTAAATTAGAGACTAAAATGTATCAATCAGAAAAGAGAATGAAAAGTTAAGGCGCACCTTATAGTAGGCCCCCTGCACAGCACAAATTTGCACACTGGGCCTTATGTGATTTTTGTACACTGAAAGCTCTCTGTCTCTGACCACTACCCAAGTTCAAATCCCTGCCCGTGCATGTGGGAAGGTTGCCAGTGACTTGGAGTTAGGTGGTGGTCTTCTCCGGACACTTGTTTCTCAACCACAAACAACTGGCTAGTCATCATGACAGAAAATGACTTGGCCCCCTCACTGCATCTCCCCGGTATCAAGCCCAATGCAGAAGTTCAAGAAATACTTTTGTTACCTCAGTATATTGTTGTCTCTCTCGATTAATGAGATTTGGAAAAAAATGAGAAAATGTATAAATCAAACTTGTAGGGACAGAGTGACAGGCAGGGAATACTAAAAATAATAAAATACTGGGTATGAATAAATACATTCAGTACAAAATGCAAGCAAGACTCTGAAACACAAATGTCATAAACCTGCTCATTGAATTACATTAGCCCCCCCCCCCTCCCACAACAAAACATATATAGAGTAAATACATGTTTATTTGTGTTACCTCAGTATATTGTTGTCTCCCTTGAATAATGAGACTTGGAAAAAAAGTTAGAAAATGTATAGATCAAGGAGGGACAGAATGACAGGCAGGTAATGCTAAGAATAATAGAAATACTTAGTATGAAAAGTTGAGAATGCAAAATAGAAACAACATAAGAACTAAACTAAGAAAAAAGGCAAAAAGAGTGGGAGAGATAAAGAGTGAAAAAAAATGAAAGCAGGCAAGAAAGTCAAAAGGTAATAAGGTAGGGGGGGGGGGGGGCAATTACCAAAGAATCACAGTAGACCCAGTGCTCATGCACAGGTCAAGGGTGTTGTTAAGCATCACTAACACACCTTCAACAGGGCTCATTAAGGCCTCGGCCAGGCAGCTGTGTTAGAAAACCCAAGGCCCCGGGAGGATTGGCCTTGGGTTTTCCAACACAGTTATTGGTCTTTCACTACATACACATTCTTTTTATTCTTATTATGTCTGGGTGCAGGGTGCAACATAGGTTGCTGAACAATTTTTTCTGAGCAGGGCAAGCTGCCCCTGAAGTTAACTTGCCCCGCCAGCACGTCCACTTGCCCCGCCACTCTGTCAAACAAAGGGGGGGATTGGACTTTGGCCAAAACATTACCTGCTGAGCGGGGCAAGTCAGAGTCCTGTTCAGCTTGCCCCATTGCTGTTTTTGCTGAATTCACTTGCAACTTGCAGCAGGGCCAGTAGTTATGTTGCACGCTGGTGTGTCCTGAAGGGTGGTTTTCTCCGAAAAGAATACATATATAGTAAACAAAGCAATAAGACTAAGAGAGAGAGAGAATTTGCCAAATAAATAATAGAAAGACAAAAAGGGGATGCAAGAAAGAGAAATACGGTAGAGGAGATCCAAAACACATAGGAAAATGCAAGAGGATGAGGAAGTACAGAAATGACAAAAATGACAAAACAATATACAGGAGAGAACACAAAAAGCACAGTGAATGCAAGAAAGGAAATATAGGAGTGCAGTGCTATACAATGTAGGAGATAGAAAAAGCAAACAGAGGATATATGTGAAAAAGAAATACAGAAAGATACATATTGCACAATGACAATAGCAGTTTGTGAGAAAAAACAAACAGAGGATATGTGATAAACATGGGAGGGGATGACTAAAAAGAAGGAAATTCCTAAATGCAAATAAAATCATGAAACACAAAAAGTAGGAAGAGGAAGAACAGAAACTGCAAAATAAAGAAAAGATATACACAGGAAAGAATACAAATAAATGATTGATACAGTAGGCCATCTCAGTGAGAAAGGAAGAAAAAAGGGATGGAACAAATGCTTAAAGGCAGAAAAAATAAAGGGAAAATTAACAGAATTGAAAGGAAATACAGAAAGATACATAGTGCACAATGACAATAGCAGTCAGCACAGAGAAGAAATGGTCTGACACAGCCAGCATGAAACAAAAGTTCTATTTGATCACCCACATCTTACAAAGCAGTCAGTTTACTTGCAATGGCAAGTGGGGGCTTGCCCTGATGGCCATGTGGTCTAAGGCATTGCGATGTACTGCAAGCTGACTCTCACCCCTGCATGGGTTCGAATCCTGGACACGGCATGAGTCAGTGACTTGGCATAAGTGGTGGTATTCGTCGGATACTCAGGTTTTCTTCCACCAGTTAAAACTGGCTAGTCACAACTCAAAATCCACACAAAAGGCAGAATTAGTGACAATTTTTTATTTTGAAATTACAAATACAATGGCAAGTGGGCAAGCAATTATTTTGTCTGCATGCAAATTCAATTTCAAGAAGAGAGGTTTAATTTTATGATTAAAAGCCAAATTGATTTTAAAGATTGAAAAGTATGTAGACATAAAAAGAAAAAAAACGCCTAAAAAAATAAGAAAACAATACAGGAGAGAAAACAAAAAAAAGTACTGTGAATGCAAGAAAGGAAATAGCCACTCAACTCTATACAAACAAAACAAAAAATGAGAAACTGTATTAATCAAATAGACAGTAAAGACCAAGAAGAATAGAGTATGACAAATAGGTACAGACATTCTAAACATGAGCGAATTAATGAGAAAAAAATAAAAGAATTTAAAAAAATACAGGACACATAACTGAAATAAGATAAAGTAAGAGCTATTTAGAACGAATGCAGAAAAGAAAAGTACAGAGAAAATGGGTAGCAGAAAATGAATACAATTTGTCCTGAGAAATATCAGGAATATATATAACACTGCAGGAGATCGAAAATACAATACATATGGCGAATAGACAACAAAAATTCAATATAATAAATACCTTCCATGCTGAACGGCTGTAGAGTGTGGCATGCAAAAGGAAGTAGGGACTGTTAACTGTATTATACTCGCCTCGGACATCATGAAATTCATGCGAGTCTCATCATTGACATCAATTATCGCTCACTCATTATTAATCGACTGAGTGAGCCGAAATTAGCAGCAGAATACATCCAGACCAAGCCAATAAGAAGACGTGGGGAAACACGGTAGATTGATACAGAAATATCTTCCTTCGATGGTACATACGTGTACTTATCATTCGGTCATTCAAGAAATGTCAGGGCTAAGATGTCACACGATGTGACGATCTCCCAGCACTCAAGTTTCAACCTTCAACAATAGATGGCGTGCATTGGAGCTCTCTTGCGCAGTGACCCTGCGCAGTAGGGCAGAAAGCCTCAGAAAATGGCGCCGCCCATGACGGTGGGAGGGGCACAAAAAGGCACATTTCTCAAGATTAAAAGATAGGTAGATAACGATCGAAAACAATATGTGGTTTCCCCCCCTCCTTACACCCCTGGCAAACGATCCATGACGGCAGACCGGCCAGGCATAGCGTGTGTGCCTCGGGCTCGACCGTGATAGGTCTGGGCAAACTGCGTATTTAGTTATAGATTCTTGTCCCCTAACAAGTTTTTCACCCTCCCCCACATCCCACATCAGGCACATCAAATGCCCAATAATGTTATGAGAAAAATGTCTAGGACCAGTTAAGTTTTGCAGGACCAGTAGGGGCCAGTAACTTTTTAAGTTAGCGTCTAGGTCTGAAACCCCTCCATGCCTGTATCACACCTGGCCTGCATCCCTGGCCATATTTAGATGTCATCCCTTGTGGATAGATGGCACTGCCGTATGCTAGGAGGGTATTATGTTTTTTTTTATAATTTTTATTTCAATGTGGTATATATGTAATTTCATCAGTACAACAGGTTCATAAGTTAATTTCATTCCTTTACACACTGTGCGGAGACAAATTGAATAATTTTAAAAGACTATATACAGTATTGGGTATGCAGACAGAGATATAGTTTTGTAATAATACTGTATAATACAGAAGCAATGTCCGCCAAAGTGCTGACTATATCTAAGCACTTAAGGTAGGAGGGAATTATGTTAAATTAATGCCAGTACAACCTTTTTGTGTGTCATCTGTATCAATTAAATGGCCAGCAGGGAGCCATAAGCCCTTTTGCAGTGAACGATATAAATAATAATAATAATAATAATAATAATAATAATAATAATAATAATAATCTTTATTTCACGATGGTAACACAGTCAAATACAAGATTTGATTTTCGCTGTGGCCCTCAGATTTAAGGATTATACATTCAATTCTTCAGGCCACAGAGTTGAAAATTGTTCTTCAAGGTATAGTTTCTTGAATGATGAGAGAGATGGTGCCATTTTCATATTTAAAGATAAGGAATTCCATAATACTATGCCTTGGTAAGTGAATGAATGTTTAGATCGGTGGAGGAACCAAATTATGAGATGTATTTGATCTTGTAAGGTGACCATGTTGATCTGAGCAGAACTGAAACATATATATATATAGAATGGGGTATATACATTTTGGTATGATAAATTTATAGTAATGCCTAGTAGCTAGGCTAATTTCACCCAAATTTGGCAATTTTGGTAATATCTTTATAATCAGAGTTTAGCGTATAATATCTCTTAGACTAGAGTGAGGTTGATCAGAACCCATCCCATTGTTATAAGTATTTATTGAATGTATGCTTAATTAGGAAGTTATTGTCATGCAATAAGGCATTCAATGGTAAAATCTAAAAAATTTAAACATATGTAATGTTTTATTTTGCCAAGTTTCATGTTTTTTGGCAATTTTCTGTATTAGATTATGATATTGTAACATCAGACTTTATTGTTGCATTGTTGATTTATGGTCAGAATAAGAATATAGCTTTCAATTTTCAAAATTTATTCTAGGAATTGAACTTTTTATGATCAAACTGTTAATTTGATAGTAGATATTGCATTTGAATTTGACTTGTGAAATTAAAATTCTGGATTTAAAGAATGTAGATTTTTAGTTTCAGAAATTCAAGTTCAGAAATTAAACTCAAGCCCAAAGTGTGGATTTGATAAAATATATCAGATTTGAATTTGATATTGTGGATTTTAAAAATGCAGATCTTAATTCAAACTTTTCAGGCTCAAAGTGATTTGATAGTAGATATTGGATTTGAAATTGACTTATAAGTTTAAAAATTGTTGATTGATTTGAAATTGACTTGTTAACTTAAAATTGTGGATGTTACAGTTTTTGTTTGAATGTAAATTTCAGGCTGATGGAAACTTCGAAGGCTGCGTGGCTCAGTTGGCGAGGGTGGAGCGAACAGACTTCCTGCAGCCGATGCATATCGGGGAGGTGGCGGAATTAACGGCCGAGATCACGTTCACCTCCCCACACTCCCTGGAGGTCAAGGTGCTTGTCTGGGCCGAGAATATCATTACAGGTGACCCCTTAACCCTTATGCTGCTGGTGGCTAATTTGGCCAATAGAAAACGATGCGAAAAAAGCTTAAAAAAAATGATGGAAATCCTGGCAAATGGGTACTCATCTGAGAGTGCTCAGTGAGAGCTTTCCAATGAATACAACATGACAGGGTTTTGCTGGTTTTTCAAAAGTATTTCCATCCTTGTGCTTTGGACGAAAGTAGACTTAGCATTGGAAGAGTTAAACTAGTGATAGGGATCGGCTTGGTTTTTCATGATCGATCATAATCGGTTGTGCGCAATTTCATCCCATTAGCACTTATCACTCAGTGCACACTCTCCAGCGGGGAATTTTTCAAATGAGGGTGTAAAAATGGCCATAGTTAAGGATGCCCGCACCAGTTTTTTTTTTGTCCTTCGAATTTCGTAATTTTTGGATATGTTGTACCTTGTGGGACAAAACTAAAGGAAATGTAAAACGAAATTGGCTGTTTAGCTTATTTCTTTTGCTAGAGACAAATTTGTGATTTTTGAAAAGTGGCTATTTGAGAGAAAAAAGGCCGCCAGATTGTGCATTTTTTAATTTTCCGCTCATTCTGGGTTGTGCGTGCACAGAAAAATAATTTGTCAATCTTTATAAACTTAAATTTGCATGTAGTTAATGGAGAAGGTCCTCTCTCTGCTTGCGCAAACTGTATTTCAAACCTTGCTATATCGTTTGCACAGTCAAAAACTGAACTGGAGGGGTTAAATTAAAAATGAACAATTTTTTCTCCAAAATAGAGGCAAATATAGGGCAATTTATCACACATAATGAATTGAAATAAAAAAATTAGTCCAGAGAATTTTTTTATTTTTTGATATGTTCTTGCCCTGTAAATTTACATTCTGTATGGGGAAAGAAAATGGGGGTGTTTCGAGTTACTTTTTTTGCTACAGAGCTATGAGTGAAAGGGTACGTTTTTTGCTTTTTTATGAAAATGAAAAGACAATGACGCGGCCTTTGTTTCCCTATTGTTGTTGCAACAATTGGGTGAAAATCCCTCTGTTGGAGTCGTGTTGCGCTTGCTAAGACGAGAATATAGGGCGTCATTTCGCACATGATAAGTTGTAAAAAAAAAATTAGTCCAGAGAATTTTTTTATTTTTTGATATGTTCTTGCCTTGTAAATTTGCTTTTGATATAACAAAAGAAAATGGGGGTGTTCCGAGTTACTTTTCTTGCTATAGAGCTGCGAGTGATAGGGTACGTTTTATGCTTTTTCGCAAATATAATTGGCAATGTCCCGTGGCAACAATATTGAAATTCCCTTTGTTGGAGTCATCAGAGGGGTTAGTTACGATGATTTTCTACCCTTTTCCCCCAATTAAATTGTGTGCAGTCAGTGAAGAAGTCAACTGTAAGTGTTTCTGACTTTTTCCAGTAAATAAACACCCCATTCCTTTATCAAAACACTGACATTGGATTAACGGGAACACGTATTTCAACTATAGATTTTATAATCCTCTGCCTGTTTGGCGGTAGTTCAATAATATTGAACCTTACTATATATGCAACGATATCTTATTGTGGATGTTCTGTGTTGCACATGTAAGGTTCAATGCGATCCTCTAATTTTATGTTAGCAGCAGTGGTTTCGCATAAAACCCATAAACGGAACCAATGCTAGGCTTCTTCGTCCTTAAAGTGTCATTAGTTACCATATTATATGTCTTCTTCCAACAAATATTCTGGATAGTTCCCAATAGAAACAAAACATACTTTTCAGGTTAATAATATACTTGACACTTGTTGCATTTCCGCTAATCCAAATTTCCGTTCTGTAAATAATTCCGACTTTTACAAAACCAATATGGCGGACATATACAACTTTTCCAAGTCCATCGCCGGCTGGAGATGAGAAGAGTCTGATATAGTCCTATTTACACGGCGCTGAGTCGTTAAATTATGACGGCAATACATAGAGCTAGCCGTCGGTGATTGAAAAGAGGAAAAATACGTTTCCCAGCTGTTTGTATGTGCCCAGATTATAGCAAAATGCTTCCCCTCAAAATTTCGGCGGAAGAGTGCTAACATGTTTTTAACTTAACACTAAACCCTGCCGTCGTAGTAGTAGGATGAAAACAGGAACGGAAAAATAGGTAGGGTTTATGTCTGAACTAGTTAAGCGGCAGCAAGTGGCGGCAGCAAACTCGGAAGCCAAGTCACTTTGGGAGTGGCTCGGCGTCAGAGCCGCGTATATTTCGTGGATTGTAGGGGTATTTTTACCCCCCTTTACTTTGTACCTGGGTACAAAAAAGTACCCTTCTTTTACAAATTTGCGGACATGCCGAGGTCTTAAAAAAGACCACTTCTTTCGGGAAATACGTAACGCGGATGCGGCCCCCCTCTTTACCTGATTCCCTCCCCCGGGGATTGGTCAGGCAACGAAAAGATTGCCAATTCACCTCCAAGCCAATTTTCTTCAAACTTCGGGAGGAATACAGTACCATTAAATTTGTGGCCATTCAATATTCTGAGAAAGACCATGATATCTTCAATTTACATATTTATTGAATATTACCTTTCCTTTACTTGGCACAATGTGCAGTTATGGATGTATTCCTGCATATGTGTTAATGCTTTCGCATATGTTTAGTTAATAAAGATAAAACTATCAATATCACTATTAAATTTAAAAGAATAAGAATCAGAAAATGTTTATCACTTCATGAATTGAAATTGTCAAGCATCTGCAATTTTACGTTGAAAATATGATGCATGGCAAAGAGAATATTGATATTAAGTTTTCAAGTATAATTTATTTTGACACGATTTTTCATGGATGAAACATTTCGTACAGGTTGCCACTTCACTTGTCACATTACGGCTAGGTCAGGACTAGCCAGTCATGGTTGGAGCATGAAACCGGAGTAACTGGTGCACATCTTTGTATAACCCATAATCACTGTCAACTTTCTTACAGAGTGCAAAAGTTTACACATGCAGATTGAATCTATGAATAGTATATTTCATGTAATACTTCATCCGTTTTACCAATCATTTAAACCGTTAACCATTCATGCACTTTGAATTTAGATGGTAAAAAGCACAGCATAAAAACGTAATTTATACACCATTTCCATGCGTACATACATGTATGGTAGAAGGTCCATGTTTTATTGTGGAAAGTTGTGTTGCCTTTGTGCTTAGGTCGGAAAAATAATTGCTAAATCCCTCAACAGTGCGCTACGGCGGAATGAATGTCACATCCATCCCTGACGTTCATGTCACTCATGCCCGACTCCCGTAATATACGCAACAATGGGACGTCTTCCAACAATCGAAAAAAAAACTGGTGCGGGCATCCTTAAGAAAGTAGGCTGTGGTTATCACTTACCAGGTCACAACAGCCCCACTTCCACCTGTAATATCTTACTGATTTAATTGCTATTTTTGAAAATAAAATATTTTTCAAAACAGAATAAAGTGCGTATGAACCAGGGTCTTAGCCAGGAATTCATATACTAGTATGCCTGTCCAAAACAGCAATTTTGAAATTTCTGCCCGTCCAGATTTAGCTACTAATCTACTTCAAATCCTTAAATCAGCTACTATTAATAGCCTAGTGTGTCAAAAAGGGCAATTTACACTACAACTATGTTCTAGAAGATGGTTTCTTAGGAAAATGTTTAGTTATCACACCCAGAAAGTCAAAATTGAAAAATCATCATAGAAAATATTGCCTGCCCAAACAGGCAGTTTTCAGGAAACTACCTGTCCAAAAGACAGGTAGGACGAGTCCTGGCTAAGTCCCTGGTCTGAACATTAAGATATATCTCTGGCATATAGCAGTAATAGTTTGTTATTTGTTTTTCTTTGTAGGTGATAATTTAGGAGTGCTTATTTCCTTCTGTATGCTAATATAATTTTCCCATGCATTTCAGGGCTCAAACGCTTCACCAACAAGGCTCGTCTGTGGTTCGTGCCGTGCAGTATCGTAGACTACCATAAGATCGTGCCGGTACCCCCCATGGTCTACCCCACCAAGCTTCGGGAAGAGGGCGGTAGGCGGCGCTACGAGCAGGAGAAGAAGGAGAGAATGCAAGCCAAAGCTAACGGCTACCCCACAATAAACCTAGCAAGACTAGTTGAGAAACCAGGTAAACTACGAGATAGCATTTTTATTAAATTTGATTCAACTCAATCCAGTTTAATTGAATTGAATTTAACATAATTAATTGCAATTTAATGTTATTTTGATTTAATTCAATTTAATTCAGTTGATTTAATTCAATTTAATGTAATTAATTGTAATTTAATGGAATTTGATTCAATTTTTTACTTCCAGAAGTCAGGTCTACTTTTGAATTTCATTTATTATCATTATTTCTGCCAATATGAGGCTTGTCATGATTTAGCCTAATTATGGTATAAAATATATACTCACAGCTTATTGCTTCACCCCACTATACTATAAAGTTTTCCAGCTCCCCTACAGTGCCAACATTTTATGTCTGCACTAAATGCATGGGCAGCCATGCATTAGTTGCCCTCAGGCCAATTAGTGAAAAAAGCTTATGTAAATCATTGCTTATCCTTTTTTTGAATGTCTCTAAATAGGATAGACGTCATTCGAAACAGTTCTCTATGATTGCAATGATGGAGCACATGTAGTACACTCTTCTCTCTATTCCAGTTCCAGCCTCATTTACCTAGGGCGTCAGTGGTGGTGAAGCATGAATGGTATCACTAGATCAAACAGACAGTATCTACTTTTTTTCTTTCTCATCACAATGATGGAACACATGCTAGGCCTCAACGCTAACTCAAAATGGTACTGGCCCTGTAGGACCAGTAACACCGAGGATCTACTGATCCTGCAAAATTTTTACTGGTCCTACAAATCTTTCTTTAACATTTATAAAGAAAAAAAAAACATTGCTTAAAATTGACAGACAACATTTATATTTGTTTATTTTCTCTTCATTTATTTCAAATATATTTGGGATATTCTTGAGGGGAAACTTGTTAATAAAATGCCCTCAAATGTTTACTGGCCATGTAGGACCAGTTGAAGTCTCATTTTACTGGCCCAAAGCCATTTTTGGGATTTTTTACTGGCCTGGGGCCATAGGACCACTGTACGAGCCCTGGCTGTACATGCTCTGTCCCCTATTTTGGCTTCAGCCCATCACCTTGTCAGAGTTTCAGAGATGTCAGGCCACTGTTTCATCAAGAGTGTCTAGAAACGAACATTATCCACTTGCTTTCTCTTCCATTTTAGCAGCAGAGCACGTGCCATACACTGTTCCCTACTCCCGCTCCAGTCTCATCCACCTGGTCGGAGCGTCAGAGGTGGCGTCCCACGGCTACATGAATGGCGGCTCCATCATGAGCGTCAGAGGTGTCAACATGTTTTCTTTCTCATTGCAGCGGCTGAGCATGTACCGTACACTGTCCCTTATTCCCGCTCCAGTCTCATCCACCTGGTGGGAGCGTCGGAGGTGGCGTCCCACGGCTACATGAATGGCGCGTCCATCATGAGCGTCAGAGGTGTCAACATGTTTTCTTTCTCATTGCAGCGGCTGAGCATGTACCATACACTGTCCCTTATTCCCGCTCCAGTCTCATCCACCTGGTCGGAGCGTCGGAGGTGGCGTCCCACGGCTACATGAATGGCGGCTCCATCATGAGCGTCAGAGGTGTCAACATGTTTTCTTTCTCATTGCAGCGGCTGAGCATGTACCGTACACTGTCCCTTATTCCCGCTCCAGTCTCATCCACCTGGTCGGAGCGTCGGAGGTGGCGTCCCACGGCTACATGAATGGCGGGTCCATCATGAGCGTCAGAGGTGTCAACATGTTTTCTCTCTCATTGCAGCGGCTGAGCATGTACCATACACTGTCCCTTATTCCCGCTCCAGTCTCATCCACCTGGTCGGAGCGTCAGAGGTGGCGTCCCACGGCTACATGAATGGCGGCTCCATCATGAGCGTCATAGGTGTCAACATGTTTTCTCTCTCATTGCAGCGGCTGAGCATGTACCATACACTGTCCCTTATTCCCGCTCCAGTCTCATCCACCTGGTGGGAGCGTCGGAGGTGGCGTCCCATGGCTACATGAATGGTGGGTCCATCATGAGCGTCAGAGGTGTCAACATGTTTTCTCTCTCATTGCAGCGGCTGAGCATGTACCATACACTGTCCCTTATTCCCGCTCCAGTCTCATCCACCTGGTCGGAGCGTCAGAGGTGGCGTCCCACGGCTACATGAATGGCGGCTCCATCATGAGCGTCAGAGGTGTCAACATGTTTTCTTTCTCATTGCAGCGGCTGAGCATGTACCGTACACTGTCCCTTATTCCCGCTCCAGTCTCATCCACCTGGTGGGAGCGTCGGAGGTGGAGTCCCACAGCTACATGAATGGCGCGTCCATCATGAGCGTCAGAGGTGTCAACATGTTTTCTTTCTTATTGCAGCGGCTGAGCATGTACCATACACTGTCCCTTATTCCCGCTCCAGTCTCATCCACCTGGTGGGAGCGTCGGAGGTGGCGTCCCACGGCTACATGAATGGCGGGTCCATCATGAGCGTCAGAGGTGTCAACATGTTTTCTTTCTCATTGCAGCGGCTGAGCATGTACCATACACTGTCCCTTATTCCGGCTCCAGTCTCATCCACCTGGTGGGAGCGTCGGAGGTGGCGTCCCACGGCTACATGAATGGCGGGTCCATCATGAGCGTCAGAGGTGTCAACATGTTTTCTTTCTCATTGCAGCGGCTGAGCATGTACCGTACACTGTCCCTTATTCCCGCTCCAGTCTCATCCACCTGGTGGGAGCGTCGGAGGTGGCGTCCCATGGCTACATGAATGGCGCGTCCATCATGAGCGTCAGAGGTGTCAACATGTTTTCTCTCTCATTGCAGCGGCTGAGCATGTACCATACACTGTCCCTTATTCCGGCTCCAGTCTCATCCACCTGGTGGGAGCGTCGGAGGTGGCGTCCCACGGCTACATGAATGGCGCGTCCATCATGAGCGTCAGAGGTGTCAACATGTTTTCTTTCTTATTGCAGCGGCTGAGCATGTACCATACACTGTCCCTTATTCCTGCTCCAGTCTCATCCACCTGGTGGGAGCGTCGGAGGTGGCGTCCCACGGCTACATGAATGGCGGGTCCATCATGAGCGTCAGAGGTGTCAACATGTTTTCTTTCTCATTGCAGCGGCTGAGCATGTACCATACACTGTCCCTTATTCCCGCCTCAGTCTCATCCACCTCGTCGGAGGTGGCGTCCCACGGCTACATGAATGGCGGGTCCATCATGAGCGTCAGAGGTGTCAACATGTTTTCTTTCTCATTGCAGCGGCTGAGCATGTACCATACACTGTCCCTTATTCCCGCCTCAGTCTCATCCACCTCGTCGGAGGTGGAGTCCCACGGCTACATGAATGGCGGGTCCATCATGAGCGTCAGAGGTGTCAACATGTTTTCTTTCTCATTGCAGCGGCTGAGCATGTACCGTACACTGTCCCTTATTCCCGCTCCAGTCTCATCCACCTGGTCGGAGCGTCGGAGGTGGCGTCCCACGGCTACATGAATGGCGGGTCCATCATGAGCGTCAGAGGTGTCAACATGTTTTCTTTCTCATTGCAGCGGCTGAGCATGTACCATACACTGTCCCTTATTCCCGCTCCAGTCTCATCCACCTGGTGGGAGCGTCGGAGGTGGCGTCCCACGGCTACATGAATGGCGGCTCCATCATGAGCGTCAGAGGTGTCAACATGTTTTCTCTCTCATTGCAGCGGCTGAGCATGTACCATACACTGTCCCTTATTCCGGCTCCAGTCTCATCCACCTGGTGGGAGCGTCGGAGGTGGCGTCCCACGGCTACATGAATGGCGCGTCCATCATGAGCGTCAGAGGTGTCAACATGTTTTCTTTCTTATTGCAGCGGCTGAGCATGTACCATACACTGTCCCTTATTCCTGCTCCAGTCTCATCCACCTGGTGGGAGCGTCGGAGGTGGCGTCCCACGGCTACATGAATGGCGGGTCCATCATGAGCGTCAGAGGTGTCAACATGTTTTCTTTCTCATTGCAGCGGCTGAGCATGTACCATACACTGTCCCTTATTCCCGCCTCAGTCTCATCCACCTCGTCGGAGGTGGCGTCCCACGGCTACATGAATGGCGGGTCCATCATGAGCGTCAGAGGTGTCAACATGTTTTCTTTCTCATTGCAGCGGCTGAGCATGTACCGTACACTGTCCCTTATTCCCGCTCCAGTCTCATCCACCTGGTGGGAGGTGGCGTCCCACGGCTACATGAATGGCGGGTCCATCATGAGCGTCAGAGGTGTCAACATGTTTTCTTTCTCATTGCAGCAGCTGAGCATGTACTGTACACTGTCCCTTATTCCCGCTCCAGTCTCATCCACCTGGTGGGAGCGTCGGAGGTGGCGTCCCACGGCTACATGAATGGCGGGTCCATCATGAGCGTCAGAGGTGTCAACATGTTTTCTTTCTCATTGCAGCAGCTGAGCATGTACCGTACACTGTCCCTTATTCCCGCTCCAGTCTCATCCACCTGGTCGGAGCGTCAGAGGTGGCGTCCCACGGCTACATGAATGGCGGGTCCATCATGAGCGTCAGAGGTGTCAACATGTTTTCTTTCTCATTGCAGCAGCTGAGCATGTACCGTACACTGTCCCTTATTCCCGCTCCAGTCTCATCCACCTGGTGGGAGGTGGCGTCCCACGGCTACATGAATGGCGGGTCCATCATGAGCGTCAGAGGTGTCAACATGTTTTCTTTCTCATTGCAGCAGCTGAGCATGTACCGTACACTGTCCCTTATTCCCGCTCCAGTCTCATCCACCTGGTGGGAGCGTCGGAGGTGGCGTCCCACGGCTACATGAATGGCGGGTCCATCATGAGCGTCAGAGGTGTCAACATGTTTTCTTTCTCATTGCAGCGGCTGAGCATGTACCGTACACTGTCCCTTATTCCCGCTCCAGTCTCATCCACCTGGTGGGAGGTGGCGTCCCACGGCTACATGAATGGCGGGTCCATCATGAGCGTCAGAGGTGTCAACATGTTTTCTTTCTCATTGCAGCAGCTGAGCATGTACCGTACACTGTCCCTTATTCCCGCTCCAGTCTCATCCACCTGGTGGGAGCGTCGGAGGTGGCGTCCCACGGCTACATGAATGGCGGGTCCATCATGAGGCTGATGGACGAGTGTGCAGGAATCGTGGCCGCGCGACATTGCCGCACGGCGGTCGTCACGGCGAGTCTCGACACAACAAACTTCCACAAACCTGTAGGCAGGGGTAAGCAATACAATTCTATGCGAGATTTAATGATCAATTTCCCCAACTTGTATTCAAAAGAGCTGACAGAAATTATCTCTTTGAATCTGTTTGAAAGAAATTGAATTCTATGTTAGCTTTATAGATCCAATTCCCCAATTGTGTTGCCACAACAAATTTTTGCAAATCTGTTAGAGGTAGAAAATATGGTATTTTTCACAATGTGTTCGCATATCAGGGGTTTGATTGTACATGTTACCATTAGATTACAGATAAGTACTTAACCATTTTATTGACAACTTTGATCATATCTCGAAAAATACACAATAATTGAAAAACATTTCAAGAGGGATTGTTGAAGCCAACTGGAAAACTTCCAGTCAAATATTTCTCTTAATATTGCTTCATTATCAAATTATTTCCATTTCCTCTCGTTGATTTTCGTAACTTTTTTATGTTTTTCTAGGTGGGTTAATTACCCTGTTTGGCCAGCCGACCTTCACCAGCTACCGCTCCATGGAGATTGAGGTCATCGTTGACGTGGAAACGCGGACAAGCAAGGAACCGGAGCGCGCAGTGGACGCGTTCTTTACCTTTGTCTCGTTAGATAGCAACGGACGACCACAGCCCATACCACAGATTCAGGTATAGTATAGAAAAGAAAAAAAAACATATTTCTATGAAGAAAAATATATTTTGGCACTATTTGAAATTACATTTTCTTTGTTTATGTTATTTCTTAAGTAGTTAATGTTTAATCAAAAGCATCAGAGACCACAAGAAATGTTGACATTGACATTTAATTCCTTTATCAGTCAACTGGGAATCTGCCAGTGCCTGGTTGTATAGAAAATATATAGATAAGCACATCAATGACCCACGTAACTTGCATATCAAAGTTACTTTTAGTTGTGAGGTCAGGGACCTGTGTAACATCCATGCCCAGGAAACTGGGTGGAAATCAGTGTGTATTAATTGCCCAGTCTGCCTATGCATTTCGTGCAGGAATTAAATGTTGTCACTGTACATGAAAATCATATTACAGGTGAACTTGGATATGACGGACTCAGTGGGACCAGGAAAATTGGTCCGTCATATGCAAAATCCGTCATATGCATATGATGGACTTAGTCCGTCATATGCAATTGTGTATCTAATTGCATTGGGGACCTCAGTTGATCTATAAATAAAAGTCAAAACAGCGAAAGAATATGCCTGGCTGGACTTTTATTATACATTTATTTGTCTGCTGAGAAATACCAGACAATGTGAACTGAGTTCTGTCTGGCCGAACGTAACTCAGCACATGTGTTAGTCTCGGCGAGAATAAGCCGACTGCTAGACACATGTTTGTCCGTCATACACAATGCTAATTACATAGTAAATAGCATCGTGTGTGCCGTGATATTGGTCCGTGGTAGCCGAGTTCCGTCATACGGAATCCGTCCTATGCATGGTAAAATACACGTAGTTAATATGCATGGGACTGGGACCAAGCATAGCGTCCGTCATAGCCAAAAGTCCGTCGTTCAGTGGTCCGTCATATCCAAGTTCACCTGTATATATCTATTTGTCTGTGTATTTCTCATTATCTTTAGGTGGAGACAGAAGAAGAGAAAGAGCGTTTTGAGGCGGGAAAGAAGAGATATGATGCACGAAAACTACAGCGTAGAATGTCCTCAACAACAGTTCTACCCGACCAGCAGTTTCCATCAGTAACAGCAAAAACTCTACCAGCTAGCTCTGTTGCAGAGTAGCCAAATTTCTACCAACTCTAGCGAAGAATGTTCACCATGGCAGTACTACAAGGACAGCAGTTTCCACAAGTGACAGCAAAAACTCTGCCAGCCAGCTCTGTTGCAGAGTAGCCAAATTTCTACCAACTCTAGCGAAGAATGTTAACCATGGCAGTACTACAAGGACAGCAGTTTCCACAAGTGACAGCAAAAACTCTGCCAGCCAGCTCTGTTGCAGAGTAGCCAAATTTCTACCAACTCTAGCGAAGAATGTTAACCATGGCAGTACTACAAGGACAGCAGTTTCCACAAGTGACAGCAAAAACTCTGCCAGCTAGCTCTGTTGCAGAGTAGCCAAATTTCTACCAACTCTAGCGAAGAATGTTCACCATGGCAGTTCTACCCGACCAGCAGTTTCCATCAGTAACAGCAAAAACTCTACCAGCTAGCTCTGTTGCAGAGTAGCCAAATTTCTACCAACTCTAGCGAAGAATGTTAACCATGGCGGTACTACAAGGACAGCAGTTTCCACAAGTGACAGCAAAAACTCTACCAGCCAGCTCTGTTGCAGAGTAGCCAAATTTCTACCAACTCTAGCGAAGAATGTTCACCATGGCGGTACTACAAGGACAGCAGTTTCCACAAGTGACAGCAAAAACTCTGCCAGCCAGCTCTGTTGCAGAGTAGCCAAATTTCTACCAACTCTAGCGAAGAATGTTCACCATGGCGGTACTACAAGGACAGCAGTTTCCACAAGTGACAGCAAAAACTCTACCAGCTAGCTCTGTCGCAGAGTAACCAAATTTCTACCAACTTGAGCGAAGAATGTTCTCAACTACTCTACTACACGACCAGCAGTTTCCACCAGTTATAATACAGAAAAAAAAAGGCCAGCTAGCTCTGTTGCAGAGTAGCCAAATTTCTACCAACTTGAGCGAAGAATGTTCTCAACTACTCTACTACACGACCAGCAGTTTCCACCAGTTATAATACAGCAAAAACTCTACCAGCCAGCTCTGTGCAGAATTTCTACCAACTCTAGCAAAAATGGTCTCCATGACGGTACTACCTTAGATAAAGAAAAACAAGTGGATATGAAACCAGCTGGTCAAACTGAACAGGCTGGCTGCAGCAAATAGCCCAAAAGTCGCGTTCTGCGCATATTGGCGTGCAAGTTTCTCTGTGATGTAAACGATTCGAGAGCCCTCATTGGTCATTATCTACTAATGATGTCACACTTACCCCAGATTCTAGACATCTGGCATAGCCAATCCTTCACTAGAGTGCATATAGTAATTGGTCTCTCGCTACATATCCATTCTTTTATTCATCTAAGATACTGCACAACCAGCAGTTTTCATCAGTGACAACAAAAACTCTACCAGCTAGCTCTGTTGCAGAGTAGCCAAATTTCTACCATCTCTAGTGAAAATGGTCTCCTCGACGGTACTACACAACCAGCAACTGTAATGTGAACACTTCCAAATGCGTAGAATATTATGACATATTCTCAATGTATTTCCATATCAGGGGTGAAATTGTGTAATTGTACAAGGTATTGTTAGATCTCAGATAAGTACTTAACCCTTTATTTCCGAATCACACTGGCTGATATCTAATCATGTTGTAAGAACCAATGTTAATCATTCATACTGGAAGCACTCCGGTATGCGTGTACATATTTCTGAATGTAAGTTTGAAGTTGTACAAATATTTAAGGGAATTTACTCTTATGAGATTGTTTTTAATATCTGCATATCTTAGGTAATTAGGGTGCTCTCAGTATGAATGGGTTATAGAATGACCTAAACATTCCATTGAGACCCTCTGCGACGTAATCTCTCTGCATTCCATGGTAAGAAATAGTCTGTAGACAGAACCCTTACCAGTAAGATCTTAGGTTCCCGAGATCCTTGAAAATACACGAAATGAGACCAAAGCTAATAATGGTCAGGAAATAGGCATGTTGCATGACTTGGATATGTTGTATACCATGTTAATTGGTAAGTACTTTGCGCACCCTTGAGTCCGCATTTATTAAGCTGCTCACCATTATTTGGACGTCCGATTTTTATGCTAGTGTCGTACAACAAGTTGACTTGTCATTCAACACCCGTTGCTCATTACTTTGAAAAATTAACATGGTATTCAGTAAGTGAACTGAAGAAATCTGACCAATTTAATCTAACTTGTTTGTATAAAGGGTATTTAACCCTTTCATACCTGGAGATCTACTTGACTAGTAGCAGTTATGGCTGATACGGGTATGAATGGGTTAAGTAAGCTTTTGTCTGAGCTACATAAAGAATTATTAAGTGAGTCTGAACAATGTCAATTTCTTGCTAAATATGAAAATGCTATGATCTATCAGTAAATTATTATTAGCAAAATGTTGAGTGGACTTAACATTTTAGGATTTATTAGGAAATTATCATCAGTCAAGTATTGTGGATAGGTTTTAGTAAGAAATTATTAGTAAGTCATTATGAATAAAGTATCATGGGTAGAACTTTACAAGAATTTACTAGTAAAATATAATTAGTTAAGTGTCATGGGTAGAACTTTACCAGAAATTGAAGTTAATTATTACCATAGGTAGAACTTCACCTGAATTAATAAGTATATTATTATCAGTAAAGTATTGTGGATAGAATATCACAAGACTTTATCAGTAACTTACTAGGAGTAAACTATTGTGGACAGGATTTAGCAAGACTAAACCAGTGAATTATTGTAAGATGTTTATTGTTAGTAGAATTTAGCTAGAATTTAGCTAGAATTATCAAATTCTCATTGAGTATTGAGAATAGGTTGAAGGTAAAAAGCTCTAGATCAGCAAGACTGCTGTTATCCGCACATATGGCTTATTAGATGCACCACTGTTCCCCGGTAAATCCACATTGTAGTATTTAAATGATATACAAGTAATTTGATAACCCTTTTATGTATGGGGCATTTCTTGAATTGTTGCTGTCTGGACCTATAACACCATCAATAATATTTTTGGAATTTAACATCAATTTTTCAAATATTTGAAAGAGTTTTGGGATGTGACCTGAACAACAGTTCCTCTTCATAAATTTTCTTTACAATATCAGAATGATATTATCAATATAATCAGGGATCTACAGGCATGAATGGGTAAAAGAATATATCTTATAAATGTGATTCTGGATATGTATTCTTATTTATGTATACCTTTATGTTGACTATTTAATTCATATCATTTTGCAAAGCAGATTTAGATAAATAAAAAAAATATTTGTAAATTATTTTATATCTTTGCACTGAATCTAAACATGTTTATGTACATGTCACTCTGATGTGATCAGTACTTATTTGTTACCCTAATTTATGTATATTTCTGTTTTAACACAGTGCAGAAGCTGCAATGTTTTGATGCAATTATTGTTTTTTACTTTGGTGACTTTTCCTAATTCTGTAAAACAGGGTGCCATACTGTACATATAATAAACCCCTAAAGGATCAAATATGGATTGTCTATACATACATCGTGGTTTTACTTTTTCAATGCAAGTTCCGCCCTCCCCCTACTATAGCTTACCTTGATGGGTTACCTAGGTAGTTTAACCCATCAACACTCACAGGTAAAAGCGAAGTCAGGAACATATTCGATTGAGAAATGTCAATCAGAAGATTACCTACCACTCTCCTTCAAATGTTTTGTAAAACCACTCTCAATTTCAAAGTTATTGTCAGAATTATCATAGATCCAGACGACAATCTCTGGAGGGGCTAGTAAGTATTAATGGGTTAACAACTGGTGTTATAAGGGAACTTTAAATCATGTACGCCTAAAAGTTGGAAATTAAAAAAGTTTTTTTAGAATACTTTAGGGAGAGTTGTTGGTAGTATATGCCCCAGACCAACTAAATTGCATATAAATAAAGACAAACTTTGATATGTGTGAAACTAAAAAGTTTTATTTTGCCAAATAAAAGTAACAAAATGAAATCCTTGTTATTTATGAAGTATGAATGATTCACTATCCAGGACTAGGTACTCTCATCCATTTTCATTGACCTATCTCTGGAAATTCTCAGAACCATTCAATCCACAGGACCTTCAAAACAATTGATTTCATTTGCAACATTTTAGAAAAAAAATAGATTTATGTACAGAAATATACTGTTCTTCAACCAGGACAATAATATGATATTGTATAACCAGGCAATAGATTTTTGAAATTTCACTTTAGAGTTTGTAAGCTAAAATTTATTGCACGATCTATCATACATAATGCTTTTTAAGATGCAAAATTGTAATTTAGTGTATGTCATTTTTTGCCAGTGGTGACATAAACGTCTTGCCAAAGTCAGCTTAAGTGCGCAAGGCCTCAACAAAACATTCATGTCAACTTTAAACTCTTAAAAAATGAAAATGTACCAAATCACACAAATGCATCTCTAAAAGCATATGTATGCTGCTAATTTTGAGGCAGAGCCTGGTGTAGGTCACGAAAGCAAGGTTTGTAGTTTCCGGAAGAGGTATGGGATTCATGTATGTCGCCTTTTGGGAAAGGATGCTAGTAATATTTAACCCATTGCAGTGTTAAAATCTAATGACATTTAACCCACCCCCTGAAAGGCTAAGTTGAAATCCAGGAAATCAATTCCTATGTTATCATTTACAATATTAAAATCCCTTCCCATAATCTTAAAGGAGCCCACCCATCTGATTGTGCAACCTTTCCCTGGCAGTTGATGACTATTGTATTGAAGTATACTAAGGGTAAGTATGATAGGTTCTGCAAGTATTGGTGCTTAAGGCACTTTAAGTAACTGTTTTAAGCCGAAGGTCCATGAGTATTGTGAGTATGAGTCCTGGGTTCTCTCCATAGCCGCTTTAGGGCACTTCATTCTCAATGAAACGAAGGTCATTGACAAATGCCATGACTTCCTGGTTTTGTTTGTGCAGCTTTTCACAGCGTTCCTCCATCTGCTTCTTCCTGTTCTTCTCCGCCCTCTTCAACTTCTCCTCCAGATCCATTTTCAGCAGCTCTCTCTCAACGGCAGGGTGGACGTTGCCAAACTTTCTCTCATGGCCGAATTTGGCCTTCTTGATCGCAGGAAGACTGGAAGTTTTTACCAGCTTAGCCGAGGCCGTGGGATTGCCCATGCTGACATCCCATGAAACCCCTTTCTTTGGGGTGATCTGAAATAATATAGATAAGATAAAATGATGAAATATGAAACAGTTTCAAATCCCTAGTTACTATGCAGTCAGAAAGTAGCAAGAATATATTGAGCCGTTTTGTTTGATCCAGTTATACTAAGAGCTCCTGTTTAACATTGCAGTCTTGATCTATGATACTCACATTGCATGAAACATGGATAAATAAAATATTTCAAGGAGTTAGTGTTATTAAACGGAGTCTTGATATGCAAATCGTTGGGCAAGTACATGTAACTGATCAATATTTCTTGGTAAGTCGCTAATTTGCTTCATTAAATCAACTTACAACATGAGTGCGTTACCTTCAACCAAAGAGTTGAAAAATTCACAATCATTTCTTTTTTATCCGTTTGTGCTCAATTGTCCATTTGGAACATGCAACACCACTGGCCAGATTCAATGGTACACATAGGGTCACTTTTTTAATTTTAAGAGACGGATTATTTTTATCAACTTTTTTGAGGCAGATTATTTATTTTTATTAAGATTTTCCGAGGTGAGGAAAAACAGTAAATATTAAGTTTTTGGTGATATTACTTTCTTCTGTTGTACTACCTTTTAAATGCATTCTCCAGAAGTATATATTCTTTTCTGCAATTCATGTTTTATTTGTCTGCCAAGTATTCCAGTCATAATTACCTTTTTTGTATTTTACGAATTATCTTCATAATTTCCACTCTGTGATCTCAGCATGGGTGGTATTCTTCAATTAATATGTAATGTTTTTCATTTTGTCTTAACATGTTGCTTAGCAGGAAGAATTTCAGGAGTGATATAATCTTTACAGAATTAGCAAAGGTCAGTTTAAAAGCGACTACCTCAAATAGGAGCTTAGCCTGGATTTTAAAATTGGGTCTTTTTTTACGCAATTTGAATGTTTTGGGGTGTGTGTTATGCGAGCGCAAAATGTGAAGGTTTTCGTGGCTGGAGGTCTGGGGCCACTCTTAACCCATTCAGTGCTGAGGCTGCTTTTGTCCAAAGCACAAGGGCACAGCGATTATTTAAAACCTGTTATGTTGGTATTCACTCGCTTATAATACTCTCAAATGAGTACCCGTTTGCCTGGGTTTCAATCATTTCTCAGACTTTTTACATTATTTTGTTTTGGCCAAATTAGGCACCAGCAGCATAAGGCTTAAGCTTTATGTTAGGGCTCTAGACACCCTGAACTGCATTCTAGTTTTTCATGTTGAGTTTGCAACACTTTTGGTAACATGTAAACGGTCATGCATTTTAGTCTGATAGGCTATTCTTATCATAATCATAGTGCCGTAAAGCTATCTTTCAATTTTAAACATATTTCCTAAAAAACTGAAATTTGTTTGAAGCCACCTCATTTGCTATGGACGCAAACCAAATTTACTTTTGGTCGGTGCGGTGCTAATGAGATGCTGGATATACTTTAATTTACCGAGTTGCGTCACAGGCTTGTCTATGCATTAAAGCACATTTCAGATGAATTGCAGTCTTAGTGCAATGAAGGTATGAAGGAATGATTTAATGATTGCTTAAGGCAGTCTTGGTGCAGTCTCATTGCAGAAGTTCTAGCTTACGTATCTACAGTGCCGACATTTAATTCCTGCACTTAAGTATTGGGCAGCCTGGGCATGATACACGACCGCACGCCTGATTGCCACTCAGTTTCTTAGGTATTGATGCAAGAATGACCTTGCAACCAAACGAAGCTTTGACTCGACGTGGGTCGTTGATGTGCTTGGTTTATTGTTTGACATGATATCCATGGAAGTTTGTACAACCAGGCACTGGCAGATGTCCGGTCGACTGGTGCAGGAATTGAATGTCTGTACTATTTAATAGAGTACATGTCATATTGAATGAATGTTTGAAATAATGTGCTTTTGATTTTTTAAAGAAAACTGGTGAAACAAAATGCTACCACAGAAATGATGCATTTCAGTATTTTGAGACACAACAGACTATTAGTTTTAAAAAAAATTCATTAAAAAATTGTATTGCAGGCGTATTTGCGATCTCGCTGATATAAAAGTTGTTCCATTGATACTTCATGAACGGAAAATGAACTTTCGTAAGCGGAATTTATTTTCCGTTAATGTAAAATCGTTTACGATGGTGAAGGTGTGAACGGCAGAAAAGAATTCTGACGTTTACAAGAAAAACAGTGAGAATTTTTTTTTATTTTTTGCCGTTCGCACCTGCACCATCGTAATCGTTTTTCATTTAAGAAAAAATAAATTTCCTATAAAGAAAAATGATTGTCCGTTTATTGAAAATCAGTCGAATTTCCTTTTACCTAAAATGATTTTTTGTTTATGGAAAAGCGTGGATATGTGCATGTACTGCTTGCCAAAGTTAAACATATCTTTCGCCTTGATAATCCTTTTTAGAACAGAAGGCTAACTAGGCAGTTAATAGCAAAATCAAGTTATAGTAAACTTTATTCACTTTTGCTTATTGGTAGGTAATTAAAATGTATATAGATTTGAATGAAATGAATTAGTTTCACTCCTTGAAATTTCTTGCAACGTACGACAACCATAACTCGAATAAAAGTAATGTATTCACTTTTTAAACATCTGTCGGGCCATCCATCCCCCGAACCGCAACTACCAAAGCGTAATACATGCCCGTTTCCATTTCATTCATAACTTTGTTATTCTATTTTTTTCTATTCACAATTTCTGTTCTAACTTTATAGATTTATAGAAACTGGTCAGGCCCCAACTGCTGGGTGGTCTAAGGTGTTGCCACTGATTACTCATTTGCTATCACAATTGCCTATGATCCAATCCTGCACAGTACCAGTGTATTGGTGTAATGCGGTGGTTTCTCCGGGGTTCCCCGGTTTCCTACATTATTATTACTTGACTAATCACTACAGTTTTGTTCATTTTGTTACGCTTTTCAGCGATTAAATTAATGCACCTTTTTCTAAGTTGGTAACCGTCAATATACGATACATACATATTGCATGGTTTCAGTATGGCAATAAGGCAAGAATAGTAACGATAAATGAAATTTCATATCCAAAACCCAGGCTACTTTAACCCTTTAATGCTGCTGATGGCTAATTTGGCCTATACAAAATGATGCAAAAACATGAAAAATGATTAAACCCTGGCACATGGGAACTCATCTGAGAGTACCCAGAGAGCTTTCCAATGAAAACGAACAAGACAGGGTTAAGATGGTTTTCAAAAAATTTTTGCATCCTTGTGCTTTAGACAAATGCAGTCTTGGAAGGGTTAAGAGTATTGACGTTACTTACGCGCCGTGGCTCGGTCTCGCCATCAGTGGCAACAGGAGCAACTTTCGCCTTGCTCTTTTTCCTGAAGGCTCGGAGGAGCGCCCGAAACGGAACCAATACACAAGACATCGCTGGTCGAAGCACTGATGCAATAGCCGCAAATATTAGTCGTCACAAATTATAGTCGTCGCAGAAAAGTATCCGCAAATTATGCAGGATATACTCTTGGTTGTAGTACACGCGCCAACTAATACAACGTGGGTACTGTTGCTAGGCGACGTCACGTGACTTATGACTTCTTAAAACAATGGTGACACTGTTGTCCAATGGCAGTGTCGCGTAAATTACGTGATAACTATCAAAAGCGTTCTGTTGCGTGAACCGATTTCAAGACGTGCAATCATTCCATTGGTCCTTATATCTTAGCGTGCGCAATCTTCCAATCATATACCGAAATCCGTTAGTACGTTTTTTTTTATGGAACTCCCTCATGTTTTAAGAATCGGTGCCATCTCGGGGAAGGTGGTAGAAGGATTTAGGTTTCATGTCTCATGTCTCAATATTGTGCTGATTTGGCAGCATTTTGATTGTCTGTAATAGTTTCATGAAGAAAAGTATATACAAAATCAATATAATGACTGTTTTATTTAATTTGGGGGATGACACAGGACCGAATATGTTTGTCTTTTAAAACAATTTTAATTTGCGTAAAGTAGAAGAATGCATTTTGGGGGGCTTGTTTTTCGAGTCCAAGATTAATAAAACTCAATTTTCCCAGTACTGCAGATAATATATGTGTAGAGACCAGATACTACTTTGATGTAATTCTACATGATATTTCGTAATTTGCACCATTTATTGAATTCGCTTGTTTGAAAGAAAGTTACATTCACGTTATGCCAATAATGCTTATGATTTCCTCGAGCATTGTCGCCTGCACCTATGCTACGTTTGACAATAATATGAAAATAGAGAATGACTTCACAAAATAGTTTGAGGGGAGTTGTTGGTGATGTTCTAAATAGCATTTATTCTTAAAATATATTTTTTCTTTGATTTTGCTTTTAATTGCTAGGTTTGATTAAACACCCCAAGCTGCTTTTGGCTGTTGTAATCATCGATGGGTTATTATCGGAAAAATAAAAACAAATACATAGGAAACCAGTTGGTCAACTTGGACAGGCTAGCCTCCACGAATAGCCACAAAAGTCGTGCTCTGCGCATCCTGGCGGTCAACTTTCTCTGTAATGTAAATGGTAAGACAGCCCTGATTGGTCCTTGTTCCCTCGTGACCTCACGCTGATGCCAGGTCAGAGACCCCTGGCATGTCCAGTCCTTCACTATAGCGCATATAGTAATTGGTCTCTCGTTACGTATCCATTCTTTTCTTCATCTAAGGTATTGACGATGCAGTTATCACTTTCACTTTTGACATACTGCACCCACTATGAAAGTGCCGATGTCAGCAATTTCTTTTACATTTAGATTCCAAAACTTTTGAACAAGATTATAAAGACGAGAAGACATATTGAAAAGTATCTCCTGAGTATTGCTCTACCTAAATTTCAAGCATATCCGTTAATATTTGATAGATAAAATGCATGTTCGAAACGGCCATGTTTTGTGAAATTCAATATTGAGAAAAGAGTCAAGACCTCTGCTCGTTCTATTTCAATATTTTGCGAAATGCTGTGATGTCTGGTCTCTCAGCCTTTCCAGTTATGGCTATGGCTAGTACTACACCAAAGTTCAAGCAAATTCGTTAACATTTGATACCAGAAACGCATATTTGGAGCGACAATGGTTTGATGAAATTCAATATGAAGAAAAGACCCAAAACCTTTCCTCCTTGTATCTAAATGTTTTGCGAAATGCTGTGATGTTTGGTCCCAGCAGTTTCATTACCAGCTTTGTTGCAGAATACCCACATTTCTAAGAAATCTAGCAAAGCATGTTCTACATGACTGTACTACCAGACCAGCAATTTCCACCAGTGACAGCAAAAACCAAAGTAACCAAATTTCTACCAGCTCTAGCAAAGAATGTTCTTGATGGCAGTACTACCCGACCAGCAGTTTCCACCAGTGACAGCAAGAACTCTACCAGCTGCAATAAAACTCTGCAATCCTTCTCTTGTGGACGCTAGTTATGCGATCTTTTCACAGATGTTTGTTTATAATGTGACGTTGGAAGCAACTGAAATGTGAACACTTCCGAATGTGTACAATATTATGACCCATTCCCAATTTCCAATGTGCTCCTGTATTAAGGGTGTAATTGTACATGGTAAAGTACAGATATTTAATTCCTGCATCAGTTGATGCGTCTGCCAGTGCCTGGTTGTAAAAACATCTATGCATGATATGTCAAAATATAAGCAAAGCACATCAATGATCCACATACCTTACGAACCGAAGCAAAACTGTTCAGTTGTGAGGTCATCCATGCATCCATGTCCAAGGAACTGGTTGGCAATTGAGCATGCGGTAGTGTATTATGCCCGGGCTGCCCCCACATTTAGTGCAGGAATTTAATTTCGGCACTGCACTGTTAGATATCAGACAAGTACTTAATCCTTTCATTTTAAGATCAACTGGCTTTCTGACACATTTTAACCCATTAACACTTGAGAGTTCCACTTGCAATTGTCGTCTTGATTTGACAATAACTTTGGAGTTAATAATGACTTTACAAAATATTTGAAATAAAACTGTTGGTATTGTTACGAAAAATATTTTTCCTTCAAATATTTTCCTAAGTATGCTTTAGCCTGAATAATGTTATGAAATTTGTCAGGCTGCTTTTGGCCGCTGTGAGCATTAATATGTTAAAATATCTTAAGCATTAAGGGGTTAATAGCGCATTGGAAATATATCCAATTATGTTGTATATCTGTATTGACAAATGTTGATCACTTATATTGGAAGCACTCTGGTATGTGTGTATATATTTCTGAATGTAAATTTGAAGTTGTACAAATATTTAAGTGAATTTAAATTTACTCTTGAGAGATTGTTTTTAACCCTTATACTGCTGGTGGCTAATTTTGCCTGTACAAAATGATACTAAAAAACCTAAAGAAAAATGATGGCAACCCTGACAAATGGGTGCTCATTTGAGAGTACTCTGCGAGAGCTATCAAATGAATACCATCATGACATGGTTTAGATGGTCTCTGCGTCCTTGTGCTTTGAAGGAAAGTAGGCTCTGCATTAGAAGGGTTGACATTTGCATATCTTATGCAATTAGGGTGCTATCAGTATGAATGGTTAATAGAATGACCTAAGCATTCCAATGAGACCCTCTGCCAAACAAACTCTCTGCATTCCATGGTAAGAAGTACTGTGAATTCTCGGTATTTAACCTTTTGTCTGAGCTACATGAAAATTAATCAGGTGAGTCTGAGCAATGCCAATTTCTAGCAAAATATGAACGCTAGTATTAATCAGTGAATTATTATTAGCAAAATGTTGTTGAGTGGACTTAACATTTTAGGATTTATGAGGGAATTATCATCAGTTAGGTATTGTGGTTAGGTCTTAGCAAAAAATTGTTAGTAAGTCTTTATCAGTAAAGTATCATTGTCAGATTTTTACAAGAATTTACTAGTACATATATAATCAAGAAAGTGTCATGGGTAGAATCATAAGTAAATTATTATCATAAGTAGAACTTTACCAGAATTCATAAGTATATTGTTATCAGTTAAGTATTATGGATAGAATTTTATTTGACTTAATCAGTAACTTACTATGAGTAAACTATTGTGGACAGGATTTAGCAAGACTAAACCAGTGAATTATTATAAGATGTTTATTGTTAGTAGAATTTAGCTAGAATTATCAAATTCTCATTGAGTATTGAGAATAGGTTGTAGGGAAAAAGCTCTAGTTCAGCAAGAATGCTGTTATCCGTACATATGGCTTATAAGATGCACCACTGTTCCCCGGTAAATCCACATTGTAGTATCTAAATGATATACAAGTAATTTGATAACCATTTCATGTCTGCAGTATTTCTTGAAATGTTGCTGTCTGGACCTATAATACCATCAAAAATATTTTTGGAATTTAACATTAATTTCTTAATCAAATATTTGAAAGAGAGTTTTTGGGATGTAACCTGAACAACAGTTCCTCTTCATATATTTTCTTTACAATATCAAAAGGACAATATAAATATAGGCAGCAATCTACAGGCATGAATGGGTTAAAGAATATTACTTATAAATGTGATTCTGGATATGTATTCTTATATATGTATACCTTAATGTTGACTATTTAATTCATATCATTTTGCAAAGCAGATTTAAATAAAGAAAAATATTTGCAAAATATTTTATATCTTTGAACTGAAATCTAAACATGTTTGTGTACATGTCACTTTGATGTGATCAGTACTTATTTGTTTACCTAATTTATATATATTTCTGTTTTAACACAGTGCAGAAGCTGCAATGTTTTGATGCAATTATTGTTTTTTACTTTGGTGACTTTTCCTAATTCTGTAAAACAGAACTGTACATATAATAAACCTCTATAGGATCAAATATGGATTGTCTATACATACATCGTGGTTTTACTTTTTCAATGCAAGTCCCCCCCCCCCCTACAATCGCTTACCTTGAAGGGTTACCTATGTAGTTTAACAACTGGTGTTATAAGGGAACTTTAAATCATGTACGCCTAAAAGTTCCTTTGTGTATTGTTGTCTGGATCTTTACTTATCAAAACACAAACTTGGAAATTAAAAATGATTTTTTTTAGAATATTTCAGGGAGAGTTGTTGGTAGTATTCTGATTAACATATTTTTTTTCAAATATTTTCAGTGATTAGAGAGAAAGTAAACTACCCCAATCTGAGGACACACATCTAAGTAAAAATGGTTTGGATTGACAAATCTTTGACTAAAGGTTAATAAAGACCAACAACCAATAAGAAATAGGGTACTGAATTGAAGATTTACGCCCCAGACCAACTAAATTGTATATAAATAAAGACAAACTTTGATATGTGTGAAACTAAAAAGTTTTATTTTGCCAAATAAAAGCAATAAAATGAAATCCTTGTTATTTATGAAGTATGAATGATTCACTATCCAGGACTAGGTACTCTCATCTGTTTTCATTGACCTATCTCTGGAAATTCTCAGAACCATACAATCCACAGGACCTTCAAAACAATTGATTTCTTTTGCAACATTTTAGAAAAATATAGATTTATGTACAGAAATATACTGTTCTTCAACCCAGGACAATAATATGATATTATATAACCAGGCAATAGATTTTTGAAATTTCACTTTAGAGTTTGTAAGCTTAAGTTTATTGCACGATCTATCATACATCATACTTTTTAAGATGCAAAATTATAATTTAGTGTATCTCATTATTTGCCAGTGGTGACACAAAACGTCTTGCCAAAGTCAGCTTAAGTGCGCAAGGCCTCAACAAAACATTCATGTCAACTTTAAACTCTTAAAAAATGAAAATGTACCAAATCACACAAATGCATCTCTAAAAGCATATGTATGCTGCTAATTTTGAGGCAGAGCCTGGTGTAGGTCACGAAAGCAAGGTTTGTAGTTTCCAGAAGAGGTATGGGATTCATGTATGTTGCCTTTTGGGAAAGGATGCTAGTAATATTTAACCCATTGCAGTGTTAAAATCTAATGACATTTAACCCACCCCCTGAAAGGCTAAGTTGAAATCCAGGAAATCAGTTCCTATGTTATCATTTACAATATTAAAATCCCTTCCCATAATATAAAAGGAGCCTATCCATCTGATTGTGCAACCTTTCCCTGGCAGATGATGACTATTGTATTGAAGTATACTAAGGGTAAGTATGATAGGTTCTGCAAGTATTGGTGCTTAAGGCACTTTAAGTAACTGTTTTAAGCCGAAGATCCATGAGTATTGTGAGTATGAGTCCTGGGTTCTCTCCGTAGGCGCTTTAGGGCACTTCGTTCTCAATGAAACGAAGGTCATTGACAAATGCCATGACTTCCTGGTTTCGTTTGTGCAGCTTTTCACAGCGTTCCTCCATCTGCTTCTCCCTGTTCTTCTCCGCCCTCTTCAGCTTCTCCTCCAGATCCATTTTCAGAAGCTCTCTCTCAATGGCAGGGTGGACGTTGCCAAACTTTCTCTCATGGCCGAATTTGGCCTTCTTGATCGCAGGAAGACTGGAAGTTTTTACCAGCTTAGCCAAGGCCGTGGGATTGCCCATGCTGACATCCCATGAAACCCCTTTCTTTGGGGTGATCTGAAATAATATAGATAAGAAAAAATGATGAAATATGAAACAGTTTCAAATCCCTAGATACCATGCAGTCAGAAAGTAGCAAGAATATATTGAGCCGTTTTGTTTGATCGAGTTATACTAAGAGCTCTGGTTTAACGTTGGGGTCTTGATCTATGATACTCACATTGCATGAAACATGGATAAATAAAATATTTCAAGGAGTTAGTGTTATTTAATGGATTCACGATAAGCAAATTGTTGGGCAAGTTCATGTAACTGATCAATATTTCTTGGTAAGTCGCTAATTCGCTTCATTAAATCAACTTACAACATGAGTGCGTTACCTTCAACCAAAGAGTTGAAAAATTCAAAATCATTTCTTTTTTATCCGTCTGTGCTCAATTGTCCATTTGGAACATGCAACACCACTGGCCAGATTCAATGGTACACATAGGGTCACTTTTTTAATTTTAAGAGACGGATTATTTTTATCAACTTTTTTGAGGCAGATTATTTATTATTATTAAGATTTTCCGAGGTGAGGAAAAAACAGTAAATATTACGTTTTTGGTGATATTACTTTCTTCTGTTGTACTACCTATTAAATGCATTCTCCAGAAGTATATATTCTTTTCTGCAATTCATGTTTTATTTGTCTGTCAAGTATTCAAGTCATATTTATCTTTTTTGTATTTTACGAATTATCTTCATAATTTCCACTCTGTAATCTCAGCATGGGTGGTATTCTTCAATTAATATGTAATGTTTTTCATTTTGTCTTAACATGTTGCTTAGCAGGGAGAATTTCAGGAGTGATATAATCTTTACAGAATTAGCAAAGGTCAGTTTAAAAGCGACTACCTCAAATAGGGGCTTAGCCTGGATTTTAAAATTGGGTCTTTTTTTACGCAATTTGAATGTTTTGGGGTGTGTGTTATGCGAGCGCAAAATGTGAAGGTTTTCGTGGCTGGAGGTCTGGGGCCACTGTTAACCCATTCAGTGCTGAGGCTACTTTTGTCCAAAGCACAAGGGCACAGCGATTATTTAAAACCTGTTATGTTGGTATTCACTCGCTTATAATACTCTCAAATAAGTACCCGTTTGCCTGGGTTTCAATCATTTCTCAGACTTTTTACATTATTTTGTTTTGGCCAAATTAGGCACCAGCAGCATAAGGCTTAAGCTTTAAATTAGGGCTCTAGACACCCTGAACTGCATTCTAGTCTTTCGTGTTGAGTTTACAACACTTTTGGTAACATGTAAACGGTCATGCATTTTAGTCCGATAGGCTATTCTTATCATAATCATAGTGCCGTAAAGCTATCTTTCAATTTTAAACATATTTCCTAAAAAACTGAAATTTGTTTGAAGCCACCTCATTTGCCATGGACGCAAACCAAATTTACTTTTGGTCAGTGCGGTGCTAATGAGATGCTGAATATAATTTACCGAGTTGCGTCACAGGCATGTCTATGCATTAAAGCACATTTCAGATGAATTGCAGTCTTAGTGCAATGAAGGTATGAAGGAATGATTTAATGATTGCTTAAGGCAGTCTTGGTGCAGTCTCATTGCAGAGGTTCTAGCTTCTTATCTACAGTGCCGACATTTAATTCCTGCACTTAAGTATTGGGCAGCCTGGGCATGATACACGACCGCACGCCTGATTGCCACTCAGTTTCTTGGGTATTGATGCATGAATGACCTTGCAACTAAACGAAGCTTTGATTCGACGTGGGTCGTTGATGTGCTTGGTTTATTGTTTGACATGTTATCCATGGAGGTTTGTACAACCAGGCACTGGCAGATGTCCGGTCGACTGGTGCAGGAATTAAATGTCTGTACTTTTTGGTAAAGTACATGTCATAATGAATGAATGTTTAAAATAATATGTGATTTTGATTTTTTAAAGAAAACTGGTGAATCAAAATGCTACAGCAGTAATAATACATATCAGTATTTCGAGTCAATTAAAAAAATCACTATGAAATTGTATTGCAGGCGTACTTGCGATCTCACTAAATTCAAAGTTGCTCCATTGATATTTCATAAAACGGAAAATGATCTTTGGTAAGCGGAATTTATTTTCCGTTAATGTAAAATCGTTTACAAGAAAAAGAGTGGAAAAATACTTTTTTGCCGTTCACACCTGCACCATCGTAAACGTTTTTCATTTAAGAAAAAATAAATTTCCTTAAACGGAAACTTATTGTCTGTTTATTGAAAATCAGTCGAATTTCCATTTATGGAAAATGATTTTTTGTTTACGGAAAAGGGTGGATATGTGCATGTGATGCTTGCCAAAGTTAAACATATCTTTCTCCTTGATAATCCTTTTTAGAACAGAAGGCTGTTAATAGCAAAATCAAGTTATAATAAACTTTATTCACTTTTGCTTATTGGTAGGTAATTAAAATGTATATAGATTTGAATGAAATGAATTAGTTTCACTCCTTGAAATTTCTTGCAACGTACGACAACCATAACTCGAATAAAAGTAAATGTATTCACTTTTTAAACATCTGTCGGGCCATCCATCCCCCGAACCGCAACTACCAAAGCGTAATACATGCCCGTTTCCATTTCATTCATAACTTTGTTATTCTATTTTTTTCTATTCACAATTTCTGTTCTAACTTTATAGATTTATAGAAACTGGTCAGGCCCCAACTGCTGGGTGGTCTAAGGTGTTGCCACTGATTACTCATTTGCTATCACAATTGCCTATGATCCAATCCTGCACAGTACCAGTGTATTGGTGTAATGCGGTGGTTTCTCCGGGGTTCCCCGGTTTCCTACATTATTATTACTTGACTAATCACTACAGTTTTGTTCATTTTGTTACGCTTTTCAGCGATTAAATTAATGCACCTTTTTCTAAGTTGGTAACCGTCAATATACGATACATACATACTGCATGGTTTCAGTATGGCAATAAGGCAAGAATAGTAACGATAAATGAAATTTCATATCCAAAACCCAGGCTACTTTAACCCTTATGCTGCTGATGGCTAATTTGGCCTATACAAAATGATGCAAAAACATGAAAAATGATTAAACCCTGGCACATGGGAACTCATCTGAGAGTACCCAGAGAGCTTTCCAATGAAAACGAACAAGACAGGGTTAAGATGGTTTTCAAAAAAATAATTTTGCATCCTTGTGCTTTAGACAAATGCAGTCTTGGAAGGGTTAAGAGTATTGACGTTACTTACGCGCCGTGGCTCTGTCTCGCCATCAGTGGCAACAGGAGCAACTTTCGCCTTGCTCTTTTTCCTGAAGGCCCGGAGGAGCGCTCGAAACGGAACCAATACACAAGACATCGCTGGTCGAAGCACTGATGCAATAGCCGCAAATATTAGTCGTCACAAATTATAGTCGTCGCAGAAAAGTATCCGCAAATTATGCAGGATATACTCTTGGTTGCAGTACACGCGCCAACTAATACAACGTGGGTACTGTTGCTAGGCGACGTCACGTGACTTATGACTTCTTAAAACAATGGTGACACTGTTGTCCAATGGCAGTGTCGCGTAAATTACGTGATAACTATCAAAAGCGTTCTGTTGCGTGAACCGATTTCAAGACGTGCAATCATTCCATTGGTCCTTATATCTTAGCGTGCGCAATCTTCCAATCATATACCGAAATCCGTTAGTACGTTTTTTTTTATGGAACTCCCTCATGTTTTAAGAATCGGTGCCATCTCGGGGAAGGTGGTAGAAGGATTTAGGTTTCATGTCTCATGTCTCAATATTGTGCTGATTTGGCAGCATTTTGATTGTCTGTAATAGTTTCATGAAGAAAAGTATATACAAAATCAATATCATGACTGTTTTATTTAATTTGGGGGATGACACAGGACCGAATATGTTTGTCTTTTAAAACAATTTTAATTTGCGTAAATTAGAAGAATGCTTTAATTTACCGAGTTGCGTCACAGGCTTGTCTATGCATTAAAGCACATTTCAGATGAATTGCAGTCTTAGTGCAATGAAGGTATGGAGGAATGATTTAATGATTGCTTAAGGCAGTCTTGGTGCAGTCTCATTGCAGAAGTTCTAGCTTACATATCTACAGTGCCGACATTTAATTCCTGCACTTAAGTATTGGGCAGCCTGGGCATGATACACGACCGCACGCCTGATTGCCACTCAGTTTCTTGGGCATTGATGCAAGAATGACCTTGCAACTAAACGAAGCTTTGATTCGACGTGGGTCGTTGACGTGCTTGGTTTATTGTTTGACATGATATCCATGGAGGTTTGTACAACCAGGCACTGGCAGATGTCCGGTCGACTGGTGCAGGAATTAAATGTCTGTACTTTTTGGTAAAGTACATGTCATAATGAATGAATGTTTAAAATAATATGTGATTTTGATTTTTTAAAGAAAACTGGTGAATCAAAATGCTACAGCAGTAATAATACATTTCAGTATTTCGAGTCAATTAAAAAAATCACTATGAAATTGTATTGCAGGCGTACTTGCGATCTCACTAAATTCAAAGTTGCTCCATTGATATTTCATAAAACGGAAAATGATCTTTCGTAAGCGGAATTTATTTTCCGTTAATGTAAAATCGTTTACAAGAAAAAGAGTGGAAAAATACTTTTTTGCCGTTCACACCTGCACCATCGTAAACGTTTTTCATTTAAGAAAAAATAAATTTCCTTAAACGGAAACTTATTGTCTGTTTATTGAAAATCAGTCGAATTTCCATTTATGGAAAATGATTTTTTGTTTACGGAAAAGCGTGGATATGTGCATGTAATGCTTGCCAAAGTTAAACATATCTTTCTCCTTGATAATCCTTTTTAGAACAGAAGGCTAAATAGGCAGTTAATAGCAAAATCAAGTTATAATAAACTTTATTCACTTTTGCTTATTTATAGGTAATTAAAATGTATATAGATTTGAATGAAATGAATTAGTTTCACTCCTTGAAATTTCTTGCAACGTACGACAACCATAACTCGAATAAAAGTCAATCAATCAATCAAGAATTCTCATGTGTCGAACAGTATTATATGTACAAAAAGGCAGGGAAATTTGCAGACAGAGAAGCCCAGATCAAAATCATGAACAGTACCAATCCGAATGAAATCAACTTCTATGGGAAGGGAGTGAAAAATTTTCAACAACAAAAATGGAATGAATGCTCCTACAACATCATGAAGACAGCTGTGTCTGCAAAATTTTCACAAAACCCCGAATTAGCTAGACTACTCAAAAGAACAGGGAACACACAGATAGGTGAAGGATCTGAGAAAGACCTAGTTTGGGGCACAGGAATTTCCGTATTCCATACAGATGCACTTAACACTTCAAAATGGCGTGGAAATAATCAATTAGGCAAAATACTAATGGAGGTCAGGGAATCCCTGTCGACATAACTGACTCATCCGTAAACTCAGTGACTTCTAAGATGAAGAAATTTTGAGAAGATACCTAGTTTAAATGATCGTAGTCCAGTCTCAATTCATACCATTGATATCTCAAGTAAATAAATAAATAGGTTTAGACTGAAAAATAGGACGAGAGAATAGATTACCAACTCTGATAAAGCGTGTAATGGGTGAACAATTCAATCATGGAATTTCTGAACAGATCAAATCAAAACATTTACATCCACGCCGGAATAAAGAATAATTTCTACCATCAACTGACAATTTTGAAAACGTTTATTAACTGAACAATATTATCAGTATCAACCAGTACAGACCTACTCATAACAACTCTACCCTCTTTATATCATGCCTGGGCATCCATTACATATTGAACCGGAGTACCACTATGTATTCCTGAATACCTACACAGTCACCATGCGTAATACAATAGGGCGTCCTATGAATAGAACTTATACGTCACTATCCTATAAACCGGAATGCATGATACCAACGGTTGGAAACAAAAGCTATGGACGCTCCAGGATACAGAAAAAGGTACAACGCTTTGCGAAAAATATCTGATTTGGCTTTGAACAAAACAGACGTATATACCAAATATCGAGGGGTACATAGAGATAAAGAAGACATTGAAACACACACGAGATACGTAACAGCAATCAGGGATAAGTGGTGTGAGTTGAGAACGGACATGTCAAACACTTACGGGCCAGCGGGCCTAGAAATAGAATCCTTGCCAGAGCCGAATATCAACGAGAATGATAGAATAGCGGTAATGTGGAAACCATGGAGAGTCACAAAAACCTACATTGAAGCGGTCCTTAACGGTTTGAAAAGCAATAAGATATAACTACTTGACATAAGACAATAAACACAGGGTACACTTCTGACTACCCAACATACTAATGAATTACTACTGCCTCTATCGATTAAACACTATCACCTTTTCATCGCAAGAACAGCCACACCCACCTTATCCAAAATGACTCAGTAAATACTCGGTAGAGGGCGCCAAGCATCTCATTCAGGTTAACTTACTCTGTAAACTGTTCTTCCGTCTCAATAGATGGCGCTTTTTTCCTCTCATGACGTCATGGAAAATTCTATTTCGAACCCTCGGCACACTTTGAAACTTTCTAGCAACGTGTCTACATCTCAACGCAGTATGGCTGGTGCTAACATTTTCCTGATCTTCAACCGTCCTAGCATTCCCCGTTCACTATATGAACGCTTCAACGACGAGTTTAGAGATCTCATGGACGAAACTCAATACAAGATGGAAACGGCCTGGGAGGAATTCACGGAGAATACCATGCTTCCGCGCTATGAACGAATGTCGGCAATCGAAACTTGCTTTCTGACATCCCTCCTTGACTGGCAAGATCTATCATCTCGAGCCCAACAAGAAATTGGAAGCGGACATTCGATCAACTTTGAAGATGTCTACGTTCAATTTGGAATTGGAGATGTGGAGATGATCACTACTCAACAGTTACGTAACGTCGAGGCAGAGATGATGAGTCTGATAGAGATTGTCCGAGAAATTATGATACATGCTGCAACAAGGATCGTAGAGGACCCAGAGCCAGTCGTGTAAGTTCTTACACAACAATTGTGATGCATATCCATACAAGTTAAACTGTTTAAAATCAATATGCTGTGGAATTTCCATCGATAGTGCCTTACCTTGAATACTGACTCTGCGGATATCTCTCAAAAACTATTGCCATACTCGGCTCAAACCAAGATGGCGGCCATCCTGTGATATTTGACTCAATCTACGTTAAACCTTTGGGACGATACAAAATGACCAAATTTACCCTTTACCAGCGATAAATACTTAGTCTATGAACTGAAAATAGTAACCAAAAGCACTCCTACGAATGAACAAGTGTTCCTTACAAAAAGTCATTTAAATCTGATTCAGTTTAGTGCTTATAGACTCACAGCTTAATGCTGGACATCACAACAAAGATTTTTAGAGCATTATTGAATCAAACAACTACTTCAAGAATCAATCAGTTTTTTTTTTTCTCTTCTCACGATAAAGCAATATTAGTCAAATTAGTCAAAAGTGAACTCTGCTAATGCATCAACAAGAAACACTCCAAGACCTTCTCAAGACATCAATACAGCAACTTCATTTCATAATGGTCTACGGCTGAATACCTCCAGACTGAACCTTCAAAATCTAGATACTCCTTGGACACAGTTATTGCTAAGTACCATGGTGCACACCATCTGTTTTATATTACATCCCATTGTTATTGTTTATTTAAATCTCTTTGGTCGACAAATTATAATACTTCGGCTCTGCTAGAATGCATCCGTACACATTTTCGACACACTAACAATTTTGAAGTCTCCTTGTCCATCTCATATACACATACAAATATTATGAAAATGTCAATGTGAATAGGAATGTGTGCACTATGTACGCTTGATGCCATATATGTAACATAACAAACAGGCAAAACACTATAGAATTTAACTTGAAAATCTCTCTACAATGTTTTAAGAAATAACTTCATGTCAGTTTTTCTATGCTGCAAAAACTTCAGTAACTTAAGTTCTCAATCTTTGGAGTGCATGAATATTGAATCGTCGGTCATAGTAAAATTGTTATATACCCACAGCCTTTCAACTCTTATATGGGCAGTGTACTCTATATTCGAGTATATATATCCTGTATTATATGTAAATTGATGCAAGACACTACATACTACTTCCAATGCATAAAATGTAAAATTTGTTTTTTTTTTCCTAAACAGTACTTGCCCTGAAGGGCATTTTTGGATAGTTTACACAGATACTTAGCCTATTATAGACAATTTTTCTTTTTTTTCCATCTCTATGTGGTTATTATAATTGGTCATAGTAAAGCCTGGTTCACAATGTCAAGAACTTGTCTTGAGACTACACCAAGAACTTAGAATTTGGTAAATTCGGCATGGTCTTGACTATGTTCCGGGATAATTCCCAAGAGGTTCTTGGTGATCTTGAGACAAAATATGCAAGTCTTGGCACTGCTCAAGAATTTTTGAAATTCTTCAGCATGTCAAAAAATTACCAGAATTTCTTGGAGGTGGTTCAAGATTTTTTAAAGTCTGGGACATATCTGGGATGGTTCGCAGATAAATCTCAGACAAATCTTGGTTGTCTGGGAAAAATCTTTATCGTCTTGAGACAAAATTTGTCTCAAGACCTACCAGAATTATCCCAGACTGTCTGGGGTTATTCTTGCGAATGGAAGGATTAATCTGGGATAAGACACAAGACCTCATTAACATCGTCTCAAGAACTTTGTTAATAGGGTGGAAATGACATCATATTTGGAACTCTTCACTCCCACGTGGTGCAAAACAACGGTTAATTCAAGTATGCCCTCTATGGGACGCCTATGGCACATTGGCGAAGGGTTTCACAACATTTTATGTGGCTAATGCGAATCTATTATGTATCTAATCACCATCTTAACCAAATGGTTGAATTAAGAAAGAGTAGCCTAGTTTTCTTGGCATTGCCTTATTTTCATCCAATATTCCTAACAAACCTTGTTTATCTTTTTCCTTTTATTTATCACCCTTGCGTTTTTATAACTTTAAATTATAAATACCATGTCTAATTGAGCATGCAGGATTTCACAATTCTTAATGTGTAAGCCCATCTGGCCAGGTGCCATGTTTCTACATCAATCTTTCTCCCTAGCCATAGGAAAACCTGTCCCAATTTCAATGCCTAATAAAAGTCATCATTGAATATATTTCGAGTATCAACTTGTATATAGTTACTTGCTTATAAAGTTAAACAGTTGTAGCTGTCATATAGGCTTTTCTCCATGACCACAGAGCTCAGTATAAGAAAGAGTTTCCAGACACAACTGCTAATTTTGAAACACTTAATGTTTTGACTGTAGTGATTATCATCTGTATTGAATTTGATGATCCAACACATTTTAGGGAAGTATGTGTGAATGTTCATTTAAGTATAAAATAGGTTTGCTTTGCTAAACAATATCTTATATAAGAAGGGGCAAATACAGTATAATTTGGTTAAGGGCCTTTCCATTTAAAAGTGTGGGGGGGGGGGGGGGGAGGGGAGCAACGAAAGCTAATTAAAAATTATATATATATATAAATATATATATATATATATATATATATATATATATATATAAATATATAAATATATATATATATATATATATATATATATATATATATATATATATATATAAATATATATATATTTATATATTACATATATATATATATATATATATATATATATATATATATATATATATATATATATATACATATATTTATGTTAAATATATATATATATATATATATATATATATATATATATATATATATATATATATATATATATATATATATATATATATATATATATATATTTAAACATATATTAATGTAAATATGTATTTATATATATCTATTTATTTATGTATATATATATATACATATATACTTATATAGATAAATATATATATACATATATATATATATATATATATATATATATATATATATATATATATATATATATATATATATATATATATATATACACATATATATATATGTGAAATAATTCTAAATTAGACCCCTCCCCCCGAAAAAAACTTCTGTTTCTCCCCCCCCCCCCCCACTTTTAAATGGAACAGCCCTAACTCTATAGTACCATTTTTATGAAAATCTGCCAAGAAAGTCCTATTTGACTTTTTTCAATATGTGGTTTAAAAGCTAACCTGATGACCTGTCATTTTCCTTGTTTTCTCGTTAAGAGCATAATATAAATAATTTAGACCAAATTTGGTGATAATCAAACTTGACATTTCTGACTTGGGGTGAGAAACGTGTTCCTTATTATTGAAAAAACTGAAATAGTTTATTACAATTTTTGTGACACCACTGCAATCTTTGAAAAGAAATCATTACAAAAACAGATTTCTTGGAAATAATATGTGCCATTATGACTTTACCTTCCTTTTCTAAAAGACACTGGATGTTTTGGCTATAGTGAGTGTCATATTTATTGAAAACGATGATTCAACATATTTTAGGAAAATATGTATGATCATTCATTACGCGTAAAGTGAGATTCCCTTCCTTAAACATGTCTTATATAATAAAGGATAAATAAAGTACCAATTCGGTGACTCTTTTGCACCACTTTTATGAAAACCTGCCAAAAAGTCCTATTCGACAAACTTTGCCCATCTGTGGTTCGAAACCTAGCCGGATGGCCTATCATTTTCTTTATGTCTTCCTGCTTAGAGCATTGTGTAGATAGCTTAGACAAAATTTGGTGAAAATTAAACTTAATTCTGACTAAGACCAATTTTGGGTTAATAAAATTGTTTCTCTGATTCCTTCACTTTGCCTCATAATTCCTATACAACCGCAGAAAAATAATTTCAACATGGTAGAACAGTATTTCAAGCATTGTCAGTATCTCTGAAGGGATAAATTTTGCAAAGAAAGAAATCAATTTTGGAAACGGTTATGTTTCTGACATAAATTGCATTATCTATTCAAAAATCTGTGAGAAAAAGTAAATGATCCCATAAGTTGTTTTAAAGGTCACTGTGCTATGTTGTTTCCTCATACTAAGTTTATGATGCATCTCACAGCCGAGGGCCTGCGGCCCACCACGTCAGACCTCCCGAGGGCTTGGGTTTTCCAACAGCTGCCTGGCGATGTCTTAATGGCTATTTTATCACAAAAACATCTATTTTACTGTTCAATATTTGGGAAACCGCCTTTAACTTGTGGAAACAAGTGCTCTTGAGAAAGTTGTTTACATATGGTTACAATGACAACATGCAAGATCAGCAATTGAGGCTAGAACACGCTTCGTTCAGTCCTGGTTTCACTTTGTGGCAAAAAAACAATGTCTGCATAACGATGCCAATATACCACATTATGTTCAATTCATGGGAAAGGTGCATTTCATTTATGAAAAAAAGGCCTTATTACAAAGTTGTTTACATATGGTTGCCATGACTCCGCGCAAGGGCAACACACAAGGGCAACGAACAAGGGCATAAAACCGAATACACTTTGTTATGCACTGTGTGTGTAAAAAATGTCTAGATATTACTACGGCAACATGATATAATCATGGGCAGTGCTTGAAAGATATATAGGCACAGATACTTTGAAGATTTTTGCTTCTAAAATCAGATGTTATATACCCGTTTTTGTAGTTCTGGAAGTATTCTGGGATTGTTCTTCATTATCGGGGAATACTCCCAGATCAATCTGGGTAAAGTCTGCAAAAATTTATGTAAGGCGTTAAACTTATAAATTCAAAGGGGATGTGTCCCAGATTTTTCTGCAAATTATCTGGGGAAGTTCTTGTACATTATTTTTGTCCTGAGAAATATCTGGTCAGATTGCAGACTTATCTTTGACTAACACAGACTTATCTGGGAATTGTCAACGACATTTGGAGACAAGACTGGGATAGATCTGTGACATATCCCAGACAAAGTTTCAAAAATCAAAATTCCCCATGATTTATCTTGAGACTTGGTGACGACACGATTTTCTTGGTGTTCTTGGCCAAGTCTCAAGACAGGTTCTTGACATTGTGAACCAGGCTTAAGCCTGAGATATACTCATAGTTACTTTTATCATCATTATGCAGTGTCCTAACATCACATTACATCTCTACATTCCTGTCAATATATTGTATATTATGTGCCAAATGCTGAACTGGGTTGTAAAATATTTTCAAGGTAATAAGTGATAGTACTTATGCCTAAACAATACATACAATATATACTCTGAGGGTCAGTATCCACAGGTGATGTAATCATTTTAGCTGATATACACACTTCTGTTCTATAATCATTTATCCATACATTAAAATTTATTGTTAATTTGTTTCTCATGGGACAGAGCCCTAAAGAGGACCCTATCTGCTCTAATGTACTACCGATGCATACTTTAATTTAATTTCATGAAGACTAGATTTTGATGCTTATTAAAGATTAAGATTACATTAAAATATTGTGAAATCAAGCTCCAATATACCTTAAAGTATGCAACACCCTTTGTCTTGACAACAAGACAAAAAGAGTATAATCTAGTACTAATTGGGTCTACAGTTTTTCTTTCTTTTTCTCTTCTCTTATATGATTGTTCACTTTTTGATGGCTGATGCACTCTACCTCTAAGGCATAATATGTAAAACTGAGTATACATTACCCTGAATACATACTGAGGCTAAATAGATCACTGAGGTTGAAATTACTCAATATAATCTAAATACATCCAGCCCTCACATTACAAAATTATACTTGCAAATCTCCTTTGTCACTGTACTTAAACCAACAAGGCAGAAATCTAGAATACTGACAAAACTACTTGTCTGTTTGATTGCAAATTAATAAATACTGGGGCCTAGTATTTTAATTCATTACTAATTTTACTCCCTATAAATTCAACCGGCCCCTCAACACAATTCACTAAATCAATTTTCTTTTAGTTTCGAATTCATTGTTTCTGCAGTGCACATAGTAATTTTCATGGTATTTATGGCAATAGCCTAATAGTTAATAAAAGAGTTTGATATTAGCCTAGAAGGGTGTATCAGCAATTAAAATGACTACATGATTGAAACTCAACATCTCAAGTAAGCTAAAGTGAAATAGCGTAGAGGTACTTCTTAGCTTGTTACAAATTTCACATTAATGCATATTCACATATATCTATAATTTCATATTCCATATAAGCTCGAAATCTTTGGTATCTTCTCAAAATGATGAGTTTTATACTCACAATCAAATCTTTAGTTCCTTTGAGAGACAAGGAGCTTATGCTCTAACTGCTTTAATTCATTAAAATATACAAGCTAAAGAGCATACTCATGCAAAGGGGGGACCACCAATTTGTTTTTTTTACTGCCTCATTTGAGCTTGTATTTTTTGCAAGTAAACAGAGTTTTACTGTGCTAGCCTAGGTCACAGCCTAGACTTAGGGTAACTTAGGGAGGGTTTCTTTATTAGTTTTAACACTACAACCTGTTGTTTGGGTTTGGGTTATTGTAGTGAACTTTTTGTTTAGTTTAATTTCCTTTTTTTCTACTACTATACTACTAAGAGTATTAAGCCAGTGTACCAACATTTCCAAGAATTGTTGTTTTTGTTGTTTGGTTTAATTTTCTTTTTTTTACTATTATAATACCAAGAGTATTAGGCCAGTGTGCCAACATTTTCTGTATGAGCCAAAATGCAACCAGACTTTGCTATATATTGATGATGATTAATAATATATATCTGTCTCTGAGCAGGAATTTACTCAGAAGTAAGACAAATGAGTCATATTTTGATATTATGTTTACAATTTTAGTGTTGATCACTGAAACTAGTCGATTCTTACATGCATATCAACCCAAGGAAGGGAAGTTTGTATCACCTGATATATTTGTACCCGGGATATACCTGAATGCTAGTTTGAATCTATGTTTCGACCACTCCAGAGAATGGAGGATTGAATTATGTGATATGAGTGTGCCTAATGTGATCATACTACTCGGCATATGCTATCTCAAAGAATGGATGGTTAAAATATGCATTTATTTATATGTTATGTTAAAACTATTTGATTTCTTGTCTGTTATACGAAAGGAAACCTTTGCATTCTTACTTGTGTTGTTGTTATTCTTGAGTGACCTGATGCAATTTCAATTCGGAAGAGTATATATACATTTTACCCCATTGTCGCAATTTAATGGTGATCCCTGGGATAGCATCCACTTGTTCATCAGAGTACATGACGGTTTGTGTTCAAATACAAATATAGCAACAAGACACTTACATCAAGATGAGTACACACAACTACCATGACAAGTATCAAAATAAATTCACACAACTGCAGAGGTATTAGGGACAAAAAAAAGAGAGCAGACATTTTTCTCAAGGCAAAGGAAGAGGGTGTAAATATTTTATGTCTCCAGGAAACCCATCTTAAATTAGAAGATTTAGATACCATTAGAAATGAATGGAATGTAGACTACTACATATCAGGGAAAGATAGAAATGCGGGTGGTACACTAATAGCGATTGACAACAGCTTTGAACAAAAGTGCCATGAAATTAATACAGACATTGATGGTAGATATACAATTATTGACTTAGAATTAATAGGAGTAGCGAGGATACTCCTAATAAACCTTTATGCCCCCAATGAGGATGACCCCACTTTCTTTAACAACCTATTTGATTTAATAGAAACTTTCGACACAAAAAATTTAATTATTTGTGGAGACTGGAATTTGGTTATGAATTACGAATTAGACACTTTTAACTATAAAAAAAATAATAATCCGAAAGCCAGAGAAGTTGTTTTAAATAACATGGAAAAGCTAGACCTAGTTGATATATGGAGGCAAACGCACGAATTGGGGAAAGGTTACACATGGAGGCAGAATCACTACAGAAAGTTAGCCAGATTAGATTTCTTCCTTATATCAGAGACCCTTTTGGACCTATACGCAAATACTGAAATTAAACCTGCCTACAAATCAGACCATTGTCCAATAACTCTAGAAATTTATATTAGCAAAAGTGACAAAGGGAAGGGAATTTGGAAACTCAATAACTCTCTATTAATGGATGAGGAATTAACACTACTCATAAATAAAGAAATAGAATTAACAGTAAGCATATATGCTTGCACCCCATACCATCCAAACTTTGTCAAAACTTACACTTTTGAGGACATTGACTTAATGATAGAGATTGATTTGTTTTGGGAAGTTTTACAAGCCCAATTAAGAGGAGTAATTATAAATTACGCGTCTAAGAAAAAGAAAAAACAACAAAAACAAGAAAAACAATTACTTAAAGAAATAGAGGAAGACAACAAAAACATTCATTTACATATAAATGACACAATCTGGATGGATGGGTTTAGGAAAAAGGAGGAAGACTTGGAAGACATAAGAGAATATAGACTTAAAGGGGCCTTAGTAAGGGCTAGATGGCAGCAACTAGCAGAGGGAGAGAAACCCACAAAATTTTTCTTAAATTTAGAAAATCGCAATTTTGTATCCAAGCACATAAGGGAATTAAAGGTAAATGACCAAACCATAAACAACCCGAAGGATATATTAAACGAAATGAAAGTATTTTATGAGAATTTATATAAAGAACGAGAAACACCAAACATTGAAGAAAAGGGTTTTAATCATGTGATTGAAAATCTAACAAAATTAGATGACATAGATAGAAACCAAGTGGAAAAGGAAATTACCATGGCAGAATTAGAAACCATAGTTAATAAAAGTAAAAATAATAAAAGCCCAGGACCGGATGGATTCTCAAATGAATTCTATAAAATATTTTGGAATCAGATTAAGCTATTATTATTAAAATTATTAAAATACTTTAGGAGCAAAGGGGAACTTAATGAAAGACAACTTAGTGGGGTTATAACTTGTATTCCGAAAGGGGGAAAACTTCGTAATAACTTGAAAAATTGGAGACCCATAACGCTTCTCAATTCAATTTACAAATTTTACTCAGGGATTTTAGCCGAAAGGATTAAGATTCTGCTTCCAAAATTAATAAACGAAGACCAAAAAGGGTTTATAAATGGGAGATTTATTGGTGAGAACACACGACTAATATATGATATTATAAACGCATGTGAACAACAAAATTTAAGTGGCCTAATCATTCTGATAGACTTTGAGAAAGCATTTGACTCCATTTCGTGGGAATTCATTTCAAAAAGTTTAGAAAAATTCAATTTTGGGGAAAATACGATTAAATGGATAAAATCTTTACAAAAAAATTCGACATCAAATATTTTACAAAACGGCCATCTATCAGATAAAATAACCTTGGGCAGGGGTTGCAGACAGGGGGACCCAATCTCCCCCTACCTGTTTGTATTAGCAGCAGAGTTTCTAGCAGAATCCATCCGGTTAAATAAAGAAATAAAAGGAATTCATATTAGGGAGAAAGAACACAAACTGTCATTGTACGCTGATGACACAACTTTATTTCTAAAATATGAAGAAGAAAGTATGAGAAATTGCATTTGGACACTCAAGGCTTTTGAGGAGATATCAGGTTTAAAAATAAATGAAGAAAAAACAAAAGTGGTTAAAATTGGGGCTATAAGGGACAACAAGATGAAAATTTGCTCAGATTTAAAATTAATTTGGACAGAACAGTTCACGGCTTTAGGAATAACATATGATGTCACAAAAATGAATGAAATAACTGAGCAGAATATAAACATTAAAATGAATGAGATACTTAAATTAATACGACTATGGGGAGGTAGAAATATCACCCCAATAGGCAAAATTACAATAGTTAAAAGTTTACTAATATCCAAAATTATACACATCTTGTTGTCCCTACCAACTCCAAAAAAAGACACTTTTAATAAATTGGAAAACGTCTTCAAAGAATTTATTTGGAATCACAAACCAGCAAAATTTAGGAAGGAGATACTTCAGTCTCCACTTGAATGGGGAGGTTTAAAAATGATGAATCTAGAAATTTTTGATATCGCACTTAAATTATCATGGTTTAAACGTTTAAAAAATGAAAAAGACGGGTGGGAATACTTTCCAAGATTTTATAATATACACAAAATCCTAATTTTTGGTGATAAATACCCGCCAAAGATAATTAAAAATATAGACAATAAATTTTGGGCTGATGTAGCAAGAGCCAGTATAATGCTTCACCAAAAAATGAATGGTATGATTAACAATCCATACAACATCTCCTTATGGTTCAATAGCGGAATATCGATAAGCTTTAACAATAATTGGTACCAAAAAGGATATACAAAACTAATCGATATTTTAGACATAAATGGAGATTTATTATCACGAGAAGACATGTTGGAACGAGGTTTGATTATCAACTTCTTAAGTTACGAAAAGATAAGATACGATATATCTCTCCTCCCTCTAATTGAAAAAAAGTCTGACATGCATGGCCCGTATATACCATACATGCTCTTTATCATCGGTTTCAATATGACAGGCTGTGCAAAAATATACAATTTATTGATGGATTTTGATCAAAATATTATACAACAAGTCCAGAACAAATGGGAAGAAATCTTAACGGAAGACATATCGTATCAAATGGTCAAGAAAGCCTTTATGGACATTGGTAAAATGAAAGAAGGGCCATACACAAAATATTTGCAATTTAAAATGCTTCATAGACGAATATTCACAAATAAAAAATTGCACAACATAGGTATAATAGACAGCAGCAAATGCCCATATTGTGAAGAACCTGAAGAAACGATAGAACATGCCTTCATATATTGTGAGACGGTGAATCTTTTTTGGAAAAAAATAGAAAGATGGCTACAAATTTACATAAATGGTACAATTAAAATCTGTAATATTGAAAAAATCCTGGGCACAGGGGACCCAAACAATATAGTCGACAAAATGATTATTGCAACAAAAAGAGTAATTTATAAAAATAGACAAACAGGAAAGAGTTATAATATTAAAGAGGTTCACTCTCTTTTAAGGTCGCAAATGCTACTGGAAGAATACAAGTCTAGTCTAGAAGGTGATGACAGAATTTTCATGGAGACGTGGGAATTAATATACGGTTATATAAAATAAAAGGAAAATTAATGTTAAACCTGATGTGAGTGTTAATATATTAGTAATATATTTGTATCGAATGTGATGATATGTGATGTGTAATCTGTTTATCGTTCTATGATTATTGAAATCATATTATATTGAAAATATTGTATTAAATTTCGCAAATATGGAAAATAAAAACCAGCTTTCCTTGCGAAATTAAAAAAAAAAACTCGAATAAAAGTAAATGTATTCACTTTTTAAACACATCTGTCGGGCCATCCATCCCCCGAACCGCAACTACCAAAGCGTAATACATGCCCGTTTCCATTTCATTCATAACTTTGTTATTCTATTTTTTTCTATTCACAATTTCTGTTCTAACTTTATAGATTTATAGAAACTGGTCAGGCCCCAACTGCTGGGTGGTATAAGGTGTTGCCACTGATTACTCATTTGCTATCACAATTGCCTATGATCCAATCCTGCACAGTACCAGTGTATTGGTGTAATGCGGTGGTTTCTCCGGGGTTCCCCGGTTTCCTACATTATTATTACTTGACTAATCACTACAGTTTTGTTCATTTTGTTACGCTTTTCAGCGATTAAATTAATGCACCTTTTTCTAAGTTGGTAACCCGTCAATATACGATACATACATACTGCATGGTTTCAGTATGGCAATAAGGCAAGAATAGTAACGATAAATGAAATTTCATATCCAAAACCCAGGCTACTTTAACCCTTATGCTGCTGATGGCTAATTTGGCCTATACAAAATGATGCAAAAACATGAAAAATGATTAAACCCTGGCACATGGGAACTCATCTGAGAGTACCCAGAGAGCTTTCCAATGAAAACGAACAAGACAGGGTTAAGATGGTTTTCAAAAATTTTTTACATCCTTGTGCTTTAGACAAATGCAGTCTTGGAAGGGTTAAGAGTATTGACGTTACTTACGCGCCGTGGCTCTGTCTCGCCATCAGTGGCAACAGGAGCAACTTTCGCCTTGCTCTTTTTCCTGAAGGCCCGGAGGAGCGCCCGAAACGGAACCAATACACAAGACATCGCTGGTCGAAGCACTGATGCAATAGCCGCAAATATTAGTCGTCACAAATTATAGTCGTCGCAGAAAAGTATCCGCAAATTATGCAGGATATACTCTTGGTTGTAGTACACGCGCCAACTAATACAACGTGGGTACTGTTGCTAGGCGACGTCACGTGACTTATGACTTCTTAAAACAATGGTGACACTGTTGTCCAATGGCAGTGTCGCGTAAATTCACGTGATAACTATCAAAAGCGTTCTGTTGCGTGAACCGATTTCAAGACGTGCAATCATTCCATTGGTCCTTATATCTTAGCGTGCGCAATCTTCCAATCATTTACCGAAATCCGTTTAAGTACGTGTTTATGGAATTTTTAAGAATCGGCGCCATATCTCGGGGAAGGTGGTAGAAGGATTTAGGTTTCATGACTCATATCTCATTCTTGTGCTGATTTGGCCGCATTTTATTTGTTTTTGTAATAGTTTCACAACGTTTTTATTTATTTTGGGTCATAACCGAATATGTTTGGCTTATAAAACAATTTCAATTAGCATGAAGTAGAAAAATGTGTTTTTTTGTGTGTGTGTTTTTAAGTTCAAGATTAATAATACTAGTATTTAATTTTCTCAGAACTGCAGATCATATATGTGTAGAGGACAGATACTACATTTGATTCTACATGATATTTCGCAAATTGCACCATTTATTGAATTCGCTTGTTTGAAAGAAAATTACATTTGCGTCATGCCAATAATGCTTAGGATTTCCTCCAGAACTAAGGCCTCCACCTATATGTTACATTTGACAATAATACGAAAATAGAGAATAACTTTACAAAATATTTTGACGGGAGTTGTTGGTAATGTTCTAAATAGCATTTTTCCTTAAAATGTTTTTCCTTGATTTTGCTTTTGATTGCAAGGTTTCATAAAAAATTCCAAGCTGCTTTTGGCTGTTTTGATCATTGATGGGTCATTATCGGAAAAATAAAAACAAGTGGATATGAAACCAGCTGGCCAACCTGAACAGGCTAGCCTCAACAAAAAGCCCGAAAGTCGTGCTCTGCGCATGCTGGTGGTTAGATTGGTCCTTGTTCCCTCGTGACCAGAGACCCTGACATGCGCAGCCCTTCACACGATAGTGCATATAGTAATTGGTCTCTAGCTACATATCCATTCTTTTATTCATCTGAGGTATTGGCGGTGCAGTTATCGCCTTCACTAATGACATACTGCCCCCATTATGAAAGTGCTGATGTCAGCATCTTTTTAACATTTAGATTGCAAAACTGTTGAACAAGATTTTAAAGACGTGAAGAGATATTAATAGTTATCCCTTGACTATTGCTTTACCTAAATTTCAAGCATATCTGTTAATATTTGATACATAAAATTCATGTTTGAAGAGGCCATGTTTTGTGAAATTTAATACTGAGAAAAGAGTCAAGACCCCTCCTCCTTGTATTTAGACATTTTGCGAAATGCTGTGATGTTTGGTCTCAGCGGTTTCCACCAGTGACAGCAAAAACTCTGAGCTAGCTCTGCTGCAGAGTTGCAAAATTTCTACCAACTCTAGCGAAGAATGTTCTCCATAATGGTACTACCCGATCAGCAGTTTCCACCAGTGACAGCAAAAACTCTACCAGCTAGCTCTGTTGCAGAGTAGTCAAATTTCTACCAACTCTAGCGAAGAATGTTCTCAACTACTCTACTACCCGACCAGCAATTTCCATCAGTGTCAGCAAAAGCTCTACCAGCTAGCTCTGTCGCAGAGTAGCCAAATTTCTACCAACTCTAGCGAAGAATGTTCTCAACTACTCTACTACCCGACCAGCAATTTCCATCAGTGTCAGCAAAAACTCTACCAGCTAGCTCTGTCGCAGAGTAGCCAAATTTCTACCAACTCTAGCGAAGAATGTTCTCAACTACTCTACTACCCGACCAGCAATTTCCATCAGTGTCAGCAAAAACTCTACCAGCTAGCTCTGTCGCAGAGTGGTCAAACTTCTACCAACTCTAGCGAAGAATGTTCACCATGGCGGTACTACAAGGACAGCAGTTTCCACAAGTGACAGCAAAAAGTCTGCCAGCTAGCTCTGTCGCAGAGTAGCCAAATTTCTACCAACTAGCGAAGAATTTTCTCCACAACGGTACTACACGACCAGCAGTTTCCACCAGTGACAGCAAAAACTCTACCAGCTAGCTCTGTTTCAGAGTAGCCAAATTTTTACCAACTCTAGCGGGGTATGTCCTCCACAACAGTTCTACCCGACCAGCAATTTCCACCAGTGACAGCAAAAACTCTGTCAGCTAGCCCTGTTGCAGAGTAGCCAAATTTCTACCAACTCTAGCAAAGAATTTTCTCCACAACGGTACTACCCGACCAGCAGTTCCACCAGTTACAGCAAAAACTCTACAAGTGGATATGAAACCAGCTGGTCAAACTGAACAGGCTGGTTGCAGCAAATAGCCCAAAAGTTGTGTTCTGCGCATATTGGCGTGCAAGTTTCTCTGTAATGTAACCGATACGAGAGCCCTCATTGGTCATAATCTACTTATGATGTAACACTTACCCCAAATTCTAGATATCTGGCATAGCCAGTCCTTCACTAGAGTGCATATAGTAATTGGTCTCTCGCTACATATCCATTCTTTTATTCATCTAAAAAACTACAAAACCAGCAGTTTTCATCAGTGACAACAAAATCTCTACCAGCTAGCTCTGTTGCAGAGTAGCCAAATTCTTACCAACTCTAGCGGAAATGGTCTCCATGACGGTACTAAACAAACAGCAACTGTAATGTGAACACTTCCAAATGTGTACACTGTTATGACCTATTCTCAATGTGTTCCCATATCAAGGGTATATTTCGTGAGATCTCAGATAAGTACTTAAATCTTTTCATTTCTGGATCCGCTGGCTGTCTGATGCATTTTAACATATATTAACCCTAATGCTGCGGGTGACTAACTTTGCCAACACAAAATGATGCAAAAATCCTGAAAAATGTCTGAAACCCAGGCAAATGGGTACTCATCTGAGAGTCCTAAGCGAGACCTATCCAATAAGTACCAACATGATATGGTTAAGATGTTATCCAAAAATCTTTGCGTTCTTGTGCTTGGGACGAAAGTAGCCTCAGCATTGGAAGGCTTAAGCAAGAATGCATTAAATCCAGATTGAAAAGATATCTAATCATATATTTCATACCTGTATGGACCAATGTTAATCATTCGTACTGGAAACACTCTGGTATGCGTGTACATATTACTAAATGTAAATTTGAAGTTGCACAAATATTTAAGATAATTTACTATTATATATTTTTTAACCCTTATACTGCTGGTGGCTAATTTTGCCAGTACAAAATTATACTAAAAAACCTTGGAAAAAATGATTGAAACCCTGACAAATGGGTGCTCATTTGAGAGTACTCTGTGAAAGCTATTAAATGAATACCAACATGACAGGGTTTAGATGGTCTTTGCGTCCTTGTGATTTGAACGAAAGTAGCCTCGGCATTAGAAGGGTTGACATTTGCATATCTTATGCAATTAGGGTGCTATCAGTATGAATGGTTAATAGAATGAAGCATTCCAATGAGACCCTCTGCGAAACAAACTCTCTGCATTCCATGGTAAGAAGTACTGTGAATTCTCGGTATTTAACCTTTTTTCTGAGCTACATGAAAATTAATCAGGTGAGTCCAAGCAATGTTAATTTCTAGCAAAATATGAACGCTATTATTAATCAGTGAATTATCATTAGCAAAATGTTGTTAAGTGGACTGTACATTTTAGGATTTATTAGGGAATTCTCATCAGTCAAGTATTATGGATAGGTCTTAGTAAGAAATCAATAGTATGCCATTATCAATAAAGTATCATGGGTAGAATTTTACAAGAATTTACTCGTAAATATATAATCAGTAAAGTGTCGTGGGTAGAATTTTACCAGAATCATAAGTAAATTATTATCATAGGTAGAACTTCACCAGAATTAATAAGTATGTTATTATCAGTTAAGTAACATCAATAGAATTTGACAAGGATTTATCAGTAACTTACTAGAAGTAAACTATTGTGAACAGGATTTAGCAAGACTTAACCTGTGAATTATATCATAAGTTTAGTGTAAGTAGAATTTGGCAAGAATTATCAAATTCTCATTGAGTATTGAGAATAGGTTGTAGGGAAAAAGCTCTAGATCAGCTAGACAGCTGTTATCCGTACATATGGCTTATAGGATGCACCACTGTTCCCCGGTAAATCCACATTGTAGTATTTAAATGATATACAAGTAATTTGATAACCCTTTCATGTCTGTGGCATTTCTTGAATTGTTGCTGTCTGGACCTATAAAACCATCAATAATATTTTTGGAATTTAACATCAATTTTTCAGATATTTGAAAGAGTTTTGGGATGTGACCTGAACAACAGTTCCTCTTCATAAATTTTCTTTACAATATCAGAATGATATTATCAATATAATCAGGGATCTACAGGCATGAATGGGTAAAAGAATATATCTTATAAATGTGATTCTGGATATGTATTCTTATATATGTATACCTTTATGTTGACTATTTAATTCATATCATTTTGCAAAGCAGATTTAGATAGATTAAAAAAATATTTGTAAATTATTTTATATCTTTGCACTGAAATCTAAACATGTTTATGTACATGTCACTTTGATGTGATCAGTACTTATTTGTTACCCTAATTTATATATATTTCTGTTTTAACACAGTACAGAAGCTGCAATGTTTTGATGCAATTCTTGTTTTTTACTTTGGTGACTTTTCCTAATTCTGTAAAACAGGGTGCCATACTGTACATATAATAAACCCCTATAGGATCAAATATGGATTGTCTATACATACATTGTGGTTTCACTTCTTCAATGCAACTACCCCCTCTAAAAAAGCTTACCTTGAAGGGTTACCTCAGCAGTTTAACAAATGGTGTTATACGGGAACTTAAAATCATGTACGCCTAAAAGTTCCTTTGGGTATTGTTCTCTGGATCGTTAGTTATCAATGTAGACTTGGAAATTAAAAATGATTTTTTTTAAATATTTCAGGGAGGGTTGTTGGTAGTATTCTGATTAACATTTTTTCTTCACATATTTTCCAAACAATGCTTTTGCCTGCAAGATTTAGACAAAATAGTCTTGCTGCGTTTGGTTGATTTGAGCATTATTTGCTTAAACTACTTCTTTTTTATGTAAATTCTAATTTTTCTCATCAGTGATTACAGAGAAACTAAACTAAACCAATCTGAGTAAACACATCTGAGAAAATGGTTTGGATTGACAGATTTTTGACTGGAGGTTTAAAAAATGCCAAAAACCAATAAGAAAATGGGTACTGAATTGGAGATTTAAGCCCCAGACCAACTTAATTGTATATAAATAAAGACAAACTTTGATATGTGTGAAACTAAAAAGTTTTATTTTGCCAAATAAAAGCAATACAATGCAATCCTTGTTATTTATGAAGTATGAATGTTTAACTATCCAGGACTAGGTACTCTCATCCATTTTCATTGACCTATCTCTGGCAATTCTCAGAATCATTCAATCCACTGGACCTTCAAAACAATTGATTTCTTTTTCAACATTTTAGAAAAAAAATAGATTTATGTACAGAAATATACTGTTCTTCAACCCAGCACAATAATATGATATTATATAACCAGGCAATAGATTTTTGAAATTTCACTTTAGAGTTTGTAAGCTTAAATTTATTGCATGATCTATCATACATCATGCTTTTTAAGATGCAAAATTGTAATTTAGTGTATCTCATTTTTTGCCAGTGGTGACATAAACGTCTTGCCAAAGTCAGCTTAAGTGCGCAAGGCCTCAACAAAACATTCATGTCAACTTTAAACTCTTAAAAAATGAAAATGTACCAAATCACACAAATGCATCCCTAAAAGCATATGTATGCTGCTAATTTTGAGGCAGAGCCTGGTGTAGGTCACGAAAGCAAGGTTTGTAGTTTCCGGAAGAGGTATGGGATTCATGTATGTCGCCTTTTGGGAAAGGATGCTAGTAATATTTAACCCATTGCAGTGTTAAAATCTAAGGACATTTAACCCACCCCCTGAAAGGCTAAGTTGAAATCCAGGAAATCAATTCCTATGTTATCATTTACAATATTAAAATCCCTAAACATAATCTTAAAGGAGCCCACCCATCTGATTGTGCAACCTTTCCCTGGCAGTTGATGACTATTGTATTGAAGTATACTAAGGGTAAGTATGATAGGTTCTGCAAGTATTGGTGCTTAAGGCACTTTAAATAACTGTTTTAAGCCAAAGGTCCATGATTATTGTGAGTATGAGTCCTGGGTTCTCTCCATAGCCGCTTTAGGGCACTTCATTCTCAATGAAACGAAGGTCATTGACAAATGCCATGACTTCCTGGTTTCTTTTGTGCAGCTTTTCACAGCGTTCCTCCATCTGCTTCTTCCTATTCTTCTCCGCCCTCTTCAGCTTCTCCTCCAGATCCATTTTCAGTAGCTCTCTCTCAACGGCAGGGTGGATGTTGCCAAACTTTCTCTCGTGGCCAAATTTGGCCTTCTTGATCGCAGGAAGACTGGATGTTTTTACCAGCTTAGCCGAGGCCGTGGGATTGCCCATGCTAACATCCCATGAAACCCCTTTCTTTGGGGTGATCTGAAAAATGCAGATAAAAAAATGATATAATATAAACCAGTTTCAAATCATTAGTTGCCATGCAGTTAGAAAATAGCGAGCCATTTTGTTCGATCCAGTTATACTAAGTTTAACGTCGCGATCTTGATCTATGATACTCACATTGCATGAAACATGGATAAACAAAATATTTCAAGGAGTTAGTGCTATTAAACGGAGTCACGATAAGCAAATCATTGGGCAAGAAGTTGCAACTGATCAATATTTCTTTGTAAGTTGCAAATTCGTTTCAATTGATCAACTTACAATATGAGTGCAATACCTTCAACCAAAGAGTTGAGCAAATACACAATCATTTTTTTTACCCGTTTGCGCTCAATAGTCCATTCGGAACATGCAACACCACTGGCCAGATTCAATGGTACACATAGGGGGACACTTTTTAAATTTTCAGAGATGGATTTATTTTTGCATCAACTTTTCTGATGCAGATTATTTATTATTATTAAAAAATTTCGAGGTGAGGCAAAAACAGTAAATATTAAGTTTTTGATGATTGTACTTTCTTATGTTGTACTACCTTTTAAATGCATTCTCCAAAAGTACACACTTTTTTCTGCAATTCATTTTTCATTTGTCTTTCAAGTATTCTAGTTATATTTACCTTTTTTGGTATTTCATGGATTATCTTTATAATTTCATCTTAGCATGGAATGCATTTTTCAAAGAACATGTGCAGCATTGTGTTTTATTTTGTCTTAACATGTTGCTTAGCAGGGCGAATTTTTAGGAGTAATGCAATCTTCAAACAATTATCAAAAGTGTTTAATTTTCTAATTGGGTCCATTTTTACGCGAGAAGAACGTTTTTGGGATGTGTGTTATGTGAGTGCGAAATGTGAAGTTTTTAGGGGTTGATGGTTTGAATGCCACCCTGAAGCATTAGGAGTCTTCTAGACACCCTGAGATGTATTTCCAGCCATTTCCCGACAATTGGAATGAGGATTAATCCAATATACAGAGTATTCATTTATATATCTTCCAAATATTCCATGACAGAATTTTATTTTGCCAATTTCCGGAAACATGTTATTTTTCCAAAAATGTACATAACCCCAGGATATCAAATGGTCGATAGCTTAATAGTCTACATTGCATTATAGATATTTTGTGTAGAGTTTACAACACTTTTGGACACATTCAAAACTGTCATGCATTTTAGTCGTGAAGGTTATGCTTATTATACTGGTGTCGCAAGGCTATCGTTCAATTTTGAATATATTCTTTTAGAAAGTCTTTAAAAAAATGCAATTAATTTGAAGTCACTTCATTTGCTATGGACGCAAGCCGAATTCCCTTTTTGGCAAGGGGCGATGCTATTAAGATGATCGATATACTTTGATTTACCGAGTTGCGTCACAGACTTGTCTGTGCATTAAAGCACATTTCAGGTGAATGATTCGCTAGCTAGCTTTGATGATTCGCAAGCTACGTGGGTCATTGGTTTGCTTGGTTTATTTTTTGAGATGTTATCCATGGGTGTTTGTGAAACGAGGCACTGACAGATGTCCGGTCGACTGTTGCAGGAATTAAATGTCTGTACTGTATCTTTTGGTAAAGTACGTGTCATATTGAATGAATGTGTGAAACAATATTGTGGTTTGGATTTTTTAAAGAAAACTGGTGAATCAGAATGCTACAAATGCAATAGAGTAGTTTTAGAGCCAAAACGGACTCCTAGCCCTTTTGATGCTGATGGCTAATTTGGACAAAACAAAATAATGTGAACAAAGCTGAAAATGACTGAAACCCTGGCTAATTGGTACACATCCGAAAGTACTGAGGAAGAGTTTTCCAATGAAAAAATGCCAGGGTTTGGATGGCATTCAAACATTCTAGTAGTCGTATGTCTTATACAGAAGTTTCTGCAGCATTGAAAGGGGTAAATGTCATAAAACACTATGAAATTGTATTGCAGTCATATTGCAACCTCACTGATTTCAAAGGTGCTCTATTGGTACTTCGTAAACGGTAAATGATTATTTCGTAAGCGGAATTAATTTCCCATTAGAGTAAAATCGGTTTTCATTTAACAAAGAATAAATGTCCTTCTACGGAAAATAAAATTTTGTTTATTTATAATCAGTCGAATTTCCATTCGAGAAAAGGGGGATACGGAAAAGGCGTGGATATTTGCATGTATTGCATGCCATAGGTAAACCCATTTTTGCCCTCGATAATCTTCTATTGAACATACGGGTAAATAGGTAGTTTACAGTAAAATGGAGTGATCGCAAACTTGATTCACTTGCTTATTGGTACATAATTAGAATTCATGAATTTGATTGAAATGAATTCATTTCACTCCTTGAAGTTTGTTTCAACGTATTAGAACCACAACTCAAACATAAGTAAATGTATTCACTTTTTAAACATCTGTCGGGCCACCGATCCCCAAACCGCATCTACCAAAGGCTTAATAATCCATTTTATTCGTACCTTTGTTATTCTAGATTTTTCTGTTCAAAATTTCTGTTCTAGCTCAGTTCTTAGATGAATAAAACAACACAAGATATTCATAGACAGTAAACTGGTCAGGCCCCGATTGCTGGGTGGTCTAAGGTGTTGCCACTGACTACTCGTTGTCTCTCACAAGTGCCTATGACCAAAATCCTGCACAGTACCAGTGACTTGGTGTAACTCGGTGGTTTCGCCTGGGTTCCCCGGTTCCCAACATTATTATTAAATGCCTTATTACTACAGTTCTGTTCCTTTTCTTATGATTTTCAGCGATTAAATATGTGTAAGTTTTTCTAAGCTACTAATCGTCAATATACTATACATACATACTGCGTGGTTTCAACATGGCAAAAAGGTAGGAATAGTGACGATAAATGAAATTATACATCCAACAGCCAGGCTGCTAGAAGTGTGTGCAGTGACGTTACTTACGCGCCGTGGCTCTGTCTCGCCATCAGTGGCACCGGGAGCAACTTTCGCCTTGCTCTTTTTTCTGAAGGCCCGGAGGAGCGCCCGAAACGGAACCAATACACAAGACATCGCTAGTTGAAGCACTGCTGCAATAGCCGCAAATATTAGTCGTCACAAATTATAGTCGTCGCAGAAATATAGCCGCAGAGTACGAAGGATATATTCTCGATTGTAGTACACGCGCCAACTAATACAACGTGGGTACTGTTGCTAGGCGACGTCACGTGACTTTTGACTTCTTAAAACAATGGTGAAACGGTTGTCCAATGGCAGTGTCGCGTGAATTACGTGATAACAATCAAAAGCGTTTTGATGCACGAACCGATTTCAAGACGTGCAATTCCATTGGTCCTTATATCTTAGCGTGCGCAATCTTCGAATCATATACCCAAATCCGTTTTTATGAAAGCGCCTCCTGTTTTAAGATCGGGGCCATCTCGGCGAAAGTGGTAAAAGGATTTAAGTTTCATGTCTCATGTCTCATAATTGTGCTGATTTGGCCGCATTTTAATTATGTTTGTAATAGTTTCATGACGAAAGGTATATATAAAATCAATATCATAACTGTTTTATCTAATTTGAGGATTTATACAGGACCGAATATGTTTGTCTTTTAAAACAATTTCAATTAGCATGATGTAGAAAAATGTGTGTTTTTTGTGTTTTTAAATTCAAGATAAATAACACTAGTATTTAATTTTCCCAGTACTGCAGATCATATATGTCTAGAGGACAGATACTACATTCGATTCTACATGATATTTTCTCAAATTGCACCATTTATTGAATTCGCTTGTTTGAAAGAAACTTACATTCACGTTATGCCAATAATGCTTAGGATTTCCTCCAGAATTGTGGCTACTGTGATCATCAATGAGTTATTATCGGAAAAATAAAAATAAGTGGACATGAAACCTACCAGTTAACCTGGACAGGCTAGCCTCAACGAATAGCCCAAAAGTCGTGCTCTGTGCATGCTGGCGGTCAGATTTTTCTGTAATGTAAATTATACGAGAGCCCTGATTGGTCATTGTTCCCTCGTGACCTCACGCTGATGCCAGATCAGAGACCTCTGCATGTCCAGCCCTTCACCATAGCGCATATAGTAATTGGTTCTTTCGCTATCCATGCTTTTCTTCATCTAAGGTATTGACGAGGTAGTTATCATTTTAACTAATGACATACTGCACCCATTATGAAAATGCCAATGCCAGTATTTTTTTATCATTCAGATTGTAAAACAAATGTAGAAGATTATAAAGACGAGAAGAGATATTAAAGATTATCTGTTGACTAATATGATGCTGGCATGGCCAGAAAGCGAGCGAAGCTTTGGATGTTGTTTTTTTTACTTCTGACCAAAACACAGCATTGATTGACAGAATAAGTAATGGCATAAACATTGTTAGGATTTCTAACTGTCGCAAAATATACATTTGGCAACAGATTTTAAAGGGAATTCAATGGCCAGTAGATGAATTCTGGCGGTTCTAACTATCTAAACCGCATTAAAATCGACCCACGCCCACGGACAGGCGAGAAATTCAGTTTTAACATGGATATAGACTTATAGTAGCGGCCACGGCGTTGCATGGCCAGGAAGCGAGCCGATTTTAAAGATGATTCGATGGCCAGTAGAATGAATTCTGGCGATTCTAACGATCTAAACTGCATTAGAATTGACCCACGGACGGGAGAGAAATTCAGTTTTAACGTTGATATAGTAGCGGCCACGGCGTGGAGCACCCGCAACAATCCACTTTCATTCACGCACGTTCATTCATACATTTCATCCAATGGGAGGCGTTCTTGTTTTTTGTATTGTGCATTACGTCATTGTCGACCAATGAAATCGGTCGTTACTTAACCTATTTAGAATACCTCCCAGAGCGGAAGTCAGTCGCACGAGGGATGATTGTTGGACGGTGACAACTTTCTGTGTCCGTGTCATTCTCCTACCCAGAGATCCCGCTACGCATAGTATCTCTGCCACTACGTCGGGACTATTTCGCGGAATATTTTGAAAAGTGACGTCATTGAATATATCCCATTGGTGACACTGCCTACCGTCCTGGAGACTACACTTGTGAAGTCCCCAGGACTGTAACAGGCTATGCATCCTGTCATTCGCTCTCCCAAGAGAACGCTACCCAACTGGCAGGTACTGGCGTGCAGGTCCTTATCTATATGGGTCAAATGCGGCCAGCTAGTAGCAGTGTAGGCGGCAGTGTTCACGCAAGATTATACAGCCATACAGATTTCCACTTGCAGCAGAAAATTGAGTATAAAAGTGGTTTTAATGGAAATGACTACAAAAAAGTTGTATATTTAGGTTAGGAAGTATATGATACTTCGGCGTGCAGCTCAATATAGGAGCTTTAGCGTGCTCTTGAGGGTTGAACGTTGTAACTAGTGACTTTAAAAAGTTCTATGTGACCATTTCCTGTCATGATTTCTCAACAGATTTGAAAGCAAATTGTATGTATTGTATTGTATGTTTATTGACGAAAAAAAAGATTTTTTTACAAAGTCATACAAAAAAAAATATATGTAACAACACATGAAACAAATAGCTTATTCAGCCGAGCAAATATGTTAACTAAATTAAATAACTTAGACGACTTAAATAACTGTACAGAACAGCCATTGAGTAAAAAATAAAAGAAGAAACGAAACAACAAAGAAACGAGGTCGTTGACATAACTAATACAGAGGAACAGAAAAGTAAGCTTTTAACTTATGCCATAGCATACCCGCTTAAGGCCAGGCAGAGGAAGGAGAAAAGAACACATCACAATTATAAACACAAAATTAAAAAGAAAGGAAAAAAAAAGGTTTTATATATATAAGGTTAGATAGTTAAGTAATTTATGGATACATTATGTACATTCGAAAGGAGCAGAACCAGTATTTACTCATGAAGGAAGGTTAAGATGTTATTTCTATCATTATTTTTTGAGAAGCATGTAGAAGAACTTGTGGCGGTTCTAACGATTTAAACTGCATTAAAATTGACCCACGGAAAGGCGGGGGTTCGGATGATTTCATTTAGTACTAAGCAAAAGATGTTAGATTCAGCGAAAAGAATTGGCATAAAAATTACAACGATTTCAACCTTTCGCAAAATCTTCATTTCTCAACAGATTTTGGAGCAAACTGAAAAGCATGTAGAAGAACTTGTGGCGGTTCTAACGATATAAAGATTGACCCACGGAAAGGCGTAGTTTCGGATGATTTCATTTCATACTGAGCAAAAGATAGCATAGATCGAGTGAAAAAAAATGCAATAAAAATTACTACGATTTCAACTTGTCGCAAAATCTTCATTTCTCAACAGATATGAAAGAGAATCTCGGGCCAAGTAGAATAAATAGTGGCAGTTTTAACGATACAAACCACATTAAAATCGGCGCATGGAAAGGCAAGTTATTGTTACAGTGAACATATAGCTTTCCCCCTTGCCTTTCCCCGGTATTCATGTACGTTGCGTACTTGTTACTTTGTTTCACAGTTGCGCGTGGTGACTGATCATCAAACAAACGCTATGTTGATACAATTTAACGGAGACAGACCACATTTATTACGTGTCAGACAAAGCAATGTTCAAATCATGACAGGATCTGGCGGCAAAATGTGCTCTTAAAGCAAAAGGTGATGTTCATTTCCCAGACTTCCCTGAAAATCACGCATGCGTCACCGGATGTACCAAAAAGGTACTTCCGTTTACGCGCGCGGGACCACATTGTTGGCACCTCAAAACTTTTCTGGTATACTAGCAATCTCCCCGTGCGATGCACGGGTTTGGATTGTAATTCCAAATAAGTGATAGTAAATGGAAGAAGAGTCAAGGATATATGTTTAATTCAGATGACAATGCAAAAAAAGGAAACAGACAAAAATAAACTAAATGACAAAAATGGGGGACACAAATAAAACAAAATACTCAAGTATGCCAAATGGATATACAGTACAATGGGAGAAAAAGCTCATAGTCAAATGGTAAAAACAATAAAGACCAGATGTGTTTGAGAGAGAAAGGGTGAGAGAGAAGGTAAGGATGACAGTAAATACAATACAGGAGGTTGAGCAAAAGGAAAAAAAGAAAATGAGAGATAAAAGGGAAAGAATTGCAACTAATAAGAAGGAATTGGCTCTCAATCAAATCTGAAATATATATAAGGAGAAATATGAGCGAGAAAATAGAATGAAAAATAGAAAGAATTCACAAAGAATATTGAGGGAATGCAATAAAAAGAAATAAAGAGAAATGTCCAGAACAAAATAATAAACTTTATTAGTAAGTAAAAAAGAAATATGTGGAGGAACCTTTTTTGTTAATTAGAGAGAGAGAGAGAGAGATGAACCTAAACCATAATTAATTTTCCACCCCCCCCCCCCCCCCCCAAATCATTAAACACCACAGGACTTCTTATGTCGTTTTAGGGTTTGGGACTGAGCATAGGGGGCATCAGTATGTCCTAGAGAGAGATATAGATTGTGATTAAATAAGCAATAAAACTATAAAACAAAAATAAATCATGCTTAGAGGGGGAAATCAGGGAAAAAGAGAAATCTGTATCAACTAAAAATATTAAAATTCTTTTATAACCAAAAAGAAATTTTAAATTGAAGTGTACCCTGGGACACTGATAATGAATACAATACTGGAGATAAAGAAGTTATTAAAAAAAACAAAGAAAGAATAAATATGTACAGAGAATTTTAAAAAGATTATTTGAAGATGCACAAAAAGTGAGAGAATGACAAACCTTAATTAAAGAAAATGCAATTATGAATAAACACCGAAATGCACAGAAAACAAAAAGAATAAAGAATGAAGGAAAATATAGGATGCACAAACAGAAAGAAAGAATACAGGATGTAGGTATATAATGTACAATATAGGAGTGGGAGGCACACGTCGAAAGTAGTTATTTTTTTAAATGATGCATTTGATGATGTATTGAAAAAAGAACTACTGAATATGAAAAGACTTCCAGTACAGGAGGGAGCATTGATAAAAAAGAAGAAAAAATGCTAAGAATAATTGAGAGAACAAAAAAGTGAAATAATGAAAATCAGATGATATGAACAGCAAATGCAGAAAAAAGGATAGGAGGATGTAAAGAAGACAATTAGGCCTAAAAAAAGGTGTTCGTTTCCTATTACCCTACCTACCCTATTTATTTGGCCCCTACCCTACCCTAAACTTTTTAGTGCTCAAAATATTGTCTTTTTTTTAAAAAAGAAAGGTAATATTTATAACTGCTTCATATTCCATGCACAGCATACAAAGGAAATTGAAAAAAGAAATAAGAAAACATCAAATATCAGCATATAATACCAGTTGAGTGGATTTAAATTGATCTAGATACCCCCCTTCTCTAGATGCTGCCATTTTGCTTCACATTTACAACTTATGTATCATGGAGGAGAGAAAACATATATGATAAAATAAAATAAATTCCCTACCTACCTACCCTATTTTGTCGAGCATGTAATAGGAAACGAACATATTTTTTGTTTAGGCCTTATTGAAAAAAGAGAAAATGCAGGAAATTGAGAAACAATAAAGTTAAATAATGAAATTCTGATAATATAAACAGCAAATGTGGAAAAAGGGAAAGAAGACAAATACAAATTATCAAAACTTGAGTGCTGCAATATTGACACCCTCCCCCAACTCAATTTTTTTAATTGCCCCCTGCTCCTTAGATTTGTGAATACCCAGGACTCCCCCGCCGCCGCCTCCCCCCACCCCCCATTCTGAATTGATATTATTTCAGCTGTACCCCCTTACCCCAGAATATCCCCAATTCTGAACTCTTTTTTTTCTTAATGACCCTTACTCCCAAGAGTTCTGAATGTGCAGGAATCCACCCTTCCCCTAACTTTGAATTGGCAATCTTTCACCCCCAACCCCTTCTGCCAAATTCTGAATTGTTTTCTGCATACCCCCCCCCCCCCCCCTCAGCTTGGTGGAAATTTTGCCCATTCCTAACCCCAATTCTGAACTCTATTTTTTTTTCTTTTTAAACAACTCCTACTTCCCCAAGTTAGGAATACTCAGGACACGCACCCCTCCCCCTGAATTCTAAATTGGCATTATACCCCCCCCCCCCCCCTCCCACATCTTTAAATGGGTCAACTCGTAGGACATTTTCTCCCTTATCCCATAAATTCTGAATACCCCCATAACTCCAATTCTGAACTGTATTTTTTTTCTTTAACAACCCCCATTCCCCAGAGTTCAGAATACCCAGGAGGGGTATTAAGATTCCCCTACTACCCATGAATTCTGAAGTGTTTTCCACTTTTTAAAATGGATCAGCTTATAGGAAATTTGCCCACCCGATTCTGAATACCACCTCCCCCCCCCCCCCCCCCTCCCTCCACCAATTACCAAACACAGGTTTTCATTCACGCAATATAGTAGGGATGAATGAATCCATGTCAAAAGGGGGAGTGTGTGGGGGGTGAGCGGGGAAATTTTGCCCCCCCCCCCTCCAATTCTGATGAATCAGAACCCGCCCCTCCCTCCCCTGAACTCTGAATTGCTTTCAGTGCCCCCCCCCCGCCCCCCCCCCCCCCTCCCACTCAACATTTCTTTAGGCGACGATTAAATGATTTATTGGTTCTCGGTTCCTTCACCAGACCAATTTACAGGGTAGGGAGGGAGGCAATTAAAAATAAAGTTGATTTATTTTCTTTTTTTTAACACACAGAAATCTAAGTAAGCAAACAGTCGGGGGAGGGAGGGGGGAGGTAAAAAAAAAAGTTATTGTTTAGTTAGTACTAAAATGCATACTTAAATCATATTTTTGAATCAAACATGATGCATTTAAACAACACTGTGTTGCATAAAGCTATTGTAATGTTGTAATGTTCTGGTATTTATACTCTTGTAGTTTTGTAGTTTTATAACCATTCATGGTAAATTAATTGTAGGTTTGGTCTACCTAATAACGGCTCGGCGGCAGAGCACAAAATAAAGTGGGGGGTTTACATTTATTTACCCGTCGGGTCTATTCCACTTTGTTCTGCGGATCCGGGAGCCAATAAATCAAGTAACTGTCACCTTGATTGGATCAGCTTGTAGGAAATGTTTGCCCTCCCTATTCTGAATACCCACTACCCGAGTTCAGAATATGTTTCTCTATTATTGATGAGCTTGTTTTACTTTTTGGACAAAAATGATATTCTATAATAAACTGATCGAAGGACATGCACATGGTCTTCGGTGCAACTCTCGCAAATAAATTGTTTCCCATTGCCAGGAAAATGAACCAATCGACCAGTCATTGCTCGAAATATACTTGGGGCTGTTCCATTTAAAATTATCATACCTCACGTGAAGATTGTAAGCCGTGATTGGCTGACTTAACAGTTGCCAATCATCTTATCCACTGAACAGCGTTATGGCCACCATTGTCACTGGTGACGCCACGTTCGTTTTGCTTGTTGGCTGACGTCATTGGTTGTCACGTCATCACTGCACATGTAAATTGCAAATCGACAACAATGTTGCTACAGGCGGCAGGCGCTAGCGCAACATGGCATTTTTGATGAAATTAGATTATATGCAGGGATTTGATAGGGTCAGCAAATTGTTGTTTTCATTGATACTAGCCGCCCGCCCTGTTACGCACGGATTTTGATTGTAATTTCAAATAAGTGATAATTAGTGGAATAAGAGAGTCAACATTTACGACATATTAGTTTAATTCATGTGAGAATGCAAAAAAAAGGAAGAAAACAGACAAAACTGATATAAATGAGAAAATTAAGCAATAAAACTATAAATCAAATCGTGCTGAGAAGGGGAAATCAGGGAAAAAGAGAAATCTGTATCAACTAAAATATTCTCTTAAAACCAAGTAGAAATACCCCCTTGACCTTTTAAATCAAAAACATGTAAATATTTTTTTTGTTATTGAAGTATACCCTGGGACACTGAAAATGAATACAATACTAGAGATAAAGACGTTATTGAAGATATATAGTGCAAAAAAAAAAAGACCAAGAAAGACAATGAATATGTACAGAGAATTTAAAAAAGATGATTTGAAGATGCACACAAAATGAAAGAATGAAAATCTATAAATTAAAGAAAATGCAATAAGTAATAAACACAGAAAGGATGCACAGAAAACAAAAAGAATAGAATAAAGAATAAATGCATGAGAATATAGGATGCACAAACAAAGAAAGAATGCAGGGTGCAGGTATAAAATGTACAATATAGGAGTCGGAGGCACACGTTGAAAGTTTTTTTTTAAATGATGCACAAAGAAAAAAACAAATATCATAAGAGAGCGCATTGACGAATGAAACAGAAATAAGTAGGAAGAGAAAATGAAGAAAAGTAAAAGGTATCATACTGACCAAAAGATAGCATAGATTCAGCGAAAAAAAAGTGACAAAAAATTACAACAATTTAACCTGTCGCAAAATCTTCATTTCTTAACAGATTCGAAAGCCAATTGAGAAGCATGTAGAGGAACTTGTGGCGGTTCTAACAATCTAAGCCGCATTAGAATTGACCCACGGAAAGGCGTAGCGTCAGATGATTTCATTTCATACTGAGCAAAAGATAGTATAAATTCAGGGAAAAAAATTGCCATAAAAATTATAATTTCAAGCTGGCGCAAAATCTTCATTTCTTAAAAGATTCGAAAGCCAATTGAGAAGCATGTAGAGGAACTTGTGGCGGTTCTAAAAATCCAAACCGCATTAGAATTGACGCACGCAAAGGCGTAGCTTCAGATGATTTCATTTCATACTTCACGCAAAACCTGACGTATTTTAGTTACGGTCACTGTCAATAGAGGGCGCTGCAAAATTTCCCGCCAAAACGCCGAGTAGCAGACGCTGCACGCGGCGGACATCGCCGATCAAACGAAAAATCAGCAAATCATAAATTGTAAAGTTGGAAAACTATAAACTATGACTCGGAAAGTAATAATACAGGTATTTTAATATGAAAAATAAAACTTTCTGGGAGAAATATAAAAAAAATAGGGTACCCAGGGGCCAGTTTCTCGTATCGTAAATTACGATTTTCATTGTTGAAAATCGTAATTTACGATTTTTCTGTTTCTCGAAGCTGGGCCGTTCGTAAATATTTACGAAAATCGCGTAAAATTTACGAGGACCTCAGAGTTCATCGTAAATTTACGAATGACGTTTTTGGACCCTTGTTGCATGGCAACGTGGGGTAATCTCACGCACCTACACGGGCACTTGACCACACGACCATCAGGACAGGCCCGTGATTTATAAATATTTACATATAATTTATCAATATTTATAAATAACCTATGTATGTTAATATATGTTTAATTAATATATACACGTGCATAAATATTAATCATTTATTTATGGATAATTGTTTAAATATAATAAAATAAATGGTTTCTGAATATTAATTAGATCTCATAATTATTTACGAATTAATAAAAAAATACAATCATTCATAAATAATGTAAAGATACTTTTGATTTTGAAATGTCTATAAGTTATATCTATATATCGTTTATTAATATCAAAACATGCGACAAGTACGATGCATCATCAAGTGTGAATAAGCAAATAAAAACTTACATTTTAACGATGGGGGGGGGGGGGAAGAAAATACAAAAACTACTTATATTCACGACCATTTTGGGGAGAGAAAATACAAAAACTTTATTTTCACGATCATTTTTTTCTTAGGGGGGGGAAGAAAAAGAGGAGAAATAAAGTTCTAACTTTTCTCCTCAAAAAAACGGCCGTGAAAATGACTGTTTGCTTGGCTCGTTTTCGTAATAAAGGTAGCCTAATAATTTGCGAAATTCGCAATATAGACCACGTACGTGTATATCATGGAATATCATTCATACAAAGTAAAACGACCATATCAATAATGGAAACTTGTATTTATTCGTATGTATTTCTATCAATATCTAACATCTATATATCTGTCTATCTATATGTATGTATGCATGTATGTATGTATGTATGTATGTATGTATGTATCTATCTATCTGTCTGTCTGCCTGTACACGTATATCTATCTATCGTTTTATTTTCTCTCCCCCCAAAAATGGACGTGAATATAAAAAGTATTTTTTAAATTTTCTCTCCACCCCAAAAGTCGTGAAAAAAAAATTCTTTATTTTCTTGCCCAAAAAACGGTAGTGAAAATAAAAATTTCTTTATTTTCTCTCCCAAAACAACAGTCGTGAATATAGATATATATTTTGAATTTTCCCACCCCTTAAAACGGTGGTGAAAATAGAAGTGTTTTATTTAATTTCCCCCCCCCCCCCCAAAAAAAAAGGTTATGAAAATAAATGCTCTTTAACACTTGGTCCATCTAACCCGAGAATTTTTCGCAAACACATGACCAATGTGCGCTTTTATATATTTCACTTGAACTTTTCTTGATACAAATTGTATTTAAAGCCCTAGTAAACTTAATTTAGAAATAATGTCTATTGATTTGCCACGGTCTTAACTATTGCTCTAAGGGCTAATATAGTAGTGCAACCATCCATAATACAATATTGATACATACATGCATTAATTGACTTTGCTCCGCCACTAAGATATTCGGACACCCCTAATTCTGCTTAGGCTATTCCAGAAAGAGGAACAAAGGGGGGGGGGGGGGGGGGCTAATGTTAGATTGGAGTTTATTGTTGAATAATGGTTGTCTAATACAGCCCCTCTCAAAAAAAAGTAATACTAGTAATTATACTTCCTCGGTTTTCCCCGATAATTAAAAACCGTTAACCATTTAAGCAGTTAATTTGAACGACGAACAATACTGCATAAAAACGCACACATATGGTAGTATGTCCATGTTTTATTATGGAATATTTTGTTGCCTTTGTACGCAGGGCGGAAAGGTAATCGCTGTATCCTTCAATAGTACGCTACGGCGGGATAAATGCCCCATCCATCCCTGACGTTCATGTCACTGATGCCACTCCCATAGTCAGTGGCATACGCAACAATATGACTATGTACGCAACAATAGGACTATATGCGCAACAAAAGGACGTCACAACAATATTTTATCGTAAATGACGTCATCAATTACGAAATTTCGAATTCATTTACGAAGAGCTTCGAGAAACGCAATAACTGATCTTCGTAAAAACGTTCCTAAATTTACGAATCGTAAATTACGAACGATTCGTACTTTACGATACGAGAAACAGGCCCCAGCTGCCTCGGCACCGGAACAAAATGGCGCGGACCATGAAGTGCACGGCGATTCATAATATAGATAATTTGCCCTTTCGAAAAGGGCAAAGTCATGGGCGGAGAGTTTTCATATGTGAGATATTTCAATTGATATTACATCAATATTTTGAAACATTAAGTTGGCACTTTGGTAACAGGTGCATAGAACTGCCACAATTGCTTCTACTTGTCTCTTAATTCTAATCCAAAGGAATACAGACAATTACGTCCCATACGCGAAAACGCACCATGCGAAATATCGATTTTGCAACAGGTTGAATTCCAAATTATTTCTATGCCATTAATTTTCAATCGATTGCTACTCGTCCTGTGTGGTTATTGCGCAAATAATATGATGCTGGCGTGGCAAGGAAGCGAGCACAAAGCTTCAGACCATTTCATTTTTTTTTCTGATCAAAAAATAGCATAACTTGGCCAAAGATTAATGGCGTGAAATTAAGACGATTTCAACCTATGGCAAAATTATCATTTTTTAACAGGTTTAAGAGAGTAGTAAAGGGAAGAAGATTGAAATGTGAACCGCATTATAATTGACCCTTGGAATGCCAAGTAATTTATTTTTACCGGGACCATTTCGTCCACCAGTGTGGCAACTTTTCCCAATACTAGAAATGGCATTAAAATGATTAAGATTTCTAACTTTTGCAAAATCTTAATTTAGCAACAGATTCAGAAGCAAATTATGTGGTAAGTAAAATGAATAATGGCGGTTCTAACCATTTAAGCCGAATTAAAATTGACCCATGGAAGGGCGAGTAATTCATTTTTGCCGTGAGCATTGAGTCCACATTCCAACTTTCATTGCAACTTTTCCTGCTACTAAAGATGGCATGAAAATACTAAGATTTTAGAATCTTGCAAAATGTTGATTTCACGACACATATGCAAGAGAATCGAATGTCACGTAGAACGATTTGTGGCGGTTCTAACGATTTAAATTGCATTGAAATTGTCCTACTGGACAGTGAGTAATTCAATTTTACGTGAACATTGAACCACGACTGTGGGAACTTTTCCCCCTACTAAAGATGGCATGAAAGTTACCAAGATATTAACCTTTCGCATATGACAATTATGGCGGTTCTTACCATCCATACCGCATTTAAATTGACCTATGCATGAAAGGGGGAGTAATTCATTTTTGCCGTGAACATTGAGTCTACCGCTGTGGCAACTTTTCCCGCTACTAAAATGGCATAACAATTTCTAAGATTTCAACCTTTCGCAAAATCTTCATTTCGCAAAACTTTTGGAAGATAATTAAATTTTAAGTAGAATGATTTGTGGCGGTTCTAACGATGTACACCGCATTAAAATTGATCAAAGGAACAGTGAGTAATTCAATTTTAGCTTATGCTTTGAGTCCACCACTCTGGCAAATATTTTCGCTTCTAAAGATTGCATAAAAATTACTAAGATTTTAACCTTTCGCCAAATCTCTATTTCGCAACACAGTTGAGAAAGAATTACAAGTTACCTAGAATAATTTATGGTTCTAACGAGCTAAATTGCATTAATATTGATCAACGGAAGAGCGAGTAATTCAATTTTACGTGAACATTGAGTCCAGCAATGTGGCATCTTTTCCCGCTTCTAAAGATGGCATGAAAATTACTAAGATTTGAACCTTTCGCATAATCTTCATTTTGCAACACATTTAATAACGAATTCACATGAATGTAAAAGGATTTGTGGCGATTCTAACGATTTCAACTGCATTAAAACTGACCCACGGAAAGGCGAGCAATTTATTTTTAATGACTACATATGGTCCACCACCGTGACACCTTCATCGCTACAACAATCACGACGTCGCGTAATTAAGCATTTGTTACTTTGTTGCGAAGATGCGCGTGTTGTGGGATCATTGGCAGTCGGAATGCTATTTCGATACAATCTAAAGGAAACAATCCACATTTGATATGTGATAGAGCAATGTTTAAAATCTGAAAAGATTTGAGGGCAAAATTTGCTCTTAAAGCAAAAAGTGATGTTCATTTTACGCGAGATCGTTTTTGTCAAGCGAGTGTTTAACGCGCAAATCGGCGAGACCGGAAGCGGCCTACGAGATTTAGCTCGCCCTCTGAGGAGCCGTTCATAGTCATGGGCGCTGATACGCCCATGAAATTAGTGTGGTGAAAAGCCGACGTACAATTGCCAACAGTACAAACACGTGAGATCCCCATTGTTGGCAATGGGCGAATTTTACAATGGGACCTAATGAGCAAAATCAACATTTTACGTAGTTGAGACAAACAGTTTATACATTAAGAAGTTTGCCAAGTTTGGAAGGCAAAAACAGACTTTTTGTAGGAAAAAGAGGAAAAAGCAGTTAGCCACATGACAGGATATGGTCACAGAGAATTTCTAAAGTCACTTGTTACAACTTACAACCCTCAAGAGCATGCTAAAACTCCTATATTGAGCTACACGCCAGAGTATCGTATACTTCCTAAACTAAATATACCACTTTCTTGTAGTCATTTCTATTAAAACCGCTTTTATACTCAATTTTCTGCTGCAAGTGGAAATCTGTATGGCTGTCACATCTAGCGTCAACACTCCATCCTACACTGCTACTGGCTGGCTGCATTTGACCCATATAGATAAGGACCTGCACGCCAGTGCCGGCCATGTGGGTAGCGTTCTCTAGGGAGTGCGAATGACAGGAAGCATGGCTGTATCCAGATAGGGCCCCGTTGAAAGAGGTACTGGGAGGACAGTACAATTACAGAGAAGGGGGAAGACAAGTGTTGCGGCAAGGCGCTAAAGGCCGCTGGAGGAGTAGAAGTTGCCAATGTAGTAAGGATCCGTGCGCTCAAAAAGTGAGTGGCGGGCGCACGGATCCAAGCCCAAAGTACAGGTGGTAGGTACATGGACAGGGCACTGATCAGCACGTAGGGACGTGTGAAAGGGCAGATAGAAGGTAAATGGCTGGGAGGTGCATAAAGTAATAGTCATGTGCAGCAAGTGTGCATGCAACTGACAATACCAACGTTATAGGAAACTTAATGGAACATTTCCTTCATCAACAGATATAAATTAATACTTTCACCCTTTAAACTTCACAGAGCTCAATTTTTATATGAAGGCTAGGCATTACTTACATCCATTAAACTATAGATTTTCTCGAAGAAATTCCCAACTTCACAACTGTGGAAATGTTTATTATAACTCAAAGATAAAAGATCGTTTTTAGTCAAGGCCCAACATTAAGTCATCGGCCCTTATAGCGAACGGCAATTCAGGCAGACATTCTCTCTGGGATCAGCGGATTTGACCAACAATTCATTTTAGTAAAGTAAAGTGAAATAAAAATAATGCCACAGTTAGTAAGAGTAGGTTGCATTTCTAAGTACCTCACGAAGCGCTGGACAGATGAAAATAGTCGCGGGCAGACAGAATCGATCCCGCGATCCCATGTCTGATAGGCAAGCGCTCTATCCATTACGCCACGGCTACTTGTGCCAATGTTCCCGTTTGAAAAGAGAACTATATTAATGAAATCCCGTAACTCTAATTGGGATCGTTCCTAGCTTTCCGGGTTTAAGGCCGGATCACACAGAGCTAGGACGGTGTCAGGACACTGCTAGGAGCTGCCACGACATGGAATTTCGTTCAAACATTTCGTTCAATTCCACATCGTGGCAGTGTCCTAGCAGTGTCCTGACACCGTCCTAGCAACATCGGGCTTGTCCTAGCTGCATCGGCGCCGGAGCCGACGTCGTGGCAAAATCTTCGACATGTCGAAGATTTTGCCACGACGTCGGCTCTCAGCCAGGACCAAATTAAAATCGGCGACATGTCGCCGACGTGTCGCCGACGTGTCCTAGCAGAGACTGGAATGTCCTGGCTGTGTCTGGAGGTTTTCGCCGACCCCGACACGCCAGGATTTACTCAGGACAGACACAGGACGCTGCTAGGACACGCTTTTTGCCGTGGCCTCATCACGTGAATTGGGGATTCCCCGTGACGTCGGTTGGGAATTCCCGCACCACAACGAGTCAACAAGCATCATGGCGTGCACAACGCCGAGTGACTCCCGAAGTGACTGGGCTTCCAAGGCTGTTGCCGTGACTTGCTGCCGCTAAACAGGCATAGGATTATACAATCTTAAGTTAAAAAACGTGTTCCCGTTCATCCAATGTCAGTGTTTTGATAAAGAAGGGATGTTTATTTGGTGGAAAAAGTCAGCGTTTTTATTGAAATGAGGGTGCTTTAGGGGTGCTTTTAATTATTGATAACAAGCTTATGCGCCCCCCTAATTACCCAAGTGCCCCCCACCCCTGGGAACCCCTCCCATGATCAATTCCTACAATATACCAGGGCCACCACCTCAACCACAAAACATCCTATAAATTACATTTATACATTATTTATTGGACTTAAGACAATATTATTTATTTACCTAGAAAGTCCCTAATATGTTCTTTTTTAAAAAACTAAAATCGTAATTTTAAGACCAGTAATCACGGGGAAATCATGGAATGAAAACGCCTTGAACAAACGTTTTGATTTCCCGACATTCTTGGCAATATATGACCATTTTCATTTGATGATTTCTCACTTATCACTGAGCCTAAAACAACACATTTTATACATTTAGAAAGGCGGTCATATAGTCTTTTAAAATATATTAGAATTGTAATTGTGGATCCAGAAATCTCGACATTATGTTAGGGCTGTTCCATTTTAATGTGTGTGAGGGGGGGGGAGGGGTCGAATTTTGATTTATTTTAACCCCCCTCCCCCCTAATATTCAATTTTGGGGGGGGGGGGGGGGTGCCGAATTTATATAAATATGTATATATGTGTATAAATATATATGAATAAATAAATATATATAAATATATATATACACATATATATGAATATATATATATATATATATATATATATATATATATATATATATATATATATATATATATATATATATATATATATATATATATATATATGCACATATATATTTATATATATATATGTAAATCCATCTATGTATGTATATTTACTAGTATACATATATCTATTCATATGTATATATATATATATATATATATATATATACATATATATATATATACATATATATATATATATATATATATATATATATATATATATATATATATATATATATATATATATATATATATATATATATATATATATATATATATATATATATATATACATATATATATATGGTATCAGGACAATATCCCCCCGGACAATATCCCCCCGGACAATATCCCCCCGGGACAAAAAAACCCGTTCCAATATCCCCCCGGACAGAATCCCCCCGGACAATATTCCCCCGGATGATATCTCTACTAAAACATGTTTTAGTATTTCATTTTTTTTAAAGTCCAGTGTTATAAATTATCCCAAAACATGTGTTGGAAAAAAAAATATTTTTTTAAATTTCAGTGTTTTAAATCATCCTAAATGATATGCTGGTAAAAAATATTTTAAAAAAAATTCCAGTGTTTTAAATTATCCTAAAACATGTGTTAGTAAAAAAAAATGAATTCAAAAATTCAAAAAATTCAAAAAAATTGTTCACAAATAATTTAAAACACTGAAATTTTTGAAATTCGTTTTTACTAACACATGTTTTAGGATGATTAAAAACACTTGAATTAAATTTTTATGCTTATTTTATTATTTTACTAGATATATCATCCAGGGGGATATTGTCCGGGTGATATTGTCCTAGAACCTATATATATATATATATATTTGGCACCCCCCGGGGGGGGGGGGGTGCCAAATATTTAATTAGCTTCCGTTCCTCCCCCCCCCCCCCCCCCCACACTTTTTAATGGAACGGCCCTTAGAAAGATCATAAATAGATCTTCCTTTGGCTGCTAATGTTGGCTGTTCTTATTTCAAAAAACTAAGATAAAGCGGTGTTATAAGCCCGTGCTATGCACAGGTTGCAGCTAGTAATAATAATAATAATAATAATAATAATAATAATAATAATAATAATAATAAAAGGTATCTAATTTGTCGGCGACCTAGCCAAGACGTCCTAGATATGTCAGTTATGCGTCCCATACCCATCGCCGACACACCTAGGAAGTCCTAGCTACGTCTTGATACAAACTTAACATTTATATTTAAGTCGGCGACGCGTCCTGAATGTCCTAACACCGTCGGCGACGTGTCGCCGACACATCCGAGACAGTCTTGACTAACATACTCACTTTGTCAAGATGTCCTAATGCTGTCTCAACAAAGACTTCATGATGCAATATTAGGTCGGCGACGTGTCCCCGACGTGTCGGCGACGTGTCGCCGACACTACCAAGACATGCTAATTTGCATATTTGTCGTGACTGAACACCTAGGACTTTTGTCGGCACTCACGTCGGGCATGTCCTAGGTACGTCTTGGCAAAAAGTCCTGGCTTGTCGGGTGTGTGTGATCCGGCCTTTAGTCTTGCCATTTACGTGACTGACAAACGGAGTAAATCTTTGAAAAGGACCTCTAGGCTGTAGCGTAGGTGTTTTACGCCTACGCCATCTATCTGAGGGTGTTAGATAATACAGGAGTTCGTGACTGATCTGAAGGGCTTGACTTGATTGGATTAACCTATAGTAACTTGACAACACAAGGGTATACACTATTGTAAGGTTAAATAAGTAACTAAGAATACATTGATATACAGGAGACTAATAGTGAGCGTTGCATACATATCTGACCTATCCCTGGCAGGCAAACAGAAAGGTACTCACATAAATATCTAGCACTCTGTAGGATAGTAGGAACCAGGCCACCCCCAACGGAACCCTCTCTCTCTCACATCGGGACAGGAACTAACTATATCTCTCAAGTCTCTGATAGTACCCGAGCATGCGCACCTGACAACAACACTACAAGTCAACATCATCCCCTATCACATACCCAGATCTCACACAGGGGCCCTTCATCGAGCAGGTAAACTAAAGGGTTGTAACAACGGAGGAATGTGGCTTGATAAGAAGGCAGCCGGGTCATCTAGTGCGCGTACACAGAGTCAACAGGTTCCACCCTTTACTTCCCTAGCTACACTAAAATAGGGGAAGGATAATACAGTGGGTTAAGCCACTAATACACTAAGCTTAGCATAATTATACCTACGCTACACTCCCCCCCACTTGGACTGTGATATGCCCTCGTATCACCGAAAACACATACAAAATTACCAAAAATACTTCTTTTTAAAAAAAATTCAGTCATAGCAAATAATCTTTCAAAACTTGAAAATACCTTTCAATTTTCATGACTCTACTCATAACAGAGACTTCATTCACAAAAAGTTGACTTATCTGAAAATGAAATTTTAATAGAAAACTCCTAACATAAATATAATGACGAGGTAAGAAAAAAAATCCAGATGTTATTCTCAAACATCACTTCATACCCATAATAATACTCTCTTCAAAGAAAATGGCTACATGAATATAAGGGCCTAAACAAGACTAATGATAATATGGTTATTACTAATGTAACAATATAGCATGCACATACTTTTGTAACGTAAGTGTTTTACGTCTACGCCATCTATCTGAGGGTGTTAGATAAGACAGGGGTTCGTGACTGATCTGAAGGGCTTGACTTGAATGACTTAACCTATTCAGTAACTTGACAACACAAGGATATACACTATTGTAAGGTTTAATAAGTAACTAGGAATACATTGATATACAGGAAACTAATAGTGAGCGTTGCATACATATCTGATACATATATAACCCAACCCTGGCAGGTAAACAGAAAGGTACTCACACAAATATATAGCACTCTGTAGGATAGTAGGCACCAGGCCACCCCCAACGCAACCCTCTCTCTCTCACATCGGGGCAGGAACTAACTATTCTCTCAAGTCTCTGATAGTGCCCGAGTATGCGCACACAGTCTTTACATCCTGACAAACAACACCACAAGACAACATCATCCCCTATCACATAGCCGGGTCATCTAGTGCGTACACAGAGTCAATAGGTTCCACCCTTTACTTCCCTAGATACACTAGAATAGGGGAAGGATAATACAGTAAGCCACTAATACACTAAGATTAGCTAGCATGTTTGGAGGAACATGTCTACGCTACATATGCCACGTTTATCAATGACCCCACATATCTAAATACGGCCAGAAACTGATTAGTATCTACCTTCGTCATGGGAGCCGGTGTATTGTCCAAATCAAATATGGCGCCTGTTGTCTAACTACTCCCAAAGGCTCGGCATCATTGGAATGTCGTTAGAACCCAATAAGGAGCGCCAAAATAGTTTAAAAATTGTTTTTGATCTTTTAATCTAATGCCTTTTCAAATAAATGAACAATAATAATTATATCAATACTCCTTTACATGTCGTTAACTTTGTGGCATCGCAAGCTTCGCAATCCAATTTTGCCTGTGCTATGAACTTGCTATTCTGAGGTTCAATTAGTTACATCTGCTGCCGTTTCACTCTTGCGGCGCTACCGCCGGGTATGAACATTAGCGTCCAGTGTGCGATCGTCCTGAAGACTCCACTAGTGGAGTGTCCAGGACGACTGGCACTGTGGCCACATCCTGTAATGCAAACTCAAGTTAGACAGACTATAAGTATATATATATATGTGTTCATGTTTTGGTTGTGCGAAATGAGAAAATGAAAGATAAAAGATACTAGAAATAGAGAAAAGAAAATGAAAAGTGAAATGAAATTGGAAAAATTATAACTAATGAAAGATAAGCCACAGAAGGGATTATTTCATGCAACAAAGGCTATAGTCAGCACTAAACATCGGGAAAAAAGAATGTGGAAATTTTTTCAAAACGTTTACATGGTGAGGGCGAAAAGCACACTTATATTTAGTCTGGACATATGCACCTAAAAAACTCCCCGCCCATGACTTTGCCCTTTTCAAAAGGGCAAATTATATTCGTTATTGATTGAGTTATAAGCTAACTTTACAATTTTACGCTGACATTTGCAAGAGATATACACTGTTGGAATACTAATGTGGAAAGATGACAAACACATCAGCTATCAGACTCTAGTAGATATATGGATAATTCTATAAGAGTATTGATCAGAAAAATGGGAAGTGCAGTGATTTGGCAAATTACAGTATAGCAATGGATGAATGAGTTGAGGATATGTCACATGTCATAAAGTATTGGCAGCACCCCATGTAATTGACAGGATGATACACTATCTTACATGCTATGCATAGAAATGGAAATTCAGCGTGTGTCACAGCGGTGAGCGCATGAAGGAAGAATGAGGGATTCTACCTCAGTAAGGCTCTGTACGTGTGAACTGGCACGTGTTGGTGGTAACACTTGACTTAAAGGATAACGACAGACTAGATACAGACGAAAACGAGTGCACGGGCGCTGTTTCTACATCAGCGTCGTTTTTCTACATGTAAAACTAGATTTATCAAAGTCAATGTCTAAGATAGGAATTTGAATTTGGACTTAAGTTTTTCGTCATTGCAATATTGCAGCTAAGTCGTGATTTGCCCGTTGTAAGTGGTGGAGGTACCCGGCGAAAATAACCGCCTAACCCCTAGTCACTGGCAACGTTTTCACATAATACCTCGGCCGGGATTCGAACTCAGGCAGTGGAAGAAGACAACTAGCAGTCAGTGGCAACACTTGAGACCACACGGCTATCAAGGGAAGCCTGAGATAGAAAATGAATATCATGATGCTTAAGAGTGATAGCGGGTTTTGTGGTAAATGATCCCCGTCATTAGATAAGCCTTTGGGTTTAGAGATATACACTTAGTACCAATCATCTGGGTTTCTCACATCAAAATACTGTATAATTTGTATTGATAAACTTTCTGCATAGGGCTTTGTATAGGGCTGTATCAAAGAGTGTTCTCCTGTATCAGCCTTTTCTTAATGTTTTGATGCGCTAACATCAGAGTACTGTATAATTTTAGTGTTAAACTACCTGTAAATGGCTTATTATAAGGCTTAATCGGATATAAGGGTTTTCACCTATATCACCCACCCCATAATGTGCCGTGGTTTCACAGCAAAGTACTATATAATTTATGCTGGTAAGCTCCTTGTGTAGGGCATGTTATATGAATACATCAGATATAAGGGTTTTCTCCTATATCATCCATTACTTAATGTCCTGGTGTATTCACATCGAAGTAATGTATAGACTGTATGATAAGCTCCTTTTATAGGGCATAAGTATAGGGTCGTATCAGACATGAGTTTTTTTCCCATATCACCCAGTCTATAATGTCCTGGTTAGCTCACACCAGAGTATCGTATACATCGTACTGATAAGGTCTATGTAAAGGGCATATTATATAACTATAGAAGATATAAGGTTTCTTTCCTGTATCATCTTGCTAGCAGGCCCAGTTTTTTGCACATCAAAGCATTGTATAATATGTAATAATTAAGCCATCTGTACATAGCTTATCTCAGAGCCATGTCGCAATAATTCCAATACACCAATGGTCACAATGGAATGTGTACCAATCCGTGTTACTAATATGTATAATTTAGATTTATTTCTTGTTCTCTTCTGTGTTTATTTGTATTGATATATGATGTATTCTTTATACTATTGGTATAGTCAATAAATACTTATTTTTATACGTTTACATAATAGTATTGGGGTTTATTCATTGGCGGGGCCCTCAGGCCGCGCCTATCTGGGAAGCCGTTTTGAAATGTTCATGGTCCGGACGGCCGGACTGAATATAATTCTCTATTCTGATTGGTTATAATATAAATGTTGCCTTTGCCGCGGAAAATCGTGCCTTCCTTATTTTAATCTAGGATGAAGTTTTCAAATATATAAAATATTTTAAGCGGACATAAATTATACTTTTCAGTATAGGAAAGAAAATTACTAAGAAAAAAGTACTATGTGTATAGACTAGCGCCAGTCTCACAATCACGTCACGGATTAGAGACTGGTATCGCCCACCATCTATTGTTGGCGTGAAGCGGCTCATTGGACTGGCACTAGTCTACTATGTGTATAGAATGAAATCAGGAGACTTTGTAACCAAACTGGTTTGTAACCAAACTGATGCGTATCTGGGAGTAGTAGATGGGATGTATCTCTCTGTGCGTACCCAAGTAGCTTCGCACCCAAGAGATTTCGAAGTCTCCAGCTTGCGCCTAGAATTCCGATATTTGTTTCATTTCTACAAAAATGATACAAATCTAGTCATTATAAATTATTTTCCTCTATAATGTCATTGTTCTTTATACATCCGGTTCCCTCACAAGTTCATAAATAATTTGGCCCCGCCTTTTGACTATTGATGCTTTGCATCTACAACCGTACTTGTAGCACGTGTTACTTTGTTTCACAGTTGCGCGTGGTGCCTGATCATCAAACAAACGCTATGTTGATACAATTTAACGGAGACAGTCCATGTTTATTACGTGACAGGCAAAGCAATGTTCAAAACTTGGATAGATCTGGCTGCAAAATATGCTCTGTAGATGGCGATACTTAATCCCAGAATTCCCTGAAACTTACGCATGCGTGACCGGATGTACCACAATGGTACGTCACATCCGGTCGTTCAGCGGTCGCTCAAAACTTTTCTGGTACACATACAGATTAGATATATACATTCTATATAAATGGATTAAGACACGTTCCTAATTAATGATGAAATACGTTTAATTGTTTGTGTAGCCATAGGGTGTGAATAGACACCATTAATATATAAATATATATATATATATATATATATATATATATATATATTATATATAGAGAGAGAGAGAGAGAGAGAGAGAGAGAGAGAGAGAGAGAGAGAGAGAGAGAGAGAGAGCCGTGTCTCAATCCATTAGAGGCCTATATGTGTGTGTGTTTGTGTGTGTATTGAAAAATAGAGCTGGTCCCATTACCATATCAAAGGACACCAACAGGAAGTAAAGGAAAGAGTACAATCATCAAGATTAAACACAACTGTGTATTATGTTTTATACCTTCGGGATTAGTGTTCATTACAATTCAAACGTGCAGAACAACAGAAGTCTAAGACAGTAAGTATATGAAAGCCATAATATATTGTTCTTCACATCTTGTGCAAAGGAGAACTTTAAAACAAGTTGACAAGTTTGCAAGATGGAGATGAAAGAGGGTAAGTGCTTTAAGGTCATTTATTTGTGTCAATGGTTTCAATATTGGTTTTTCGTTCAAAAATGTCGTTGCAAATACTTAAAACAAAAATAATACTGGTATTTCTGAATTTCTATCCTTTTAGTGTAGAATTATTTCTTTGGAGTTTATACCTAAGACGTTGTTGATGTATTTTCATTATAAATGTGTGTATGTAAGTAAATATGTACCTATATACTCATGTATGTATGTATGCATCAGTTATATATATATATATATATATATATATATATATATATATATATATATATATATATATATATATATATATATATATATATATATATATATATATATATATATATATATATTTATATATAAATATATATATATAAATATATATATATATATATATATATATATATATATATATATATATATATATATACTAGTATATATATATATATATATATATATATATATATATATATATATATATATATATATATATATATATATATATATATATATGTAACGTAAAATCATCAAATGTTATCAATGTATGTCATCTTGAGATATTTACAAATGTTGAGGTCTACGAGCTCATCCTCAAAGTCGGACCAACCTTGACTGTCAATGAACCGTCAATGAACAGATTAAGAGACCGACCATCTCAGAAACTTGCATAGGCTTGCACAATGGCAGGAAACGCTTTTGGCTCTTTTCTCCATATTGAATTTAACTAAAACATGGTAACTTAAAATAAGCATTTTGGGTCTCAAATGTTATTGGATCTGCTTGGAATTAGGTAAATAGATAGCCAAGACGATTTCAGAGGGAAGGGTTTCAGTTTCAGGAAATGGTCATGACATTCTTAGGACCAAATATTTGAAGAAGAAATCCCTTTGTATTGTTCTTGTCACCATACATATGAAATCTGGTGATCCCCTGTCCAGAATTGGGGACAGGGACCCAGTCTGGAACGCTATGCATGCTTTTTCAGCTATTTATCAAAGATACTTTACACCCTACTGGGAGGGTATAATTATAATGCTAAATGTGTTCCTCAACCAAAGATTTTTAAGGCAATATATATTCTAAATTGGCTAACTAGTCAAGTAAAAGCAGGATAGAGGTAAAGTAGTGTCGACAAAATTAACCCCATAAGCTACCTTGAATTTATATAAAGGTTTGAAAGCAGAAATGCGACAAATACTCGACGATGCCGCAAAATACTTCAAGGCGTTACCTCTAGAATGGCAGTGCAATAAACATACGTTTTATTGCATGGCTGACATGCCTAGCTACCCCAAAGTATTTGGATTCCAAGGTTAATATATAACATAATGTTAATGTATAATCTCTCTCTCTCTCTCTCTCTCTCTCTCTCTCTCTCTCTCTCTCTCTCTCTCTCTCTCTCTATATATATATATATATATATATATATATATATATATATATATATATATAATATATATATATATATAAATATATATATATATATATATATATATATATATATATATATATATACTTGTATTTGATCCATCGATTTTAATGAAAATATTTATAGAAATTGCTATATAAAAAGGGTTTTATAACATTCTAGTGGCTGTATTTTAGAACTTTTTTCAAACTGACCTTTCATTTTCTGAAAAGTGTGGTAAAGGCATGAGGTAGTTCTAAGTTTATATAGACATTAAATTTCGTCACAATTTTCAAGTTCTTTTGATAACGATAATTTTCAAATGGTGTCTATTTCTTAAGATTTTTCTTAAGCTCATGTCTGCATGTTACCCATGCGCCGCCATAGTATGCTGAACTGTCTGGGTTTGTTCAACTACTCTCTGTCCAAGCATTTCTGCCCTTGTTTGTGTTTTCCCCCATGGCATGTGTCCGGACGCTCTAAGCACCCATGCAGGCAATGTCCAGGGTCTCCATGCCGCCATGAATGGGTAAATCAAATAACCCTTAACATATTCTGGTTTTCAAAAGGTTAACTGATTTGTTCGAAGGCGTATTGGTCATGAATGAGTTTACTTAAGAACCTTTAATATATTATCGGTGGGTAAAGGGTTTACTGAATTGTTTTTGGATGCTCTGACCATAAATATGTTAGTACGATAACCCTTCACTAATTCTGGGTGGCAAAGTGTTAAATGAATAATCGTTAGGTGAATTGGCCAAACATGGGTTAACTTAACAACCTTTGATATATTCTGAATGGATAAAGGGTTAAATGAATTACCCTAGGATATTACATACATTCATGTTTTACATAATAAAACATACATGTAAATAGCAATGATGAACTTGAGCAACAAAGAGTGTGTCTGTGCATGTGTGTGTGTTAAAAACAATACCAAATATATTGCATTCACTTATTCCACCAATAGAGCGTAAAAATACTGCCTCACTTAAAGGAAATATGAGGAACACAGAACTATGATATAATAAACTTAAATTGTTGCTATGAAAAGGATTAATTATTTCAAGTCGGTAGTTATTTTTATAATGGTTAAAGTGAGCGTTTTTTAGGTGAGTGGATCTATGGCATAAATACCATCCGAACCATAGCAAAACAGCAGTGAATAAAAAAAATACTGAAAAAATACTGCACCCCCATCTAGATTCGATCCGGGACCAACTGCTCTACAATACAGTATGCCAACCTGCCTAACCATTACCCTAACCTGCTGTTCGATGATTGTTCAGTCAAGATCAATTTAGAATAGATGGCGCTGTAAGTCAAAGATGTCGGCCAAGACATACTCTCTACTACAAATTCTTTCTCCATTAAATTCGAGTCTTACGGGAGCAGGAACATAATTAACGTAAACCTTTCATGCCGACTGACGAAAACGGCCATGGGGGAACATATTGCAGGGGTCAAACCCTTGCCAAATGGCACATGCTCCTCTAAAAAAGGAGCCAACCGCACACGAAACTCCATATTAATATATAAGATATATAAGATATATATATATATATATATATATATATATATATATATATATATATATATATATATATATATATATATATATATATATATATATATATATATATATATATATATATATATATATATATATATATATATATATATATATATATATATATATATATATATATATATATATATATATATATATATAACAAATAGAGCACAGTCCCGAGGGAACTACAGGTCCCAGTGAGAAGCAATAGGACCCGAGGCAAAGCCGAGTGTCCTATTGCTTCTCACTGGGACCTATTTCTTTGTTGTTCCCGAGGGACTGTGCTCTATTTGTTTTATTATACTGATTGTCTATCTAAGGAAGAAAGAAAACTTTATTACATAGAGGATATATTATGCATTTTATTGATGAATAAGTACCTGCAATTTACTCCTGACATTTGCATAGAAGTCACAGAGTAGTTCTCCTAACTCCTCCTCATTCAAGCTCTCTACCTGACCCCCAACTTCTCCCCTAGCTGCACAGAAGTCTTTCAAGATGTTGCAAGCATATTTGGTCCCCTCCTTAATCTTCTTGTTGTGCAAGTTGTCTGAATAAAGTCACTGGGGAGATCATTGCTGAATCTAGAGGCGGCCATGTTTACATGTCGTCTGCTCATCTCATGAATATTCATGAGTTGCGCATCATGGGAAGTGCATGAAAATCAGTTAAAGAAATGCTTTTGTAATAATCTAGCTTCCCCTTGGTATAGAAATTCATACTATTAAAAAACACACATTTCCCACAAAACAAATTTAGTAAGATTGACCTAGATATTTGACTTGAACTCATTAATGGACTAAAGCGCCATCTATTAGCGATAAGGGACACTAGCCATGCTCTATTGATGGGGAATAGAGCCTGGCAATAGTACCCTCCTCCCAAACACAGGCATACTATTCAGAATAGGATGTCTGTAACAGGCTTGGGGTAATAAGTAATATGTAATCAAAGTAATAGGTAATAAAGTCATTTATTACAGTAATTGAATGTAATAAGTAATTCTTCTTCAAAAATGTAATTGTAATAAGTAATATAATTGAATCAGGAGTAATAAGTAATAAATAATTGCATAAATTGTAAATTACTTTCCTAGAAAATATTTTTATCACACCAAGGAGGTATACACCTGAGCAGAATATCTCTTTCAGATAGTTAGATGCTTTCCATGGGATTTAAAAGGTTCCAGCTTCAGGAAGGAGGACTGGCAGATGTTTGAGCCTATCAGATGTGTTTTTCCCAAACATTATATTCAAAATGGATGAAAATTGCAAACTGTGGGTCTGAGATATGTGCACTAGTCAATTGAAGGATCAACAGTACCCTGTTCATCAATTTCAGTCTAATTACAATTTGCCTAACATTCAACAATCATCACTCAATCCAGACAATACCTCCACTCCTTTCAGTAACAATGAGTACAATTAACCTAAGTGCCCACCCTTCTCAGCTGTTTTACATCCTGCACCTCTTTCCTCAAATCAAGATAAGCAAACTCTTCCTATCCATGACCCCTGTCCACCTGTTACCTACAGATCATATGTGGCCTGAATATAGTCATGATAACCTGCTGTTATGGCAGTTGAGAAATCTGATTCTTTTTAACATTAGCATGAACCCCACTGGTAACTGTTGCATAGTTCATCTGACACCTAGATTATACAATAGTTTATTTTTCTTTCTTAGAGGAAGCACCCTGACAGTGACAAACTAGGAAATGCAGCAGTACTTTATGAATAAAGTTATCACTGTATCCCTACATAAAATGTTTTGTTGTGCTTGTGAATTTCAAAAGTATTAAGTGATATAATCAATTACATCTTTGATAGTAATATAATATATTTGATTACTTTGAAAAAATTGCTGTAATTGTAATATAATATAATTGGGCTATTTTCCAAAGTAATATAATATAATTGATTACTTTCCAATGTAATTGACCCCAGGCCTGGTCTGTAACTGACCAATCAGAGGCCTAGAATTCTACAAGAGGTATAATAAATATATATATATATATATATATATATATATATATATATATATATATATATATATATATATATATATATATATATATATATATATATATATATATATATATATATATATATATATATATATATATATATATATATATATATATATATATATATATATATATATATATATATATATATATATATATATATATATATATACATATATATATATATATATATATATATATATATATATATACATATATATATATATATATATATATATATATATATATATATATATATATATATATATATATATATATATATATATATATATATATATATATATATATATATATATATGTGTGTGTGTGTGTGTTTGTGTGTGTGTATGTGGGTGTGTATTTCTGGTTCGTGAGATCCTTCAAGCCTGTCTAAGCAGCCTTGTGAGATCTTTCTTTTGTGAGATCTCAAAAAAATTCAAAATCCATTGAAACATATCAAAATGATAAAAATAAAAGTTATCTCACAAGGTGTGTATATCAAAGTGTGTATAAATAGCTAAGCTGTGTGCTCCCCAGGGGGCATTGTCATCAACCCCCATCCACTGATGTACCGTCTGCCCTGCCCCTAAGTATTCCTTGATTGACCAATCACAGCCTTTGTTACTTTCTATTTCTGTGAGATCAATCTCACAAAAAGAAAAAAGGATCATTTCATATAGAGTCCACCAAGGACAGTTTATAAATAGTCTGAAAGTTCAAATTCTATCCTTATTTTATTTTAGTTATTTCAAATATAAAATTGAGGTGAGAGTAATTTTTATGGTATCCCCAAAAATGAGAGTTTTAATTGTGGGGTCTGAGATTTGATATTGTGGGGACATTATATGTCCCCTATTTGTTTATTGTAATCTGAGAAAATATCCCCTATTACAACTCACACTTTGTTGGGGCCCTCCTGGAGTCAAATCTTCATGGATCCTCATGAAACTTAATATGCATATAGAATACAACCCTCTTCTTCAAATTGAGACTAGTCATTACAGGAAATTGTGCACACTGCCTACCGGCCCTCAGACTTAACTTGTGGAGTCTGGGGGACGCAAGCACACTGTGATACAGCCATGCTTCCTGTTTAGTCGCCGCCCTCTATGTTCTCCCTTCGCTCCGTTGATCCGGATCAAGTTCCTCCCTCGGGAATGCTGCTTCTGGCAGGCCCGGACGTTCTGGTTGTTATGTGTATTGGAGAGGGTGTCAACGCAAGGAGTGACAGCTTTTCAGATTTCCACTCAATGAAGAACAGTGGGATACGTAGGTAAGGAAGTATATAATACGACGGCTTACAGCTTAATATATGATTTTAGCGTGCTCTTGAGGGTTGAAAGTTGTATCCAGTGACATTCAGAAGTTCTGTGACCATTTCCTGTAATAGTTTTGAAGAAATCTGATCAGTAGTTCGTGAGTAATTTGCAAAATGGTGACATTTGCGCCATTCGCGATTTTTCACGATTTTTGCCAAGTTTTTAGGAGGGCCCTACTCCTACAATTTACGAAATAAAATAATAACACATAGGTTATTTGAAGAACATACCAGAGTTATTAAATCAGTTCACAGAATGAAAATCAACGAAGTAGTTCTCCCACAGTAAAGCTCCAAAGATGAAGAATAGAGGAATTCACAAACCCAGTAGATCTGCCAATGCTGTCAGAAGTAATATTTTGTAATTGTTAATTCCCCCTTTATTGTTACCTAATAAAACGTAACATGCAAATAGAATAAATCCTCCCTGTTTAATTCGAGACTAGTTTTGTAGAAATCTGATAAGTAGTTTTTGAATAATTCGCAAAATCGAGTAATTCGCGCCACTCGAGATTTTCATCACGTTTTTAGGAGAGCACCACTCTTACATTTTATAAAATAAAATAATGACACTTATAGAATATAATTTAATTCCTAACAACTTCCCTAATTCATTTATATATATAAGAAAATGGATGGTTTTTGAATTATAAAGTCACAAGTCAAAAAAATGCAATATTTTGACAGTTTTCAGGCCATAAGTCGGCCATTTTGTTTTTGATTTTCATTATCTTGGTACCAAATTGAAGGGAATTTTAGTTCAACAACTTTCTACGACATTTATATTTACAAAAATGGATGGCTTTTAAAATATAAAGTCATTAGTCATAAAATGCCATATTCTGACAGTTTTCAGACCATAAGTTGGCCATTTTGTTTTTGATTTTCATTATCTTGATACCAAAAGGAAGGGAATTTCATTCTGCACATTTTTCTATAAACATTACTATATACAAAAGTATTAAGTCATTAGTCAGGAAGTGGTATGTTTCACCTTACATAATGACCTTGTAACATTATTTTCCATAGCAAATGAAGCTCAAATATTAAAAATGAAGGTATTTCCTGTTACGCCATTTTATTCTGAACAAGTTAGCACAAATAGAATGTATATATAAGCTTAAACAAAAAAAACCTGCCAATGAAGCAAATGATTATATGGTTAGCCCCTAATTGGGGTCATTTTAATAGTTGTCAGGCCATAAGTAAACCATTCTGTTTCTAATTTTCAAATATGAAGATGTTTCTTGTTACGTCATTCAATTCTGAACAGGTTAGCACAAACAGAATGTAAATATAAGTCAAAATAAGAAAATTCTGCCAAAAAAGCAACTGATTTACTTTGTTTAGCCCAGAATTGGGGTTATCTTATACAGTTTTCCGGCCATGAGTCAGCCATTTTGTTTCCGATTTTCTTGATCTTGGTAACAAATTTAAGGGTTATGCATCTTGAACACTTTCCTAATTTCATTACTATATACAAAAATGAATATTTATATTATTATAAAGCAATGTCATAAAATGGCAGATTTCACCTTGCAATATATATATATATATATATATATATATATATATATATATATATATATATATATATATATATTTTATATATATATATATATATATATATATATATATATATATATATATATATATATATATATATATATATATATATATACATATACATATACATATACATATACATATATATATATTTATATATATATATATATATATATATATATATATATATATATATATATATATATATATATATATATATATATATATATATATATATATATATATATATATATATATATATATATATATATACGATAATCATTGGGCCGAGCATTAAGGAATTCCCTATGGCAGTATGGACGGACATTCCCCTTCACCATAGCTTCCCCCTTCAAGTGCGGCATTGGTGAGTGGCTAAAACCAACCAACATGCATATGTTACAGTAAGACTGTCAAACCAGGGATTTGGCCAAATCCCTGAAGCGTTCAGCAATTTGGCCAAATCCCTGTTTCACTCAGGGATTTAGCCAAATCCCTCAAATGTTTAGGGATTTGGCCAAATTACTGAAATAAGGAGGGTCATATTTGACAACTTTACTGGACACATTTCAGGGATATTGTCAAATGACAATGAGCCTCATTTTATGATAAGTTGATTAATAGTAATGGTTCCTGAATATCAAGGTATGAATATTTAGCTTACTTTACACTGGTTTTAACCGGAATAATAATTCTCAACCAAATATCTCTTGCTTTTTGGATGATAAGGGTGATAATGATTATAGTTATCTTTACATTCAGTATGTTTGTTGTTATCATTATAGGTAGCAGTGGTGGTAGTAGTACAATGGTTGTTGCAGTATTACTGTGTTGATTGTTTGTACATAATAGTAGTGGTAGTAGGAGCAGCACCAGTGCATCAGTAGTAGTAGTAGTAGTAGTAGTAGTAGTAGTAGTAGTAGTAGTATTGGTTATTATTATTATTATTATTATTATTATTATTATTATTATTATTATTATTATTATGATGATGATGATGATGATGATGATGGTGATCACATTAGTAGTAGTAGTAGTAGTAGTAGTAGTAGTAGTAGTAGTAGTAGTAGTAGTAGTAGTAGGCTATTATTTTTATCATTATCATTATTATTGTAGCGGAATGGATCCCTGGCCGAAGGGATGATCCGACTGACAAACAGAATCACCTTACTTAAATAAAAGGTTTCTTAGTTCTCTCTTGAAATGAAATAAAGCTCAGTTGGGTTTTCTGACTCTTACAATAACGCTTAGCGAAGGTTGGGGATGGATGTGGTGTTGAAGAGAAGACGGGACGAGCAAGTATAAATCAACAATACAGTTTAATCATCACAGTACAATATACATACCACCGCACTCTTTCTCTATACAGCAGCACCAACACAATAAGTCCACTCTATGTAAATGACCATCTCAACATCACAAGTCCACAAAAAGTTTTTGATCTCTCTAATCTCTGGTCTCAATGTCTGGTAAATCCGGATGTAAATACACACTCTGCTCAGCTACAGTTCTTCTCTATGCTGTCATCATAATCCTCTCTATATACACATAATAATCCTTGAACAGCTTCAGTCTCTTTCTGGCTACTTGACCTCGTAATCGTCACTCTCTGGGTAGTCTAAATCCAGCTCTCAAGCACCTTAATCCGTCTGTAAACACCTCTGTCGTTAACTCTACTTCTACTCTACTCTAACTCTAATCTAAGACTTCTCACTTCAACGACCTATTCTAGACTGACGTGATTCGAACCTAACCTAGTTTCCCGCCCTTCCCTCCAATCGCACGCGCGGTACATCAATCGTTGAGGCCGCACGAGCGCTACGTCACAGAGCACTCGAAATAACTAGATACTTTGTCGCACGTCTAAATGCTAGGCTCTGCGAAGGCGGAGACCCAGCTTACAATAATAGAAGTGACGGAACATGACCTGTTTCTTAGCCCTGGGGTCATTCCGTCACACAGCCCCCGACTTGCTCTGAATCGTCCTCGATTCTTAAATTTCAAAAAGGGAACTCTAACGTAACTCGAACGTTAAACAAACAATTCTCTCGAACAAGTTCTAAACTCGTCTGTTATGAACAGACTAACCAAGTGACACACAGGTCACTAAACACAGTATAGGAATACTAACTTCTAATGTACACAGTTCCCGAGAGTGGACAAGTCCTGGACTTCCGGTCCCACTCTCCCAACTATCGCTCACTTTGTTTACTTTCAATATCGCTCAGCGAAATACTCTTAACTCTAGAAAATCTACATAAAAACGAACTCTGCACTGGAGCGGAATACTTAAAAAAGAACTACCATAACTACTAATTAAAAATAAACGCATCTCTATTACCTAAACGTTAAACGTTAATTCTTAAAATACTCGACTTATACAAAATCTTTGACTAGAAAAATAACACTCTGAGTTAACTCTAAGGACAATAGAAACATTGATAAAAACATGGCAAGATAAAAACAATCAAAATCATGCAATACAGTGGTTTACTCACGTTACGGCTACCAGCTGTTGTGTCGCTAAGGTCTCAAAATTGTTCGCTTATTTTAAGTTCACTAAAATGTGAACGACTCCGACACACCAGCATAGTCCAAAATCTCTCAAGTGTCACTTTGTTAAAACTTCTCCTTGGTCGCCGATTTCTTCCTGGGACGTCATGGATGGTACACAGGTCCGGTAGTTCGTAGAGTAGTCAATAATAGTCCAATAATTAGGCACAAAAATCGTCGTGACTGGTTAATCCGTCGCCACAGACGATGGACGTAGTAAGTTGGCACTTCGGGTAATTATCCATGGAAGAGACACAAATCCTCGTGACTGGGTAATCCAGCGCCACAGAGGATGGACGGAAATAGGTTGTATCAGGAAGGGCAGGCAGGTCGAAGGTTCGACCGCTGCTGCTGGGTACTCCAGCGCCAGGAAATAAAAGTAGACGTCTCATGATGATCACAATAAAAATAATAAATAAATAAATAATGGTTCGCTCAGGCGTAAGATAAATTGGTTCGCTTAATGCGTGAGATCGAGGTTGTCTGTTCTTTCTTGCCCCAAGTTTCTTCACTTAAGCATCCGAGTCGGGCATGGGTTCCGAGTCGGAGAAGGGGTCCGAATCGGAGATAAGGATGATCCCGTCAGCCGCATCCCGGTCTGCCATCTGCTGTCGTCGCATCCCCTCCAACACCCCCCGATCAAAGGCCTTCCTCTCGAGGTCCATTCGGATTTCATCGATGCGCGCCCTGGTTAATTTCTCCATGTATGTCATCAGTTCATCAGGGCTGGTTCTCACGATGGGGCTCAACACGTTGGCATCGAAGGTGAGACGACGAGACTGCTCGACAACTTGTCCTCGCTGGACTGCTCTGATGTCGTAGGCTACCGCCAGGGTTCGCCTCACTTCAACTTGGTCTGTTTCTCGGTCTTCTACTGGTGGGAATCGGGCCATGGTCGCTTCACTCCCCACCATCGTTCGCGGTCTCGAAGTTCGGCCTCCGCTCAGTTCGTTCCACTGTAGTTTTAGGTCTTCCAGGCTTGTCGTCAGGGCGTCTATTTCTTCCTGCTTTCCGGCTGACTGCTCCTGGACAAGTCGGATTTCATTCTCCGCCGCCGTCAGCTGCCGATCTCGACGTTCTATCTGGTGCTGCATATGGTCGATCTCTAATCGGCAACTCTGCACCAGTTCTTGCGCTTCTTTGGCCTCTAGTCGGATCTCCGTCACCTGCTTCTGTAGAGTCAGCCTCTCTTGGTCTTGGCAGTGGGCAGCCTGCATGGCTACCTTCGTGGCCTCTTTGTTGGTGTGTTTCTCTAACCGGAGATCTTCTAGCGCCGTCTCGCAACACTCTCTGTAGTTCGCAGCATCCTGTTCTGCTGCCTTCAAGCGAACGTCAAGCTGTCTCTTGACTTCTTCAGCTTCTTCCATGCTGAGCAGGGTTTCGGCCAGCATCTTTTCGGTGGTCTCTTTCTTTCTCTTGTAGTTCTCTGTTGCCTTCGCTGTCTCTGCGCCAGCCCACTCTGCCATTTCATGTCGGATGCTGGTCACTTTCCGGCGTAGCTGCTGGATGGTTCGCCCATCGTCTCGTCGACCCGCCACGGCCCTCTGCTCGGACTGGTGGGCTAGCAGGAGCGAGTCTTTCTGGGCTCGACACCTGTCGCTCAGCTCTCTGTACTGCCGCTCTAACTCGGTCTCGTGTAGCGCCATCAGGTCGATTTTCTGCTCCATCTCGGCTTTCGTCTTCAGCGATACCTTGTGGCTTTCTTCGAGGGCACTGTACTTTTCCCTCCAGAGGTCCTCCACATCTTGCATGGACTGTAAAAGTTCTGTTTCGACGCTCTGGATTCGCTGTGCCAGCTCGTCCCGCTCTGCCTCGGCCTTCCTCGCCCTGTCTGTATTAGCTTCATACCGCACGTGAGCCGGTTGCACTCCACGGGGATGGTCGTCTCGAGGGTAGCCTCCCGCCGCTCCGGGCTCGCTACCTTGGTGCCAGTTATCGCCTCCCCCATAGCTGCGCCTGTCAGTATCTCGCCTGCTTTCTTCTCGGGAGTTTCTGCGGGTGCGAGGTGGTGAGGGTGTCCTCGTTCGCTTCCTTGGTGGTGGAGTCTCGCCTTCCCATCTTCTCGCCTCCATGCGATACATCGCACTCGCCGAAGTAGGCCGCACCATCGGATCGAACGGCGTCGCTCCCCTCTCTGTTTGCTGGTATCTCTCCTCGTCGATCTCAAGACGTCGGGCAGGGAAATCCGGGTCGTCGACGGCGCTAAACGGGTGCTCCGATGGGTAGAATGGAGCCCCAGGCACGATGTGTCCGTCTTCGACTGCATAATACCCTTTCCTCCACTTGACTTGTATGCACTCGAGTTCTTCGGCGTGATGTTTCATGTAGTGCATCTTCATCTCGGTAAAGTTGCAGTCTACGTAGGTGCACCGTCCGCCATGTCCCGTTCCCTTGTAGCTCAGGCACCTCCACGCGTGTATTCCCCTTCCATCGTGCAAGTCTAGGTTGTGTCGGCCCATATCTCGAAAATTCCTCTTGCAGATGCCGCAGTATCCCTCTTCTCGAAGCGAGTGTGTCGGCTGCATGCTCATGTTGCTTTCTTTTGTATCGGATGACTTGTTGACAATGGGATTAGCGGCGATTAATTCGTGATCTGTTTGGTTCGCTCAGGCGTGAGATGAAGAATGGCGTCTTTCCGCTAACTGGGTCAATCTGGTGATGCGGTTCCGGGGGTGTGGCACCCCTTGGAGACATCTGATTGGTTCTCAGGTGACCTCTGCGACACTTGTTGTTTCTCGGACTCTTTCGCCGCCGCCATCCTCCACCATCATCGCCGAAATATCTCAAGTCTCCCCGTTCTCCAGCCTCCACGTTCCCGCATTCTATTCAGTTACTGCTTGACTGCTTGCCATCAGCTCGGTTGGTTTCTATTTCGCCGCGCGGAGATTATTTCTGTACTTTCGCCCACGGCAAATTCCTCGCTTCGCCAACTAGGTCAAACTCAGCCACTGCCGTGACGTCATGCGGGGACCCCCTCTCACGTGCGGGGAAACCCCTTGGTCTCCAGATGGGACTTCTCACTCGACTCGCCAACACTCGACGCAGCAACAGGCACAGTTCGCCGCCCTCCCCAGTCTCCATTCTCCTGCAGTTTCTAACGCCAGAGCGAATCTTCTTCTCTTCTCCAGCAACTTTCTAACGCCAGAGCGAATCTTCTTCTCTTCTCCAGCAACTTTCTAACGCCAGAGCGATTCTTCTTCTCTTCTCCAGCAATTTCCTACGCCAGAGCGATTCTTCTTCTCTTCAGTTTTCACACTTCAGAAATTTCTTTTGTCTTCACTTTTCTTGGTGGTCTGGATGATGCCTTCACCCTACTCCCCCTCTTCTTTTACGCTACAATCTCCTGATTGTTCTGGGATTTTTCTTCCGGATGCCTTCCTTTCTCGTTTCCATGGCAACCATTTCTCCCCAGGTGTCATCTTAAGGACTTTCTGTCGGACATTTTCTCTCCATCGTCTCTTCCTGCTGGTACTCAGGCGGCTGGTCACCTCCCCAAGTGGTCGAAGTCACCATTCTTGAATATAAAGTTGTCTCAGGGGTGCATGCGTTAATTTCGGATTTGGTCATTTAATTGGCGTTCTTCTCACTCTTCAAAATGACTCCTCCTCCAGCTAGACGAATATTCTTCAGTCCTCACGGTGTATTAGCTTTTGAGTTGATGTCAGCATGATCCAGGGTTGTAGGAGTTATCCTTGTTGCTGGCTAGTCTTGCCATTTCCCCTGCTACCAGCCGGCACAGCATATACACGCGTATTTCGTAGCTCGAACTTCAGTGTCTTGTCTTTCTCTATCCTTCACACTTCCATACGATCTCTCTCTGCCTTAGACCACCTGGTTTTCTTCACTCTCTATTCACACCCATAGCGCTGCGGAGCTCTTCTTTCTCTCCGCCCCGAGGTTCTCTGGGAATTTTCTTTCTCTGGCCTCACGTCGGGTTGGTCATCACCACTTTCGGAGTCTACCGATGTCGGAATCTCGTGTTCTCTCGGCTCATCCTCAGCTCCATCGGTGCTAGACCAATCCCCGGGCTTGACAAAGGTTATCAGCCTCTCTCCATTGACCACTGTTCTCTTTCCTTTCTTGTCTTCTATTCGGTACGTCACGTCGGCCATCACGTCGATCACGGTATAGGGTCCCTTGCACTTGTGTTCAAACTTGGCAGCTCTACCCTGTCTTCTAACCTTGGTGATCAGCCAGACTAAGTCTCCCACGTCTCTCCGGTGGCCCATTGCCCCCCGATCATGCTGCAGTTTCTGTCGTCGCATTGCTTGACCGGTGACTTCTCTGGCCCGTCGGTGAACTTTAGCCAATTTCTCTCGGAGGTCCCAAGTGTGCTCCAGCTCGTCCTGCTCCACCAGGCTGGTGGGCAACTCGGACATGGTGAGTGCCAAGGGGACGGTCATCTCTCTTCCAAACAGCATCATGTGTGGTGTCTGTTGAGTGGTCTCATGCACACTGGATCTGTAAGCCATCAGGGTGAGGGGTAGGATTTTATCCCAGTTGTCGTGTTCTTCTCCTATCAGGCTTCTGATCATGGCTCCCATCGTACGGTTGAACCTCTCCACCATTCCGTTTCCCTCAGGGTGATAGGCAGTTGTTCTTGTCTTGCGTATTCCCAGTAATCTGCACACCTCTTGGAACAGCGTACTCTCGAAGTTTCTTCCCTGATCGCTGTGGATGGAGACAGGGGTACCATATCTGCTGACGAAGTCATTCACCAGGGCCTCGGCTACCGTCTCGGCTGTCTCGTCCGGCAAGGCATAGGCTTCTACCCACTTGGTAAAATAACAAGTGATGACTAGGATCTTCGAGTTCCCTCTGGCTGTCTCAGGCAGCGGTCCATACATGTCTATGGCGATTCTCTCAAAGGGCGTCCCCGATCTCACAATGGTCATAGGATTCTTCCTGGTCCTGCCTCCCGGTCCCTTGGCTCTGACGTAGACCCCGCACTGGGCCAGCCAACTCCTGACGTCAGCTCGCATGTCATACCAGAAGTACTTCTCATGTAGACGTGCCACTGTTCGCTTCACTCCCAGATGAGCTGTCCACCTCTCACCGTGGGCTTGCTGTAGGAACTCTTTCCGCTTGCTCCTTGGAACCAGCACTTGAGTGTGAACTTTCGCTCCGTCGGAGCTCTCCCACTTTCTGTAGATGACACCTTCTCTCATCTTCAGGCGTTGCCATTCTCCCCAGTAGGACTTGGTGGCCAAGCTGTGTTCGGATATCTCATTCCATCGGGGTCTCTCTTCCCCCCTGGCCAGCCTAGTCCAGATGGGCGCGATGTCGGGGTCTTCTTTCTGTAATTCTCTCCACTCAGCATTCGTCCACAGCGGCTGTATAGTGACCGCTGCCACCCTGTGGTTTTCCTCTGGATGAAGGCAGGTGATGTTCTCTTCCACCTCTTCAGGCGATTCACTCTCTGTACTCTTGATTTCGGGGTCGCCACTGTCGGAGCTTCTCCCCCTCTCTGGTTGTTCGTTTGGCCGTCTGCTCAAGCCGTCGGCGTTACCGTGACTCCTGCCAGCTCTGTGCACAATTTCCTTGTTGAACTCTGCCAGGGTATTCTGCCACCTGGCCCACATTCCCGTGGCGTCTTTGAAGGTTTGCAACCACCTCAAGGCGGCGTGATCTGTGCGTAGCTTGAACTTTCTTCCTATCAGGTAGTGCCGGAAATACTTGCAGTAGAAGACCACCGCCAACAGCTCTCTCTTTGTCACGCTGTAGTTCCTCTCCGACTTGCTCAGCCCCCGACTTGCATATGCTATGGGTCTCTCTACGCCGTCTTGCACCTGCGACAATACCGCCCCGATTCCTGTGGCACTGGCGTCGGTATCTAAGATGAAGTCTTCCTCACTGCTAGGGTAGGCTAGGATGGGGGCCTCCACCAATTTCTTCCGCAGTGTCTCGAAGGCAACCTGGCATTCGGTGGTCCACAAGAAGGGTCTGTTCTTCTCCGTCAGCCTATGCAGGGGACGGGCAATTGTCCCGAAATTCTGTACAAACCTCCTGTAGTACGATGCAGTCCCCAGGAAGCTGCGTACCTCTGTCTGCGTGGTGGGCACTGGCCACTCTCTCACTGTCTCGATCTTCTCAGGGTCCGTCATGACTCCCTCCTCCGTCACCACGTGCCCCAGGTAATGTACTCTCTTCTGGAATAAGCGACACTTGCTGGGCTTGAGCTTCATTCCTGCCTGTCCTATTCTGCTCAGGATCGCATCCAGGCGGTCCAGGGTCTGCTGCTCTGTTTTCCCGAAGATGATGACGTCATCCAGGTAGATGAGGCAGGTTTCCCACTCTAATCCCGACAGCACTGTTTCCATCAGCCGCTCGAAAGTACCGGGTGCTGTACTCAAGCCAAAGGGCATGACTTTCCAGGAATACAACCCCCCGCTGGTGATAAACGCGGACTTCTCTTGTGCACTCTTGGACATTCCCACCTGCCAGTAGCCGCTGGCCAGGTCAAGGGTACAAAACCACTTGCTTCCTCCCAAGGCGTCTAGTGAATCGTCGATTCTGGGTAAGGGGTAGGCGTCCTGGATGGTGTGGCTGTTCAGACGTCGGTAGTCTACGCACAGACGGGTCGTGTTGTCTTTCTTTTTCACCATCACCACTGGTGCCGCCCACGGGCTCGCCGACGGCTCTATCAGGTCCCTCTTCAGCAGGTCGTCCACTATTTCCTTGGCTTCTGTTTGTTTCCAAAACGGGAACCTTCTGGCCGGCTGTCGCAATGGTCGCAGGTCTGGGGGTGTCCTGATCTCGTGCTGGACCAAATGCGTCCGCCCCAGGTCATCTGGCCCACTAGCAAAAGCACTCTGGTGTTTGGTCAGCAGCTCCGCCAGTTTCTTCTTCCCTTCCGACGACAGGTTTTCACTCCCCTCTTTACACAATGGCCGCAGGAAGTCGGGCATCTTTTCTGTACATCTTTTCTGCTCTGGTTCTTTCTTGGTTTCCACGGGGACGGGTGGCTCTCCGGCCACCGGGGTCACTACTCCTGCTGGCGTGCCCTTGTAGATCGTGATAGGTTCGCTGGTGGTATTGAGGAGTCGGATGGGTATATAATCTTTGCCCACATCCACCAGTGCTTTCCCCACCATAACGCCCCTCTGTCCCATCTTCCCCTTCGAACTAGGTTCCACCAATCCTGATCCTCTCACTCTCTCCAATTCTTTCGTGCGGCCGCAGATATACCCCGTGGTCAGGATTTCCTTTCGGGGGGGTATCACCACTGTTCTGTCCGCCAGCACCTTGCAACACTTCGACAGCCCTGATATTCTCTGGCTGATGTAGGGGACTGTTTTTCCTCCCTCGAACTCGACTTGTTGAGTATGATGGTTCACCATGATTCCGCCCGCTCTCTGTAGTCCTATACCTAACACGACGTCATCGGCTATCTCGGCGATCATGAAGTGTCCTACCAATATCGTTCCACACAAATCCACTTCTAGTTCCACTTCTCCCCGAACTGTCACTGGTGATTTGTCGATGGAGACTAGCCTCTCTCTGCACTCTCTCAGGGCTAGGTCGTTTCTATTCGGGTGGTTCAGGTAGACCTCGGGCGAGATAATCGACTTCGTGGCGCCGGTATCCAACAAGCATTCGTACTCTTTTCCTCCTATCTTTCCAATCATGTAGGGGCTCCCCTCATCTTCCCCGTCGAAGTGTATTTTCTTGGGCGTCTGTTCTACTCCTCCTGTGCCGGCCCTCCTGCCCCGGGGGCGGCACTCGGTCCGTTTCCCGAACCGGTCTTGTTGGGACAGTCTCTCGCCATGTGACCTGGCTGTCGGCAGCTATAGCACAGGAACGGCCTCTGTGGTCCTCCAGCGCCCTCCCATCTTCTGGGCTGCAACTTCAGGACGAGTTCTTCCAGGGCCTCTAATTTCGCTTGGATGGTGTTATCCGCAGTGGGTGTCACGGTCCCCACCTGTCGTGCTACCGTGGTCAGCAGGGGTTTTCCCTTCAGCTCTTTCGCGCCACGCCCACTTTCGGTGCCCTCATACTTGATGGCTAGGTGCACTGCTTCCTCCAAGGTCTGGGCATCCCCTCTGGCGGTCAAACGCTGTATCTTCTCGTCTGCAATCATCTCGATGAACGCCTTCTTCATGAGACGATCCTTCAACTTCCCTTCTGCGTCGGGGTAGGCCAGGGTGAACAGCCGTCTACACACGTCACCCAACTCCTGCAGACTCTCTTCTGGCTTCTGGCGACGCTGCGCTAACTCCATGGCGTGTTTCTCGGCCTGGTCATCCGATGCGTAGCGCTGGTCAAGAACCCTGACGATGTTTCGGTACGAGGATCTCTCGGCGTCGGACAGGTGCTGCACCACCCGTTGGGCTCCTCCCTTCATAGCCGCGATAAGGCACAGGCTTTTCTCGCTGTCGCTCCACTTGTTGAGCTTCGCTGTCGCCTCGAAGTGCATGCGATAATCCACCCATGACTCGCTCACCCCGTCAAAGCGGTCCACTCGGGCGTTTCGCCAGTGCTCGGATGTCTTCGGCCGTTGGGGCTCGCCCGTTCCCTCTGTCCGTGCTGCCATGGCCCGCTGCGTCTCCGCTATCGTCTTCAACGTTCCTCCCATCAGGGCTGCCATGTCTGCTATCACCTGTTCCATACCAATCGGCTCTCTCTCTCGCGGTGACTCTGTACCTCGGGCCGGGGCTGTCGTCCGCCCCGCCCCCACAATTCCCTTCCTGGGAAAGTCAATCACCCCGGAGCTGCTACTGGCCAACGGCACTTCCATCAGGGGCACCGTAGTGTCCAACGAGGCGTTGACCGCTCCTCTTCTACTCGCCGAGGGATGGCCTGGTGGTGCTCGTGTACCGCAATCAGCTTCTGT
>OZ012697.1:31258384-31263384 GCA_963942565.1 Maea johnstoni | reverse complement strand
TTTAACGCCTCCGCGGGTATGACTACAGCTGGTAATGATGTGAAGACCTTCCATATTTCTAGACTGCTGATTCTTGATGACTTTTCTTCTTGATCGAAACTGACCTGCCACACAGCCTGGATCAGCCGAGAAGTCTGTAACCTTGCGGCTTACATTCCACATTTTCATTGGGAATAAGTCATGAATGTCAACCTAACAGCTGCAGAGTATGCAGAAGCAGGATTAGCATGGGTACACCATGGTCAGCAGGTTGCCTGAAGTTGCTAAAGAATTCAAATGTCTCCCGGAAGAGGAGGCTTTGGACCCCAGGAAAAGCAAGATATCACCTTCAGAGCCATATCCTAACAGTTGTGGGAGGACGTTTGAGTACACACAAAGGTCATTTAGTGCCATAAGATATTTGCAAAAAGTGGTCCGTTGTCAATGTTGAAGAACAATGACAAAGCATAAGTATTCTAGGTAAAAGAAGAAAAAGAGGGAGAGTAAAGGTGCTGTCCCACTTATGACTTTTAAGGTAAGACAAGGTGCGAATTGGGAATTCACAGCTTGTCTTAGCTATTTTTAGCTTATCGTGTTTTTTCGCAGTTATTCTTAGCTTTTCGTAGCTAAAGCCGCAATTAAAAAAAAGGTTTTACATGTAAAACCTTTGTGTGTGACAACATTTATTTCGTAGTGATTTGTCTTTTGTCGTACATTGACGTACATAGTTGAACATCATTTCGTCTATGTTCGTATATTTTCGTAAATTATCGTACATTGTTGTGGATTGTTGACCATTGATTCATGGTATATCGTACATTTTCCTATGTATTCGCACCTTGACGTACATTTTCGTACAGAAATTAAATGAACCTTCTGACTTGAACATTCAAAATAAATTTACATGACCCACTTTATCATGAATTAACAGGTTATTTGGCCAAAATTAACATGCGAAGTCACGATTTGGTGGTGACTTAAACAGAAATCATACTGTTATTACGAATTTTGCAATTTTTAGTCGAACATGTTCGTATTTTGAGGAATATTGTCGTAATTGGTGACGTATATATGCGTATGTATGTCGTTTGCATTGGACTTGGTATTTATTTTGTATATATTTACACACATTTGTGGCTATCGTCGTAGATTTGACATATTAAAAAAATTGTATATAAAATTCGCAGTGGGACATCACCTTAAGATGCTGTCCCACTTACGACTTTTAAGGTAAGACAAGGTGCGAATTGGAAATTTGCAGCTTGTCTTAGCTTTTCCTAGCTAATCGCGGTTGTTTGTAGTTATTCTTAGCTGTTCGTAGCTTAAGCCGCGATTTTTGAAAAAGGTTTTACATATAAAACTTTTGTGTGCGACAACATTTGTATCGTAGTGATGTGTTTTTTGTCGTACATTGGCGTACAGTGTTGAACATCATTTCATTTATGTTCGCATATTTTCGTAAATTATCGTACATTGTTGTGGATTGTTGAACATCGATTCGTGGCATATCGTACATTTTAGTATGTGTTCGTACCTTGACGTACATTTTTGTACAGAAATTAAATGTACCTTGTGACTTGAACATTCAAAAGAGATTTACATGACCAAGTTTATCATGAAATAACAGGTTATTCGGCCAAAATTAACATACGAAGTCACGAATAGGTGGTGACTTAAAGTGTAACTCCACCTTCAAAATTAAAAAAGATATGTTGTAGAGCTCAATGTCACCTTTCTCAGGACACCTTGATTATAATTGTACTCCGCAAATTGACTGAGATATTCAAGTTTGTATCTTGCAAAATGCAGCAAATTCACTGCCTCAGCTGGTTCATGGAGGCACCATCTTGGAGCTTATCAGAGACAGGAAGTGACACCACACTGCTACATGCAGGCTGGAGCTCTGGAGCTCTCCAGAACTGAATACACTAGCACATGCTCTTATAAGTATATGACTTGCAAAGAGGAAAGTGGTGTATCATATGCATTCGACAACAAACAGAGGCACTGTGTATACCTGTCTATTCTAGAGGTATACCAGGTTCTGTTTGGCAAAAGCAATGAGGGAAAGAGACCTGTAGTAAAAGGGTTATGGATGAGCTTTAGGGCTCAAGAAATTCTACCTGTTTACAAAATAGACTGGCATTTACTATTTCCTACAATGTTCTGACATTGTAATCTTGTGATGAAAGTTTTCAATTTGTAAGCTGTGAGTGTATTGTCAGCGTTAGCGGTTAGCCTCTATGGAATTGTCTGCAATACACATTATTCCCAAAGGAATTTAATGTACTCTGGTATCCTAAGCTTTACCCAGGAGGTTAACTGCAATACACATCCTCTGGGCACAGCTACCATAAATTGCAGTCAGGCTAGCTACTGTTAGGAAACCACAAGCAAATGAATTACAATTATGAAACCAGAAAGCCAAGAAACCACCTACTAATTATACTGTGATATTGGTATTTTAATACTAATTCATAATAGCTATTAACTTGATCACTCATTTACAACAGGTAAAGGATTTAATTCATTTAAGCAGAGACATTCGTGGGGACAACATCTATTTGTGTGCCTCATTCTTAGTGGATTTACAGGCAGATAGGGAAAACCTCCTTGGCATTCAACCATATGCATTTGAACCAGTTTATTCTGAATATGAATTTGTTTCTGACTCTGGGGACAGTGCCAGTGACCTGGAGGGAAACTCTGATTCGGAACGAGTAGGAAATACAGACTGGTGTGGATGTGGAGTCTGTGTGTCTTTATCTGAGAAGGAATGTATCTGTTGCCATGAGTGGGATATTCTAGAGGAAAAACTGGAGGTTAAGATGTTGACTGTGTAACGGAACACATGGACTTTGACATTACCTGCCTCTCTTGGCATGAGTAAATTTGAAAGTCTTCAAAGTCCAACCAGTTCCTATATTATGGAGCCATCTAGCTATTAATTCTGATTTTTCTGGATATTTCTCTGGGTTAGAAATTATGTAGAATGTTTTCCCAGCTCCTTTTCTAGAATCATTGTTGCATCCAAAAGCTTGACAATTCACCATCTTTGTGCTCAAGTTTTGAGCTGTCACCTGGAGCTTGCTTCTAAGCTCCTTCTCTTAGCTGTCATATCCCATTGACTGAGCCTCTGAGAATGTCACCGCATTACATCACACGCATCTAATTAGCATCACTAATTAGGGTCCCTCTAAACAAACATGGCAGCCCCCATAAAGCTACCTTTAAAGGGTAATATCTCAGTTTATGTTCTGAGTACAATTGTAATCAAGGTGTCCTATGAAAGGTGAGATTGAACTCTACAACATATCTTTTTTAATTTTGAAGGTGGAGTTACACTTTAAACAAAAATCAAAGTGTTGTTACGAATTTTACAATTTTTGCAGTCGAACATGTTCATATTTTGACGAATTTTGTCATAATTATGCTGGTCTCCCACATTTTAAGGTGCGACAAGGTGCAAATTAAAAAGTCGTAGTTTTTCGTGTGTTGTCGTGATTTATCGCGGTTGTTCGCAGTGAGTCTGAGGTTTTCGTAGGCAATGCTGCGAATTTAAAAAAAGGTTTTACATGTAAAACCTTTGGGTGCGACCAAAATTCTGTCGTAGGGAAGTACATTGTCAAACATTGTTGAACATCGTATTGTAATATGTCGTACATAGTCGTATGTAATTGTACATATACGTACATTTGCGTACACTCATTAAAAGTACCGCTATAAACGTGACCAACTTCAGAGTGAAAAATTAGGTTATTGGACAAAATGTATCATACAAAGCCACGAATTGACGGTGAACTCACCACATATCGTAGTGTACTTACGAACTTTGTCATTTTTAGTTTGAACATATTCGTAATTAATCGAATATTGTCGTAAGTAGACGTAAAACTGGCGTTTATATGCATATGTATAAAGTAATTATTCGTGTTTATGTCGTGCATATTCGCACATACTCGCATACATACGCACCTTCATATCCGTAGCCAACTACGAATATGTTCGCCTACTTGCGACTTAAAATAATAGAAAACGTACAGTATCGCACATCTGATGTTGCAGTCGTACATCAATCGTACATGCTGTCGTAGGATGTCGTATACTTTCGTAGTTGAACGTGCATATCTCACGAATGAAGAAAAACAGCAATTTTGTAGGCAATTCGTGGCTTCAAGCGTACACTTGAGATTGTGTATGTTCGCACATTAAATTTGTATGTGGGAGACCAGCATTAGACGTACAAGTGGCGTATATATGCGTATGTATGTCGTATGCATTCGTACTTAGTTCGTATATATTTGCACACCTTCGCATACCTGCGCACCTTGATACTCGTACACAAATAAGATTATGTTTGCCTATTTACGACAAATTACGACAAAAACGTAGTCTGTCGCACATATAAAGATGTTGTCAAACACCAATCGTACCTAATGTCGTGTGATTTCGTATAATTTCGTATCTTTTTCGTACAATTCGTATACATCCTGCAAACGTGATTTTCACCAATTCTTTAACAAATTCGTGGCTTTCGTCGTAGATTTGACCACACATCCCCATTCCTTTATAAAGCAAGCAGGGTGCCACACCAGCTGAGGGATCCCCGGAAGGTGGCCGCTTCTATTGCACACCTTATGCTGATCTCCCACATACGAATTCAATGTGCGAACATACACAATCTCAAGTGTACGCTTGAAGCCACGAATTGGCTATAAAATTGCTGATTTTCTGCATTCTTGAGATATGTACGTTCAACTACGAAAGTATACGACATCCCACGACAGCATGTACGATTGATGTACGACTACAGCATCAGATGTGCGATACTGTACGTTTTCTATCATACTAAGTCGTAAGTAGGCGAATATATTCCTAGTTGGCTACGGATATGAAGGTGCGTATGTATGCGAGTATGTGGGAATATGCACGTCATAAATATGAATACTTACGTCATACATACGCATATATACGCCGGTTGTACGTCTGCTTACGACAATATTCGATTAATTACGAATATT
>OZ012697.1:31227435-31253184 GCA_963942565.1 Maea johnstoni | reverse complement strand
ATATATATATATATTACATATATATATATACATATATATATATATATATACATATATATATATATATATATAATATATATATATAATATATATATATATATATATATATATATATATATATATATATATATATATATATATATATAAATATATATATATATGTAAATTTATACATGTATGTATATATATATATATACATATACATATATATATATATATATATATATACATATATATATATATATATATATATATATATATATATATATATATATATATATATATATATATATATATATATATATATATATATATAGATTTGTATATATATATAGATTTATATATATGTATATATAATTATATGTATATATATATGTATATATATATACATGTATATATATATAAATATATATATATATATATATATATATAATATATATATATATATATATATATATATATATATATATATATGTATATATATATATATATATATATATATATATATGTATATATATATATATATATATATATATATATATATATATATATATATATATATATATATATATATATATATATATATATATATATATATATATATATATATCTGTTGATCTGCATTTTGGTTCTAACCATGGTTACTTATTTCAGGTATACTGAGGGGATACATTTGGCACATACAGCATTTCTTTCTATATCAGTGGCATCGCTGCATCAACAAGTGGCCTTTTTCTGCTACTTATATTATGTCTCTACCAAAAGAACTGAACAGCTGAAGTATAAGGAACTGGGAATAGGATACAAGGACAGCAGGCGATAATACACCACATACTAGTTAGTGTGGAAAGCATGAAGGAAATCATGTTTGGATATATGGGAATATAACGGACACGTATGGAAGGAAGTAATTAGGGGAATAAAGAAGGAATAATCATGAATGATAGAAGATTATTGGAGTTAACAAAGGTTACAGTTAGAGATAATGAATAGATTGAAGGGAAGTATGGGAAAACGGGCCTGGGAAAAGTATGGCAGCAGTCGATTGTCATAGAATACATACTTATTAGTGCGGGGAGCAAGAAGGAGGTGGTAGGTTTCTGAGAAGATGAGAAGGGGGCAGATATAGTTAGAAGAAAAGCGGAGAAACAGGAACAACGGGAGTCTCATGAAAGAGTACTGGAAGGGTCTATATGCATCTCGAGACGATCAAGGAAACCCAGGGATAAGGGAAATGGGGGTGTGGGGGGGGGGGGGGGGTGATAAAGAAAAGGAAAGGGGGCCTTAGATAAGGAGGAAGTAAGGAAAGAAATGAAAAAGGGAAAGAGAGGGACAGTAGACAAGATACCCTAGTGAGTTTTTGACAGAAGGGGAAGGAGGGTTTTGAGTTGTTTAATAAAGTATAAGTAGAAGAGAGGGTGCTATTGCTTTGTAAGAGAGGGTTAGGCACTCTATAAAGGACGGAAGAGGCAGTAGCTGGGGACAACAGTAAATAGTGGCATGTGTATAAGCTGTTTACCAGAATTTAAGTGAAAAGGCGGAAGAGGTAGAGGATAATAGGGGAGATAAAGTGTGGGTGCAAAAAGGGGAAAATACCTGAGATGCAGCCCTTATATTGAACCTTGACCATGGAAAGAGAAAGAACAATGGAAAAGTTCTTTGATGCAGGGGTAAAGGGTGTGTTTAAAACCCAAAATGCGGCCATCGGGGCAGGCCTATGAGCAGAGTTAGGATAGGTGAACCTGGAAAATATAATTTTAGAGAAGAAACTAAATTTGGCAGGCGGGGTATTATCCTTGGAACCAGAGAGTTGGCTTATGCAGGCATGGAAAATGTCAGAGATCCAAAGACTACCATGGGCAGGCAAATAGAGAGCACTGAAAAGTATCACATAAATGAATAATTGTTGTGCTATAACTTTATCAATTAAGTGATTATTAATAAAAAATACCAAAAATGGTTGATATGAAAGTGTTTTGTGTTGCTTTGCATTCTTTTTTCAGTTTGGCAAATCAAAATCTAATAAATGTAGTATACATACGTACGCACATACAAGCATACACATATACATACAAGTCATAGGCAACTCCATTTTGTCTCAGACAAGATTCGAGCGCCGTATCCTAACAAGTGGCTTTTTGCTGCAGAATTTACAGTCAGAGCTTACAGTCGGCGCATAATTCTGCATACCACTCGGCTATCACGGAAGTCCTACACCCCCCCCCCCCCCTTTCATTCAGTGATGTCCTAGACAGTTAAAAATCTCAAAATGTGTCTCTATTCCCAAGTTAACTCCATAAGCAACCTTAATGTCTTAATATATAGATGTTTCACCAGGATACCCCTCTGTCTCTGCTGGAATTGAGGGGGGTGTTGTTTAGATGTTCACATGTTTTGTAATCTCGGTGATTCATCACGCAAGGAGGTGACTTATATCAACCAATTCATGCAAGTAAGAATTACAAAACTGCCTAGCCGTTTTAGTAACACTTTTCTGATGAAAGCAACTTTTGAAAGAGAAAAGTTGATACGAACCTCTTTATTCAATGATTGTATGGCTGGTATTTCATGGCTCTAGACAGTGTTAAGGGGAGATGAGACTGTCGTGGTGAACACAAACACTATATCAGGTGCATTATGGAAGTAGAAATTCAGCACCATGTTCATTATGCATATTTTGACCAATCAGGTTACAGGAGATTTTTACTGTGAACATTGTTTGGGGACACACAGACAATTGGATTGTTTTGGAGGGAAAATTGAGGAGATCTTAAACTGGACAAAGAGAGAGCAACTTAGATAGCAACTTTGAGACCAACTTGGACAACAGATGAAGCATAGCAGAGTCAACCTAGTGTAAGTTGTTCACTACATGGCGCCCAATAAGGGACACTTGGACTCTACACTATGGATTATTGCATTGGTTCTGCTGTGGATTACTTACTAATTGGACTTTGATGGATACTTCAAGGTGAATTTTGGACAACTTAGTGAAACTTCTTTGTTCTTGAACTTAGACATTTGATCAACATGTCATTGCCACACTTAAAAGGAATTAGGACAAGATTTTGTAACCTTCTAGGGAAGGAACTTAATAATGCAAAGGATTTGCAGGAGAGAGATTTCAAGGTGGATGGAATAGATTCATTACTAAGAAGGGTGTCTACATCTTTGGTGAAATTTCAACAGTACAAAGAAAAGTATGAATCTACTTGTGAAAAACTTACTGCAATTACAGAAGATATTGAAAATGAGGAGGAGAAGGAAAAGATGACTGATGAAAATGAAAAACATGCTGACTTCTTATGTGAAGTGATTGAAGCTCACTGTGAATTAACTGGATATGAGCAGTTTCTTAAGGAGCAAAACAGTAATACAGGACAGAGAGATAGTAAACTTGAGGAACTTTTGGCAGTTCAGACCAAATTAATGCATCAATTAGTAACAACTGCACAGGAAAAGCATGGAGAAACTTCAGCTCATGGATCAGTTAAACTTCCAAAACTAGAAATTCCTCATTTTGATGGAAATATACTGAAGTTTAGAGATTTTTGGGATGCCTTTGAGGTTTGTGTGGATAGTAACAGAAAATTGGCAGCAGTAGAAAAGTTCACTTACTTGAAAAGTAAATTGCAAGGAGATGCATTGAAAGCTGTTGATGGTCTCTCATTGAATAATGGAAACTATACAGTGGCAGTTAGAATATTGAAAGAGAGATTTGGAGACGAACAGGATGTGATCAGCGCACACTACAGGGGATTAATGAACGTTCAAATCCCCACAAGTCATTCAACACAGGCATTGAGAAAACTTTGTGATGAACTGGAAAAACACTTTAGGAGCCTAGAAGCATTGGGCCAGGATGTTTCATCACCAGTTTTCATTTCTATGATTCACTCCAAACTACCCAGGGAAGTAGTTGTACAACTTGAAATGGACAAACCTCATCATGAGAGGTGGACAGTTACTTCATTACGGGAACAACTTGGACATTATATTTTTGCCCAAGAGAAGGCTTACAGTCAATCAAGCACTAGTGAATCAACTGACACTCAGAATATTTAGAGTGACAATTTTTTGAAAGTCTCAAAACCTCAAACAAAGACATCAGCTGAAGCATTGTTAGCTGGACCCAAACAGACAGATAGGAGGTTTTCCAACACGTGTGTGTTTTGTAACAAAGATCACTGGTCAGATGAATGCAAAGATTTTTCTACAATGGAGACCAGAAAAGACAAGATCAAGGGACGGTGCTATGTTTGTTTAGACAGAGGACACATGGTGAAGGATTGCACTAGTGACAGGCCATGTTACTATTGCAATCAGAAAAAAAATCATCACAGGAGCTTGTGCCCTAAGAAATTCTCAACTATGACCGAAAGCTCAAATCTTGCACATCATTCAGAAACTGGTTATCAGGGATCATTACTAGCTTCTGAGCAAATGGTTCTGATGCAAACTGCAAAGACTTTAGTTAAAAACCCGAACAACCAGACAACACAGCAAACTCAGATTTTGTGTGTACATATCTTACACAGAGGAGTCAAAGTTCAAACACTGATTCACAACACTTTGTGGTGGAATGGCCCAGAATGGCTTGTAGACAACGATTGGCCAACATGGAATGTTGACGAGATAACCAAGGAGACCCTTGAAGCCATAGAATCTGAGTCAAAGCAGGGCAAAACATTTTATGAAGCTGGACTTGCAGTAGCTGAAACTTATGTAAATGCACCATTCGGAATAGATGATTCAAAGTATTCATCATTGGCAAAGCTTCTCAGAGTGACAGCATGGTGCATAAGATTCATTGACAGACTTCGCAAACAGAGTACCATTGCAGGTCAACTTACCGCCGAGGAATTGACTTAAGCCCGTCTCACACAGGCAAGGACAGTGTAAGGACAGTGTTAGGACATGCCACGATCAGGAATTTCGTTCAAAAAATTCGTTCAATTCCTGATCGTAACACCGTCCTAGGTCATGTCCTAACACTGTCCTGGGTGTCCTAGGTGCATCGCCGACAGAGGGCATGTCATTCACGACAAATTGCCTGTCTTGCGTGTCCTAGCTCGGAATTGAGACATGTCTCAATTCCGAGCTAGGACATCCAGAAAACGCAAGACAAAATTTTTGTCCCATACGTGTCCTAACAATATCGGGGACCTGTCCTAGGACAGTCGGCATTGTCCTAACTGTGTCTGGGGCTCAAAAGTAGGTGTCCTGAAGGGAAATGATCCCGGGACAGTGCGAGGACAGTGTTAGGACACGATTTTTGCCGTGGCCTAATCACGTGAATTGGGGATTCCCCGTGACGTCGGTTGGAAATTCCCACACCACAACGAGGCCAGAACGAGGTGCACTCCCGTTACGAATTTCGCGGAAGAAGGGGTCTTTCTTTTGAGACCTCCGCATGTCCGCGATTTTGTAAAAGAAGGGTACCTTTTTGTACCCAGGTACGAAGTATGGGGGCAGTGCAAAACCCCTTACAATCCACAAATTATACGCGGCTCTGACGCCAGAGTGACTGGTATCAGGACAATATCCCCCCGGACAATATCCCCCCAGGACAAAACCCCCCCGGACAAAAACCCCCCTGCCAATATCCCCCCGGACAAAATCCCCCCAGACAATATCCCCCCGGATGATATCTCTAGTAAAACATGTGTTAGTAAAAAAAAAAATTTTTAATTATCCTAAAACATGTGTTAGTAAAAAAAAATATTTTTTTATATTCCTGTTTTAAATTATCCTAAAAAATGTGTAAGTAAAAGTAAAAAAAAAAAGTTTTTTTTTTAAATCCAGTGTTTTAAATTATCCTAAAAAATGTGTTAGTAAAAAAAAAAATCAATAAAATTTCAAAAGTATTCCAGTGTTTAAAACTATCCTGAAACATGTGTTAGTAAAAAAAAAATTCAGAGTTTTAGATAATCCTAAAACATAATTTAAAGCACTGGAATTTTTGAAAAAAAATTTTTTTTTACATACACATGTTTTACGATAATTTAAAATACTGGAATATTTTTTGAAATTTTTTTTTTTAACTAACACATGTTTTAGGATAATTCAAAACACTGGATTTTTTAAAAACATTTTTTAATAACACATGTTTTAGGATAATTCAAAACACTGGATTTAAAAATTCTTTTTTTACTAACACATGTTTTACTAGAGATATCATCCGGGGGGATATTGTCCGGGGGGATTTTGTCCGGGGGGATTTGTCTGGGGGGATATTGGCACGGGGGGATTTTGTCCAGGGGGGATTTTGTCCTGGGGGGATATTGTTTGGGGGGATATTGTCCGGGGGATATTGTCCGGGGGGATATTGTCCTAGAACCCGAGTGACTACCGAAGTGACTGGGCTTCAGTGTTTGCTGCCGCCACTTGCTGCCGCTAAACAGCCAGAGGATTATACAATCTTAAGGTCTCACGATACTCTATACCGGTGACACCTATTGGGTATTGGACAAACTAAAATAATTTATTACATTTTATCTGACATCACTAGAAAAATTGAAAATAAATAAATTCCTTGATTTTGCCCAATGATTCCTATATAACAGCAGAAAAATAATTTCAACAAGGCAGAACAGTATTTCAGGCTGTGTCAGTATCTCTTTAGGGATAAATCTAGCAAAGAAAGACACCAATTTTGGAGAAAGTGATGTTTGTGACATAAAGTGCATTAATTTTTCAAAAATCTGTGAAAAAAAACTAAGTTGATGACCCCATGATTTTAAGTTGTTTTGAAGATCCTGTGCTCTGTTCTTTCCTTTCACAAAATTTGAGGAAAATTAAACTGAGATTTCTAAAAGTGTCGTTAGACCTCATGTTAAAATATGTGTTCCCGTTCATTGAATGTCAGTGTTTTGATAAAGAAGGGGTGTTTATTTTGTGGAAAAAGACAGCGTTTTTATTGAAATAAGGGTGCTTTTTGGCCAGAAATCAGTGCTTTAGGGGTATTTTTTAATTTTTGATAACAAGCGTATGCACCCCCCTAATTACCCGTCACCCAAGTGCTCCCCCCCCCCCCCTTGGGAACCCCTCCCGTGATCAATTCCTACAATATACCATGGCTACCACCTCAGCAACAAAACATCATAAAATTGCATTCATACATTATTGAACTTAAGACAACATAATTCATCTATCTAGAAAGTCCCTAATATGTTCTTGTTAAATGAATTAAAATCGTAATTTTAGGCCCAGTAATCACGGAGAGATCATTGAATGAAAACGCCTTGAACACACATTTTGATTTCCCGACATTCTCGGCAAAATATATCCGCTTTCATTTGATGATTTCTCACTTATCACTGGGCCTTAAGACAACAAATTTTATACATTTAGAAAGGCGGTCATATAGTCTTTTAAAATAGATTAGAATTGTAATTGTACATCCAGAAATCACGACATTATGTTAGAAAGATCCTAAAGAGATCTTCCTATGGCTGCTAATGTTGGCGGTTTTTATCTCATAAAACTAAGAAGCGGTGTATTAAAGCCAGTGCTGTGCACTGGTTGCAGCTAGTAATGATAATAATAATGATAATAACAATAATAATAATAATAATAATAATAATAATAATAATAATAATAATAATAATAATAATAATGATAATAATAATAATAGGTATTACGTTGTAAGTAGCTGCAAATATATGAATCTGACTAGATCATTTGGCCAGGTAAATACACGTTTTTCTTGGCGACATGTTTATTTCTTATTTATTAATGTATACTGTATTATTTTGCATGTCAATGCAGTCAATAAACATACTATACTATACTATGTTACGGTGATTAAATTTTTTATGGGACAGATACAAGACGCTCGAGACATGTCCACGCCTTGTCCCCGACACATCCCAGACACATCGAATATGTCCTATATACATTGGGGACAAAAATAGTAATTTGCATAATGTCTGGGACATGTCCGCATTGTCCTAACATTGTCCGCGATATGTCCCCGACACATCGCAGACAAATCCCCACCTAACAGGACTTACTCAGGATGTCTTATGCGTCCATCAACTACGTCTTGTTCATCGTTCACACTGTCCGCGACGGGTCCCCGACGTGTCCCCGACAGCACCAAGACATCCTAATTTGCATATATTTCCTCAATTTTCACCTAGGACTTTGTCGGCTTCAAAAAAGTCGTGATGTCCTGGGTGTCCTAACTAGGTCTTGGCAAAAAGTCCTAGCTTGACACGTCTGTGTGAGACGGGCTTAAAGCTCGTCTAATGTGGGACCTGTTTGTACAGGATCACCATTTTCCTGGTGCAAATGAGGCCATACGACATGGCGGTAAGTGCAACTTGGTGCAACAATTAGGCCTGAAAATGGATGACCGAGGACTTATGAGATGTACTGGAAGACTTTTATATGCTGGAATCAGTGAGGCAGCAAGATTCCCAGTATTACTTCCTAAGAGTTCTCACTACACTGAACTAGTCATTACTAGCACCCACAGAAAACTACTACACAGTGGAGTTTCCCATACTTTATCTCAACTTCGCCTATATTACTGGGTGCCACAAGGACGTTTGGCTGTTGGGAGGGTCCTACGCGGATGTTCCATATGTCGAAGATGGGAAGGTGGTCCCTATAGGATGCCGAAAATGCCGCCTCTGCCAGAAGAAAGAGTGAATTGTGCAAGTCCTTTCGCTTTCACTGGTTTTGATTACTTTGGACCACTCTACATAAAAGATGTGGGTATGGAGGAAAGTACAAAGGTATGGGTGTGTCTTTTCACATGCATGGTGGTGCGTGCGGTACACCTTGAGGTCATTAGAGATATGTCATGTGAACAGTTTCTGATGTGTCTACGGAGATTCATAGCTCAACGCGGTGCACCCACAAGCATTACTTCAGACAATGCCAGACAGTTCAAACTTGCCAAGAATACTCTTCAGCAAGCCTGGAATGAGATGCAGTGTGATGATGAGGTTCAGTCATATGTGAGCAATGCAGGAATACAGTGGAACTTCATTACTGAATTGTCTCCATGGATGGGAGGCTTTTATGAGAGGATGGTTGGGTTAGTGAAAAGAGCTCTGCGCAAGTCACTGGGATCCTTGACACTTACCTATGATCAACTTCAAACATTACTAACTGAAATCAGTGCAGTGCTTAACTCTCGACCACTGGTATATGTAAGTGAGGATATCAATTCTAGTTTTGCCCTCACTCCTGGACACTTTCTGTCACTAAATCTGTATACTGGTGCTCCACTCACATGTGATGAAGACCCTGATGATCCAGAATACTCACAGAATGCCAGTTCTACAAAAAACCTACTTGATAAGTGGAAGAAAGGCATGAACCACTTGGATAGATTTTGGCATCTATGGCAAAGAGATTACCTATTGAGTCTTAGAGAAAGACACCAGAGCAAACTACCTAGTGCCAAGACACAATCTCCATTTTGTCCCAAAGAAGGTGATGTAGTACTTATTCATGACAAACTTCCACGTGGTACTTGGAGAATGGGAATAGTCACAAAACTTACCAAGAGTAGAGATGGAGAAAGTAGGGCAGCAACTGTGAGATTACCCTCCAAAGGAACACTTAACAGACCCTTGAATCTACTCTATCCTTTGGAGTGTTCTGACTCCGATCATGAAGAAATTCAGAATTCAAATTCTGAATCAACTGTGTCTGAAGCTACAATTAGAAACTCTCGGCCAATTAGAAGAGCTGCTTTGAAGGCTCGTAGCTGGCTGCAGAAAACACTTAAGGATTTATAAGTCAAGTGGCCGGGGAGTGCCGTGGTGAACACGAACACTATATCAGGTGCATTATGGAAGTAGAAATTCAGCACCATGTTCATTATGCATATTTTGACCAATCAGGTTACAGGAGATTTTTACTGTGAACATTGTTTGGGGACACACAGACAATTGGATTGTTTTGGAGGGAAAATTGAGGAGATCTTAAACTGGACAAAGAGAGAGCAACTTAGATAGCAACTTTGAGACCAACTTGGACAACAGATGAAGCATAGCAGAGTCAACCTAGTGTAAGTTGTTCACTACAGAGACGGATGGGGTAAGGGGGAGGGGGGGTTCACTTCTGGTCAGCCGACCTGTGTTGAGGTGATCTCTAGCTTTTTCTGTGTGTGGAAGCAGCTCAATGATTCACTGCTTTTTTTGTCTTGTCCCAAGTTACGATAGACATCATTACATTTCAATTTGGCCCTGATACCCCTTTGGAAATACTTCAGATTACTATTTACCACCGTAAGGGCTGTGAACGCTCGGCTCTGGTTCAACATCAAACAGGTATATTGTAGAGTAAACATATTCCTTAAGAGCCTGTAGCCAACAAAGTATGTGCTTATAGCACCGTATGAAGCCTAGCAACGACTTCAGGGCATGATTTGTTTGTGTACAGTACACGTTATAGAAACTAAAGATCAATACACAAATCCCCGAAAATGCAAAAAGAAATGCCCACTTTGACATTTAAAAGGTGCTTTTTATCGCACTCTCATTATAAGTGGCTTAGACATATTTTGTTTGATTGTATTGTTTTTGTCGAATCCAGAGAAAGACATTTTAATGTAAATAGCTCTAAGGAACTCTTCGAGAAAGATCCTCCAGACGGCATTGTATCTTATTTACATGATATTAGTCTATCTTACCATTTAAAAACCATTTAAGCATTTAGTTTCTTTGTGAAACAACCATGCATGCACAATTTATACTTTGAAACTGTTCATTTTGTTTGAGCATTTCTATTTCTTCATTGCTTTGTTGTTGTTTTCGACAATAACAAAAACCATTATTGTACACATATATTATGGCACCAAATGGCCTTTGTGTGCCGATGTCCCTTTAACCAATTGGCACTCAGAGCGGCCAAAACAGGCCTGACTATTTTGTTGATATTTTCCTCACAATAGCGTTTTTATCAAAAATATTTGAAGGAGAAATGTTAATCAGAATATTACCAACAACTCTTCTTCAAATATTTTGTGAGAATTTGCTTTATTTCCAAGTTATTTTCAAAAGTATGAAAATAGCAGACGATACTTTCCTGGAGAACTCGAGTGTGAATGGGTAAAGCATCCATTCATTCATTCTAAGTGTTATATAGTCAGGACATATTTTTTTTGCATAGCAAGCTTCCTAATATATATATTTCTGCAAAGTATAGGTGGTTTAGAAATAGTTTGAGGTGTGTCTGGCACTATTTAAAAGACATTTGGCTTCACCAATGTCAGTGGACAAGGAACCTATCAATTGTCAAGAGGAATTTGAATGAAGAATAATGCTAAGAAGAATAAGAATAAGATGGTCATTACTCATTAGGTGAGTTCTCACCAAGTTGCTGTACATTGCCCTCACTAAAAGTACTATGTATGAAGCCATATTTCTAATACAAAAATGTCTAATGGTACACCAAATGAAAGCTTCTACTACTTGCCTGAACAACGTCATGTGTGCCTTTTTATTAAACTAAATTATTCCAAAATACTTAACTTGCCTGATTCTGCATACATACACTAAATGTGAGGTCACTCAGTGCAAACACAACTTAAACACTTCATTCGATTTTTTCCACTAGAAAAGGACCTTATTAGCTATCAAGAGTAATTTTTGGAGGAGGAATCTTGGAAAGAACACAAACTACACAGAAAAATATTTACATTTCTCTGTATTTTTAAGGATTTTTCAAAAATAAGGTAGGGGAAATGAATTCTCCATATGAGATCCTATAGCCAATCAAGATATATGAATAAATCGCTTCATTTGAAGGGGGAATGTCCAGCAATAACTTTGTGTATGCAAAGTACATTCTACAAAAGTTAAAGATCAACAAAGATTTTTCCTTTAAAATGCAAAAATATATGTCCGTTTTTGATATAGAAAGTACTTAATATCACAATAGGAATTGTTCAGCCAGGATAATTCATTTAGTACATATCAAACTTCGTGATATCAAACTTCATGTATTTATCAATTTGACAAATATTTGAGGTTGTCCTGCACCGTTTTTTGTACGTGGTTTTTGTGTTTATTTTGCAATAACGTTTTTATCTGTAGATCATAGCTGCCACCAATTTTCTTTAGCACAACATGGATTTACCTGTTTCTGCATGTGTACACTAAATGTGAGGTCACTCAGTGCGATCATAACTTTAACACTTTGTTTGTGGGCTTGTATCAATGAATAACAACAATACTAGGCTTTAATACTAGTATAGGCTGAGCCTTCTTTATTAGGCAAGTGCTAGAGATAGACTGACTAATCATCAGTGATACAGTCTTTACATAGTAGATAGTGAGTTCGCCTAGTGCGTACTGATAACGGAAGGGGCTAGGCTTCCGAGAACTACTGTAGTGCTTTGCACTGATTATGATAAGACATACAGGATATATGTTGAGTGTCTTAGGTGTGGCGGTGACTCTAACTATAAGTGCATTACAGTACATAACCTGTAACATCTCCCCTTTCATAAAACATATCAATTTTAGCTTATAATTGTTCTTGAGCAGGTCATTAAACTTTCTGTGTATTGTTATCCCACTGCTGACACCATGTTTGTGGGCTTGTATCAATGAATAACAACAATACTAGGCTTTAATACTAGTATAGGCTGAGCCTTCTTTATTGGGCAAGTGCTAGAGATAGACTGACTAATCATCAGTGATACAGTCTTTACATAGTAGATAGTGAGTTCGCCTAGTGCGTACTGATAACGGAAGGGGCTAGGCTTCCGAGAACTACTGTAGTGCTTTGCACTGATTATGATAAGACATACAGGATATATGTTGAGTGTCTTAGGTGTGGCGGTGACTCTAACTATAAGTGCATTACAGTACATAACCTGTAACACACTTCATTCTACTTTTTTCGCTAGGAAAGGAACTAATTCACTAGCAAGAGCAATTTGAATGTGAAAAACTGGAAAGAACAATTTCACAAAAAAATACGTTTTTCAGGATTTTTAAGGATAATTCAAATATAGGGTAGGGGAAATAATTCTCCACAGGAGATCATATAGCCAACCTAGTTATAAGAATATATTCCTAGGAGGAATGTCTAGCAATAATTTTGTTACGTTTATGTAAGGAACATTATACAAAAATCAAAGATTAATGAAGATTTTTCTTAAAAATGCAAAAAGGCTATGCCCGTTATTGATATAAAATGTGCTTAATATCGCAATTGGAGTTGTTCAGCTAGGATAATTCACTTGGTTCATATCAAGCTTCGTAATATCAAACTTCATACCAATTATGAATCCATTTTACCAATATTCATGGTTGTCCTGCACCGTTTGAAAAGTCATGTTTGTGTTTATTTTGCAATAACGGTTTAACGTTTTTATCTATAAAACATGGCATCCACCAAACCTTTTCACCACAACATGGATTTTCTTTCATCAGACACATGTCTCTTTAAAACTACATGTTGTGTTCTGTTATAAGACAAATCGTTAAGGCCCTTTTCAGGATTGCCTGACAGCCTAACAGTCAAATACTTCTTGAAATACTGCTTTACTTTCAAAATATTTTCATATATACATGCATAGTGTACGTCTTAGAGTTGAAGCGGTTAGAGAGGTGTTTGATTTAAGAATCAGTTTCTTATTTATTGCAAACAAACACACAAATTAACTCACTCACGTATATCATTTTTTGGTAATGCCTATGTAAACTAGGCTTATGAGTCATCTATATACTAAAAATACTTAGTAACCCATTCACGCAAATGTCATCTGCAACTATGATTCTTTTTAAGATAACTTCAGTATAAAATTTTTATTTTGAAAAAAACTGAAGGAGAGGTGAAGTTTGAATTCTAAAGAACACTTCTCCTTCAGTGTTTTTAAAAAATAAAATACGATTTAGCAATTTTTTATAATTACGTAGGTATGAAAGGGCTATTCGGCATTTCAATATAGGGTGGTTCCTCGAATATGTGACTATGCTGAGTTGCATGCGGTTGAATAAGTTTTAAAAGGCAGCATGAGAAACAAGGTACACAATAAATGATCTGGAAACTCATTGCGCGCACATTTCTTTTCAGGAAAGGATGAGCCATGCTAGCAACACCTATCATTCATCATGGTTGGCAGCTGGGGTGTCATTTATTAGTTTTATCTTCGATAAGATAAATAAAAAGCTTTTTCTTTTATAAATTTATTACTTAGATGATATCTGTACTCAACCATCAATAGAAATCAAGCACCGAGTGTAGTACAGGGCTTCCTGTCTGTGGGTTGTTCTTTGATGACTTCAGGTTCATTTAAGGGTAGAATAGTGTCATATAGGCCACAAAATGTAAAGTTTAGGCATTCAAGTTGTATCTTTTCCATTTAAGTATTTTCTGATTAACCTATTAACTAACCTTAAATATCCTGTGTAAAGCATGATTTCTATAGTGTCACCAAGTGATTATTCTCAGTGCCATTTTAGGGTTAAAACGTGTTAAAATGGCAAGAGAAAGTGGAGGTAGGCATTCAATTTGCATTTTTTCCATTTCAATACTTTATTACCCAACTACTAACCTCACCTAAGGCTTGGTGGGAGGACGTGTTCATGTGGTCTTGTTTTAGGATTTTAGATTCTGCCTTCCCAATATTCTGCCAGGGTCTGTCATTGATAAGAATGTAGTCGATTTTGCTGTTGCTATTCTTGCTGTGTTGGTGGAATGTGGGTTCGCAAATCTTTATAGGCTTGCGCAAGGTGTGATTTGTCAGAAAGTATTGCAGATATTTTGAGCAACTGTCATGCTTTTTATTGATGTCAATAATGAGATCACCAGCCAGGATTATATTATGACCTTCGTACTTGGTGCAAATCTCGTGGAGCAGGTCTACTCCTTGTGTATCTACTGCATTAGTATATTTTCCTCTCGGTGGGAGGTAGGCATTGATGACGATGAGGTTTAGTTTAGCGAGTTTGAGGATGGTGACCCTGTGATTACCGTCTTGTAATGGATTGGTGTTTCCAGAGCTCCGTAAGTTCGCTTGTGTTCGATGTGATTGAGAAATCTGGTCATCGTCATCAATGGACTTCAATTGTGCTGAGTAGTTCTTAGGCAGTACATCATCCATTTTGTGAAAGGAGTATGTCCATGTCTCTTGGAGGCAGACGATAGTAGGTTGGTATCTATTTATAATTCCTTGGGGGAAGACGCTGTTTGACGATAATCCCTCTTTATTGTGTGTAACAACAGTGAAGTTCTCAGTGGCCTCTGACCTCTGACTAAAAAAAGCTGGCTTCCTCATATGGCATTGTTGGGTTCTGCAGGGTCGTCTCTCCTTGTTGCGGTGTTCTTGTTGGCCAAGTCATTTTTCTGTTGTGTTGTTGTCCTGGGGATAGTGGGGCTGGTGTCAGTGGGGTTAATAGTTCGGTTCTTTGGGTTCGGTACTCCTTAGATTGTCATGGCGCAATTTGTTGTTGTCTTGATTCGGTCCACTCAACTTTGTGGGTTTAGTGGTAGAATGATCCGGAAGGGGGGTACAGTGGTGTATTGTGTATTGGGACAGCGACACGTCTCCAATGCAGTGCTGATGGTAGTTTGCGAAGGTATATGGTTGTGAGGGTCATTTTGTTTGTTTTTCCCCCCAGGTTGTGTCATATTGGTATCCCTGTGGACGGAGGTGTCCGTGGGTTGTGAATATTTCTTTGAGAGATCCAGGGGCTTGTGTTTCATGAAAGTGAGATTTTCTTGTACAGCGCTATCCCTTTCTGCTATATATTCCGTGATTTTGCTTGCGATGTTTGTCTCATTTGGGGGTTTGCCCAGGAGGGTGGGCGCCGTTGATGACTGGGTCTTACTGGTTGGCGGTAGGCACTGATAAAGGTGTGTGTGGGTTTAATGGATACAGCGAATGGTATTGGTGATATATGGAACGTCATATGACCAAATATTCAACATTTGAAAAAAACATGCAACCTAACTGAAAACGCATCAACATGCATGCAAAACGCACCAACATGGTGAAAACGCACCAACCTGCATTCTTCTATATCTGGCCGAATGATGTTGACGAATGCAGGTTGGTGCGTTTTCCCATGTTGGTGTGTATCTGCATGTTGATTCGTTTTAGCCGTTCACCAATGCCGCACTTGAAGGGGGGAACCTATGGTGAAGGGGAATGTCCGTCCACACTGCCATATGGAATTCCTTAATGCTCGGCCCAATTTTTATTTTATATATATATATAAATATTTATATATATATATATATATATATATATATATATATATATATATATATATATATATATATATATATATATATATATATATATATATATATATATATATATATATATATATATATATATATACATATATTTATATATTTATATCAGGGTCTTAGCCAGCTGGGTGTCTGGGTGTCTATTGGACTCCCTGGTTCTTGAAAAATACCTGATTTTAGGCAAAAAGACTTTAGATTTTGGTATGCTTTTTATCAAATACTAATTCCAAGTTAAAATTATAAAAGGTTTAAGTTCAAAATATTACGAAAGACATTTCTTGAAGAATTAAGCATATAATTACTTTATTTGTTAACGTACATAACCAGTGTAATGATTTTTAAATCTAGTTTCACGAACCCTAAACTACACTATTGCTAAATATTTTCGTACTTTTATAAATTGATATCATAATAATACAAGGGCAGGTTTGAGAGGGGCAGGCCAGGGAAAAGTTAGTGTTTTAACATGTTCTTCAGGAAATACCTCCCCGGTGTAACAGATGATAGTGACCTCCCTGTTTTAAGTTAACAAGGTCTCTTGGACTGGTAATGACAGCTAATGTAGAACTTTAATTTCAAGCTAGAATAATGTGCTCAGAATAAACATAAAATGTATAATTTTTCCCATATTGGAAAAACATGAATTTTGAAATATCATTTATAGATAATAAATGATTTAAGAATATAGATAAATGAATATATTTAACAATTCTAAAAAATGAATATCAATAACAAATATTGAAAAATGAGTTATGAATATTGAAAAATAAATTACTCATATTGGAAATTCAAGGTTATCTTTCAATTCTCACAAATGATTTGTTAATATTCATTAATTCCTTTTTCAATATGCAGAAAAACATTTAATCATGAATATTGAAAAACTAATACAGAATATGAAAAATAAATTAGGAATATGGAGTAATGAATTACGAACATTGAAAAGTCATGAATATGAAAATGTGAATTAAGAATATTAAGAAATTATGAATATTTGAAAAAGTTTATACTATCATAATGATTTTCCAATATTCGCAATTCAATTTACCAATATGCAAAATGACCTTTTCAATATTTTTCAATAATCAATACATATTGAAATAAATATAAATATTAAAGAATCATTTCTGAATACAGAAAATTCAAGTTTATTTTTTAATATTTGTAACGCTCTTTTAATATTCATTATTCATTCTTTGAATATTCATAGTTCATTTTAGTTACTTTTCCTTTCTTCAAAATTGATAAATACCTTTAATAATGAATATTGAACAATATATAGTTTTTTTTTTAATTTATTGTTTACTGTATTCTAGGATATTTGTCTGCTTAAAATGATATATTAAATGCTTTTATCATAAAAGCAGCAAATAAATCAAAATCAAAATAAAGCTTTAATTAGAAAAAAATGAAGCCTTGATACACTAGGGGTAAGTGACTAGGACTAGGTGTCATTTTATTGAGGGGTAAGTCAACAGGTGCTTAGGAGTCAATATCCCAGGGGGTCAATGTAACCCTAATTTTCAGTGACTGGGGGTCCACAGATATTGGGGTCGCTTTATTCCATTACACCGGCTCTCCTGACCCACCAGCCTGAAGCACATGCTAATTGCCCCCTTCAGAGACAATGCTACTCTTTCATGTGTGGGGGTCATAAATGCGCCAGTTGGGTTTGCATATCCTGTGTAGCTCTAAATAGATTTCAAGCACTTGCCTAGTATCTCACATTGCTTTGGCCATGGATGAGACAGAGGAGCATATCTTATTTTTACAGTCTCTCCCACTTATAGCACAAAATTGATGTACATAACCAGCGTTATGATTTTTTTTAACTTTTTCAATCAGGGATTTTGGACACCCTTAATTCTTAAAATCCCAATTTGAACACCCTGTTATGAAAGTCCTGGCTTAGTTCCTGATATATATATATATATATATATATATATATATATATATATATATATATATATATATATATATATATATATATATATATATATATATATATATATATATATATATATATATATATATATATATATATATATATATATATATATATATAAATATATATATATATATATACATATATATATATATATATATATATATATATATATATATATATATATATATATATATATATATATATATATATATATACCCTTAATTTTGGTCATATATGCCCCTCTTATTCCCTATTATTTATGTTATTCGTTTTTTTAATACCCTAATTTCTTCAGGTCCAGGCTTAGTCCCTGGTATATATATATATATATATATATATATATATATATATATATATATATATATATATATATATATATATATATATATATATATATATATATATATATATATATATATATACCCTTAATTTTGGTCATATATGCCCCTCTTATTCCCTATTATTTATGTTATTCGTTTTTTTTAATACCCTAAATTTCTTCAGGTTTGTGCTTAAATATATTCATCACTTTCTGTTTATGTCCGATGCTCAAAATACCTAAATTTCCGGACGTCCATTAAACACAGATTCCATGTTGTTCTTGTATGGATAACATGGCAAGGAGTTTCCCCTTCACCATCGGTTCTCCCCTTAAAATGCGACGGAAGTAAACGGCAAATACGCATCAACATGCACACGCAGATACGCACCAACCTGCATACTTCTATATCTGGCCAGATGATAATGACGAATGCAGGTTGGTGCGTTCTCGCCATGTTGCATCGTTTTTAGTCAGGTTGCATAATATATTCTGAATGTTGAATATTTGGTCACATGGCGTTCCATAGTGGTGAGTGATAATAGAATTGAGTTCGTCTCTGCTTAAATGGTTGGTTTTACTCATTTATTTGAGGCTTGGATTCAACATTTCTCTGTAGATTGTTTGGTGGGAGTTGATCTCTTGTTGGTCTTTGGTCAAGCTGTTGTGTTTACAACTCAGTAGTGGGGGCCGGAGATAAGCTAGCCATGAGACGTGACAGGTGTTAGGAGTACTTGAGAAGCACATGTGATTAGTGTACAGAGTAGGGTCAACAAAGGTAAAGCATTTAGTTCATAGTACAATGAGTCAAGATAAGTGTGATAGTAATTGGAATATGAAGTGATCATTTACCTATAAATCTAGTATAGTGATGAAATTAAAGTAGACAGTGTTTGGCATGTAATCTAAGATTTAACACGACGGCGAGACCGCCATTGTTATAAGGCCGCCATAATGCGATACGCTATCGAGGAGTAACAAGAGAAGTCGAGGCGGAAAAAAATAATGCTGCAAATTAAGATGATGCTTTAGCACCCGCAACACAGACCAAGTCACCTATGGTGGAAATGAAGGAGAACAAAGTAGAGAAGGGAAAGTGGGAAGGGGTTATGGAGGAGAAGGAGCGAAGGTGTACTGACAACATTGAGCAACACCAAATCGGAAAGGTTAAACGATTTCCTGCTACTTATCCACGTACCCCAAAGAAAAAAGGAATTCCTGCTACAAAGCTGGACAATTCAAGAAAAAGCCCACCCCCTACCGAGTCACAGATAGCAGAGCATGTGAAGATCAAGAAGGGGATGGAGGAAAAGGGGAAGGTAGAGGAGAAGAAGATCAAGGAGGAAAAGAAGAAGAGGAAGATAGAGGGGGAAGAAACATTCAAGGAGGAGAAGGGGAGGGGAAAAATAGAGAAGGGGAAGATACAGCAGATTGAGGAGGAGAAATGGAAGATAACGTGGGAGAAGGAGATCATGCAGGAGGAGGAGGAGGAGCAATACCTTGATGGTGGATGGGGCTGGATGGTGGTTCTAGGGGGAGCAATGATGTCACTGCTACAATCTTTACTGGTCACCAGTCAAAGTTTGACATTCATAAGCCTACTGGAAAAGTTTCCCCATCTGCAGACAGCAGTGGTCTCCGGTACTATGGCACTATACAATGGATGCAAATTTATCAGCGGTAAGTTGTGCTTCCTTCACTACTAGCGCCAAACGTCGTGAAAATGTTGTGAAAATATACCTTTGTACTATACCATTTTCACGACATTTTCATCAGACATCAATATGTCATGAAAAGGCCATAAAAATGTCGTGAAAGTTTCCGATTATTGAATTTGTCGTGAAAATATGTTGGTCGTAAAAATATGCCGTGAAATATATATATATAGCTCCTTAAAATTACTTGATGAAAAAGTCGTGAAAAATTATTCATTGTTCACAATGTTGTGAGAATAGCATGATGAAAATGTTGTGAATCTGTCATGAAACACTATTGGCGCCAAACGTGAAAAAGTCGTGAAAATGTTGTGAAAACATACATTTGTACTTTATCATTTTCACGACTTATTCAACAGAGGTCGTGAAAATGTGTCATGAAAAAGTCGTGAAAATGTCTTGAATTTCCATTGCTTTGAAAAGTCGTCACAATTGTATACAAAAATAGGTAAATATCTTCAATTAACACCTGTAATCAACCTCAAGACGTACTATTTTGTTGCACGTCAGTGTCTGCTTTTTCTCCTATATTCCATAAGGTTTCTGTTGATAAATCACTTGCCTCAATTGATGGCCTATATCCTCATAAAACACCTTCAAAACAGGTTAAACCTTAGAACAAGGAAATGTTAATGCCATGTTTATGTGGTTTCATGAAGAATTGACATTCCTGAGCTCAAAAAGACATTTTAGTAATTAATTCTTCATTAAATGCTTTCCTGTCTATTATATTTATGTTCATCAAACTTCCCTATACATATTTGGAACAAAGCTCGGCAGGGATAATGAAAAATCTCACATTTTTGATGAGCATATGTCAAAATGATGTCTTCCACGTTTGGAGAAGAGGTGTGGTCTAAACTAAGTAATAGAGGTAGGCCCTTATTTGCATTTCCAATTTCATGAAATTTTCACGGCTTCAAATTTTTCACGACATTGATTTCCACCACGCTCACCTTTTTTCACGACGTTTGCCTTTTTTCAAGAGATTTTCACGATGCTCACCTTTTTTCACGACACTGGAAATTTCATGACGTTTTGATCTCATTATTGTGATTTTTTTCACGATGCTGTTTCATGACATTTTCACAGATCTATGAAATTTCACGACGTTTTCACGACTTTTTCACGATGTTTCCCGCCAGTAGTGCTTGTTAGTGCTATTAATACGAAAATAAATTGAATATTTATTTTTCTCCACTCAGTTTGAATAAACATGTTACAAATGAATTAAAATGTACCAATAAACTGAACACTCTAAATAAAGTTATGAGAGACATTAAAGCAAATTATTATTACACATCTTAGATGGATGTCAATCCTTCTACTGCCACAGACTTGTATGGAAAGCCGTTCTTATAGAAAAGCAATATTGTAATTGAATAAAATGCTCGCTAATGTTCTCAGTGCGGGACCCACCTTAAGGTGGTATGGCTGCCTGCTCACCAAATTACAAAGGGGTGACTTTATATATGCTTTGATAAAGGTTCGATAAAGGAGGACGTATTTTAGACGTCAATGCAAGGTTGAAAACAGTAATGTTTGCCTATCTTAGCTGCTTTCTATTGAATAATAACTAGCTACGAAAAATAGGTCTGTTGCATGGTCCTAAATAACAATAAACCTTTCATTATACCCTAGATTTTACCCAACACAAGAGTGACTTGCTTATGAGGTGTGGGTGCGAATAAAAATGTGCGGCCCGCCCCTCCTGATGGGTTTGTGCGAAATTCTACCATGATATGGGGCCCTAGAAGTTTGCATTTGGCAGGGACATCGACATGTACCATTTGTTGCTCTAATAACCTGTGATGGACTTGATCGTTTTTGCAAAAGTATTTCTGATTGTCTCGTTGATACACATAGTAGTGTATTGACTTCTGAAACATGTGTATCTGAAACGTCTGCATTCCATTAATACATGATGTGCATTATCAATTTGGCATGTGCATTATCAATTCCCATCGAGATGATATATTTTACACAGGCCTTCACTTATGGACTTCTATTTTGCGTTTCCATATTATTCAGTTTGGGGAGAAAGTGGACACTGTAATTTTAGCTGATAATCACCCTCACTGCAAGATAGTTTTTGGGTGGCTGAAACGTAGCCTCTGACTGTCACCCAGTAACTTATCCATCATTTCAAATCTTTCTCGTAATTCTGTTTAAAGGTATCCGAAGCAGTTTTGTACATACCAGGTCTCCTTTATTGCTACTTTGGGATGTTGGGCACCATATCCAATGCCCCAAAGTGTATCCCGGGGACTGGCTTTCACTAATATCATCCAGGCTGTAGCCAACACGCTGGCCTTGAGGTGCTCATTCTGACTAAACTGAAAACAGATATATACAGATCACCACTAGAGAATCCTTCTCAAAATGGCCATCCAATAAAACGGGGTAATTCATGCAGTAACCATAAAGGTGAAAACGGTAGTCATAAATGGTGACTATCGCGGCTATTTCTTATTGTTTCGATTGTGTGGACAATCGTCCTTACCAAGCCATTTCTTTTCTTCTTTTTCCGATTATATCATAAACTTCAATCAACCAAAGCAATATTGTCTGATTTATGTGGCATATGTAGGAACAATAATGTGTGCTTTCGGCAATTCAGCACCTTTATTTTTCAACATGAGACCAGCAGAGGAGCTATAGGAATTTTTGAATGGTTTTTCAATTATATATCTCCAGAGTTATTAATTGAAATATGTTTTGGGGGGATTTGTCTTATTCTTATTTATTCATAATTTTTGGTCATATTTCATACCTGTTGTGGTTTTCTATACATGTAATACTGCCAAACAAGTCTGATCAGCAGGTGCTGCCAAATTAAATACATCAGTAAATTAACAGGGCTTACACTACTCCTCAAAAACATGAAACTCTATTTGAGAAAGAGAACAATAAAATATACATGTTTTCACTTCAGGTCCATTGATTGCAAAGCTTTTAAAGGTTAGCTCTCACAGAACAGTGACTGTCACAGGAGGGCTTCTATGTAGTGGTGGGCTTATTGTGATTGGCTTCACAGATCATATAGCATTGGCCTACCTAGGCTATGGATTGTCAGGTAGGTTGATTAGGTGATATATATATATATATATATATATATATATATATATATATATATATATATATATATATATATATATATATATATATATATATATATATATATATATATATTTATATATATATATATGTATATATATATTTATATGTATATGTTTGATATTGGTTGTTTTAATTAAGATACAGAGCTTTGTGCCTCATCTGTGATAATCTTCACGAATGGCATGTACAACAACGCGAAAAGATGAGAGGAGTTGTTGTGGCCCTCGGGCATTGTTGTTGATGTTAACTCGGTGCTATGGATAATATACAGTATTATATGAAATAAAGTTATGTCTTCCAAAAATAGATTTTGTTAGCTTTCAATGAAATTCCAGCACTTTAATATGTTTAAGCATGCCAATTTGTTTTTTCAGTATTATGTTTAACTGCCGTGTTGATTTCACAATCTTAAAAAAAGAATCCTATACCGTTACACTGCAAAGAAAAAGTTTTTTAAATCCTGCAGATCAACCATTTTGTATTGAGATACCTTTTGCTACATTTATTCCTATTCTTTTCACAAAATGATTTTAAAACCTAGAAAATAGATGTACTTTCCCTCTACCAGAACAGCCTTAACCTAGCATTTCATTATTTTGAGTAGGAACTTGATTGCTATGTGCCATTTAAATTGGCTATTTTGTTCCTTCTCTTGACTAGCTGGCTTTGTTTAATTCTCATATTGTTTCACTGACGGAATCATAAGTGAAATACTGATGGTGTCTTTATCTTATCTTACCACAGGTTTAGGTACTGGAATGGTGAATATATCAACCTATACAGTCATCACGACTTATTTCAAAGAGAAGCGCTCCATTGCTTTGTCTCTGATCTCAGTTGGCACTGGCATTGGTACCATTTCCGTGGCTTACCTGGTCACCTTTATCCTTGAAGAGTATGGTTTCCAAGGTGCGCACCTGTTGATTGCAGGTATTTGCCTCAATATGTGTGTGGCTGGTGGCCTTTATCGACCTGCAAGACAACAGCTGAGGAGAACGATGGAGAAAAAGGCATTAAACAGACAAAAGAACAATGCAATTGAGGGATCAACTAAAAGAACCAAAGATATATTCCAACTAGATAATACCCACACAAGTCACTTTCAGCGCATGCAACAAAGAACACATTTTTGTGAAGTCAACAATAGGGTTGCAGGGGCAAGACAGGCAAATCTCAAATGCAAGTTTGACCACACCTCTTCATGTTTGGTCAATCTCTCAGGGGATGGTGCCCTTGACAATAAAATTACTCTAACATTCCATGATCAGCAACTTGCAAATAGAACTTTGGTACAAACTAGACCATTGCCATCTACCTCTGGGTCAGGAATAGCCCTGGATACCACTAGACCAATGGAGACAGATGATTTCAGTAAAGATCTTCACCACAAATTAACTGCCAATATAGAGCAGATGCCAACTGGAAGAGAGAGTCAAGAAAGTTTGAAGTTGCAAGACGGAAAACCAATGCCTTCTTCCACAACCTATGAAAATAATGATACATCAAAAGGAGCCAATTTTACTGTAGCGCTCCTCACAGTTTCAATGTTTTGTTTTAGCCTAGCAGCCAGTTCAATTAATATGTTCCTACCATCCATCGCCCAGCAGCAACACATCTCCTCAAAAGACATGCCTGTGTTGATTGTTATATTAGGAATTGTGGAGTTGGCTTCAGCACCTCTGTGGGGGGCTTTCCTTGATTTTGGTCCAGTCAACAGACACAGACCAAAGGTCTATGCTGGTATTTTGGTCTATTTTGGCATATGCATAGCATGTTTGGGAAGAGCTGAATCTTTGGTGACCATAGCACTGTGTGTAGGACTGGAGGCTTTTGTACAGGAAACTGTGTTTGTTCAGTTGGCTGCTGTGGTTGGGGATATTGTCGGAAGAGATCTTCTGGACCAGATATATGGTATAGTTTCTGCTTCATTAGGAGTAGGAGTGGTCGCCTTCCCTTTAGCTGCAGGTAAGTTTCTAAATGTGCCATTGGTCAGATGCTTTACTGCAGTTATATATTTTTCATAAAGGTTTATCCTATCAACAGGAATTCGCCGTGGCCTAGCGTTTTATGAATGTGCGGCATTCGTTGGTCCTTATGCAACTGATAGACCCCTTGGAACTATTTGTGAAGAGAAGGAAATTTCTTTCTGGTTCAATATTTCTGCCTCGTAGAGATATGATCAAAGCTGTTGAAAGTGACGTAAAACCCATTGATTCCTTTCTCCTTTACCATCAACATCTTGTTTGCAGGGATGCTTTGATATGTTGTAACTGAGAGCAGCAAATTAAAAGATATTGATAATGTATTTCATGCCGGCTTGTTAAACCAATTAGAAACAAATTTCAGCTATCTTGTTTTACATGTACTTTGCTTTATAATCAAGATATTTCAAAAGGCGTTGTAATCAGTATATA
>OZ012697.1:31222435-31224935 GCA_963942565.1 Maea johnstoni | reverse complement strand
TGAAATGGCTTTGTGTTGCTTTGAATTTTTGTTTAGTTTGGCAAATCAAAACCTGATAAATCTAGTATACGTACGTACGCACATACATGCATAGAAATACACATACAAGTCATAGTCAACTCTATTTTGTTTCGAGCGATTTGAGCGCCGTATCCTAACAAGTGGCTTTTTGCTGCAGAGCTTACAGTCAGAGCTTACAGTCGGCACTTAATTGTGTAGACCGCTCGGCTATCACGGCAGTCCTACACCCCCCCCCCCCCCCCCCCCCCCCACCCCCCCCCCTTCAGAGACAGTCACAGTTGATCAGTCACAGTTTTGAGTCTAAGGGTGTAGGCTTTCGATATTTAAATATCTCAAAATGTGTCTCTATTCCCAAATTAACTCCACAAGCCACCTTAATGTCTAAATATATAGATGTTTCACCAGGATACCCCTCTGTCTCTGCTGGTATTGAGGGAGATGATCACTTCTGGTCAGCCGACCTGTGTTGAGGTGATCTCTAGCTTTTTCTGTGTGTGGAAGCAGCTCAATGATTCCCTGTTTTTTTGTCTTGTCCCAAGTTTTGATAGACATCATTACATTTCAATTTGGCCCTGATACCCCTTTGGAAATATTTCAGATTACTATTTACCACCAGAAGGGCTGTGAACGCTCGGCTCTGGTCCAACATCATACAGGTATATGGTAGGGTAAACAAAGTATGTGCTTATAGCACCGTATGAAGCCAAGCAACGACTTCAGGCATGATTTGTTTGTGTACAGTACACGTTATGGAAACTGAGGATCAATACACAAATTTTCGAAAATGCAAAAAAAATGCCATCTTTGACATTTAAAAGGTGCTCTTTATCGCACTCTCATTATAAGTGGCTTGGACATATTGTGTTAGATTGTATTGTTTGTATCGAATCCAGAGAAAGACATTTTAATGTAAATAGCTCTAAGGAACTCTTCGAGAAAGATCCTCCAGACGGCATTGTATCTTATTTACATGAGATTGGTCACCATTTGAAAACCATTTAAGCATTTAGTTTCTTTGTGAAACAACCATGCATGCACAATGTATACTTTGAAACTGTTCATTTTTTGTAAGCATTTTTATTTACTTATTGTTTGTTGTTGTTTTCGACAACAACAAAGAACCATTATCTTACACATATTATGGCACCAAATGGCCTTTGTGTGCTGATGTCCTTTAAAGCATCCATTCATTCATTCATAGGTGGTTTAGAAATAGAATTAGGTGTGTCTGACACCATTCAAAAGAATGTTTTTCTGCTAATTCTACCTATAACCGCATTACGTTTTGCTCTGCCATATTTTCAATACAAAACTGTGCCAGGGGTCTAATTACAATCAAGTAAAAGCTCAAAGTGTCTATTTTCTGAAGATATATATTGTTTGCCTGCACAATCGCATATATGCTTTTTTAATAAAAACAAAAAAATACAGAAATACATTTTCTTCCATTCCTGCCTACTTACCCTAATCATGGGGAAATTTAGTACAAACACATTTCTAACATTTGGCTTCACCAATGTAAGTGGACAAGGAACCTATCAATTGTCAAGAGGAAATTGAATGGGGAATAATGCTAAGAAGAATATGAATGAGATGGTCATTACTCATTAGGTGAGTTTTCACCAAGTTGTTGTACATTAAATGGCCCTCACTACAAGAACTATGTATGACGCCATATTTCTAATACAAAAGTGTCTAATGATACATCAAATGAAAGCTTCTAGTACTTACCTGAACAACGTCATGTGTGCCTTTTTATTAAACAAAATTGTTCCAAAATACCTAATTTGTTCCAAAATACTTACTGTACGAGCAAAGTCGTACAGTACTTCTTAGAAGGCTAGCCCTTCGTTATCAACCTGTACTAGGTGACATACCCGTATGCTGTAAATATTGTTTCATTGGTGATTATTACTGATTCTCCAAAAAACTTTAACTATATGTACGTTTGGATATGTCTCTCTATCCCGCATTGAACCACCCATCTAGTGGCTCACAATTCACATTAACATTAAAAGCATATGTTTTTTTATAAGATGGGTTGGGGTTACTCCTTAACGGAGGCCATTTTCAGGATTGGCCAATAGCCTATCAGTCAAATACTTCTCAAAATACTGCTTTATTCTCGAAATGTTCTCATGTATACATTATCAGTATACGCCCCAGATTGGAAGCGGTTAGAGAGATCTTCAGGTTAAGATTTAGTTTCCTTTAAATTTATTGCAAACAAACACAAACATAAACTCACTCACAGGTAACATTTCTTGGTAATGTCTCTGTGGCTTATGAGTCATCTATATACCCAAAATGCTTATAAACCTATTCACACATTGGGTTCCATCTGAAAAATGTGATCTTTTTATGAAATATGATATAGCAAATCTTTAGATTGAGCAAGTTGTACAGTAGACAAGAATATGATTTTTTACCAAATATAAAGCGCTTTATACCATTTACCAGCCTAATCAAATAATATGGG